>CM041633.1:42463367-42537562 GCA_023333625.1 Bothriochloa decipiens | reverse complement strand
ATGAGATCCACAAATTTTCTATAAATCGAGCCCTATCTATCTAGGCTATGTTTGAGTGCATTTGGATCCTCTATTTTGCATTCGTTCTTTGTGCTAATCTATAGGGGTCACTCCTGTGACCATTAATTCTCGTTACAGGCTCGAGCGAGGACAAGTCTGACGACAGTGACTACCAGGAGAAGTCCAACAGCTACGTCAGTGAAGGTGCCACACCTCATCCAACCTCGTAGATCCTATTACGCATGGCAAATGTAGTATGGCTAGTGCTTTAATTCCTAATGCTATAATGCTTTGCCTATGTTAGGATTTCATGATAGATTATTACTTGATGAGCCCTAGCTTGTTGTAAACTTTCACCTGCTTACCCACTATTATGTTAGCCACTCGCTTATATGCTATTTTTATATATATACTTCACTTGCTTACATTTTGATGTGACATGATGAACCCTGGGAAGGCCTGGAGGGTGCCAAGCTAGATGTGTGAGTTGATGGATCAAACGGGCATGTGAGCTGATGATGTTGTATCTAGGTTTTTGGGGTGGAGCTTACGGCAGGGAGTGGGGTGAGGGTTGAGTCGATCGAGCCGGGATCTATGATGAGCTTTTGTAGCAAGTCTTACCGGGGAATGGATCTGGACATTCCCACTCAATTTGGAGAAGGAGGGGAGGTAGGAGAAGAAGGAGGTGGGGAAGAGAAAGCTGTCTGCCACCGGAGTTGGAGAAGAAGAGGAGCTCCACCGTGCTGCTGCGCCAGGAGCAAGAAGGGGAGGCGTACCACAAGCCGGAGCCACAAGAACGCCGGAGCTTGGACTTGAACCGTGCCTCCATCCTCGTCAACCATAGGTGAGCACCGTTGCCATCATCCTCTTCTGCCCTGACCTTGCTGCTGGTCATGGCGCTCCGCCTTGGGAGCACCTAGGCTGAGGCCTCTGCCAGCCATCTTGGACACCTGCACGCACACACACGGTCAAGCCCAGCCCTTGGACCATGGCATCGGGAGGATGCCGGACCGGAGCACCGCCTTGCCAACCGTCACACGCAGAGCGCCGCCACGATGAAGTCACCTAGCCGCCTCATCGTCGAGCTCTGCCCACCATTGACCTCGGATCCACGCTCGCCTTGAAGAGATGGATCCCGTGCACACCCTAGCTCCACGTTGCCTCGCCAGAGCACCGTCCCCAAGCCGCCTTGCTAGTCGTCGTGCCCATGCACCGCCGCTCTGGGGCGCCACCATTCGCCGTCGTTTCCCGCTAACTCCGACCACCGCAGGGATCAAGAAGAGGCCGAAGAGCCCTGCCGTGACGTGCTGCATCAATTGGACAAGGAGAAGGAGGCAGTGGACCCTCCCTGAACGCCGTTGCCGTGCACCGAGGACCCGTCAGAGCTCCGTCATGGGAGTTGCTGCCCGCGCGGACTCCGCCGTGAGATTTGGTCACCGCTGACACCACGGGAAGACGCTGCGTGCCTTCAATCGCCTATCTACGCCACCAATTGGAGCTGAAGTGACTCGGTGTGAAGTGTACACCGAGCACCGTCACCGTCGAGCCGCCGACCGCCGTGGAGCTCATCACCGAAAGCAAAGCTGCTGCCTTGAAGCCCATCAATGTGACCGTCGTGAAGTCCCAAAGCCGATGGGCAGGTTAATGGCATCGGAGATCCACCGTGGCACCAGGAATCGAGGGTTTCCCCACCGTCGATCGCCGAGGAGGAACCCCGTGCACGAGCCAGTCTCGTCCGGGACGGACCCCATGCTCGAGCCAGTCTAGTCCAAGATGGATCACGTGCTCGAGCCAACCCTCGAGTGCGACCCCTTGACACAACATGGGGAAAGAAATAGAGGAGGGGATCGCTTTGGCAAAAGATAATGGACGCACTTGAGCCGACCCTCGAGTTCGACACCTCGATACACCGACCCTCGAGTTTGACACATCGAAACGCCGACCCTCGAGTTTGACACCTCGATACACCGACCCTCGAGTTCGACAAATTGATACACCGACCCTCGAGTTCGACACTTCGACACACTAACCCTCGAGTTCGACCCCTTGACACACCGTGGGGAAGGAAACAGAGGAGGAGATCGCTTCGGTAAGAAGATGATGGATGTGGTGATCATGGACTGAGTACCTGCAAGTGGATCCCAAACCACCACGTGTCAGCATCAGAATAAACAGCCCTTTTTCTTTTTCAGAAAATGGATAAATCTTAGAAATTCATAACAAATTCATACGAGCTCCGAAAAATGCGATCCACGTATCCAAATTTTCTATAAATCGAGCCCTATCTATCTATGCTATGTTTGAGTGCATTTGGATCTATTATTTTGCATTCGTTCTTTGTGCTAATCTATAGGGGTCGCTCCTGCGATCATTAATTCTTGTTACAGGCTCGAGCGAGGACACGTCTAATGACAGTGACTACCAGGAGAAGTCCGACAGCTACGTCAGTGAAGGTGCCACACCTCATCTAACCTCGTAGATCCCATTACGCATGGCAAATGTAGTATGGCTAGTTCTTTAATTCCTGTTGCTATAATGCTTTGCCTGTGTTAGGATTGCATGATAGATTATTACTTGATGAGCCCTACCTTGTAAACTTTCACCTGCTTACCCGCTGTTATGTTAGCCACTTGCTTATCTGCTACTTTTTTATATATCTACTTCACTCGCTTACATTTTGATGTGACATGATGGACCCTGGGAAGGCCTGGAGGGTGCCGGGCTAGATGTGTGAGTTGATGGATCAGATGGGCATGTGAGCTGATGATGCTGTATCTAGGTTTTTGGGGTGGAGCTTACGCTAGGGAGTAGGGTGAGGGTTGAGTCGATCAAACCAGGATCTACAAGGAGCTTTTGGAGCAAGTCTTGCTGGGGAATGGATCTAGACATTCCCATGAGAGGAGCTTGTGGTGCATTAACTAAGACGAGATGGTGGTCTTTGGGTGTGATCCTCTGAGAAGTGGAGCCCGGGACGAAGGTGTCGTGGTAGCACGTTAAAGATAAACCCTGATGAAGATACCCCAGTTTGGTCACACTTAGGAACTGTTGCGCTGGTATCCGGACCTTAGGAATCTCTTGCTTTCCACTCGCTCTCCATAGGGGGGGAGATGGCCGAACCACTGGATATATCGATGCCACTACTGCTAGGCAAGTAGTGATAGGAAGGTATATGCATGGGATGGAGCTAACACCCTACTGAAATGATCATGGCACCCCCTTCGGGAGTGGGTACATGGCATGGCATCCTCTATGGGAGCGGCTACATGCTCTCTTCACAGTTCCAGCAATCTAGAGCTGGATGGTAGAGTGGCATCGTTCTATGGTAGTAGGCGCCCGGAATCTGCCTAGGTGGTGATCTACACCGATGATGGTTATCTAGTGGATTAGTGAAACCTCTACAGAGTGTATGGTTGATCGATCGATACATATGCCAATTCTTTGTCTATGGACCTTTCCTGTGTTCCGCATGCACCGGACTAGTGAGTGGAGTGTTCTACCTTCCCCCTGAGTGTGTTTTCCAGTCGTGAGCCAGGTTGAGGGCTGTGGGCCGCTGAGACAAGCCGAGAGGGAGTTGGCTTGTCGACTTGAGTCTGAGATGGTGTTGGAGGAATTGGGATGGTGCTACAGATATGGATGGTGATGGATGGTGGGGATGGGAATGTGTTTAAAACTTGCTTATTATATTATATTATTTATATACCTGATTTATGCATAGGAAAACCCCAGCATTATAGGTTCCTTCTGATATATCCTTTTTGCATCTAATTTCCACAAAGAAAAACATAGGATGGGAGTGTGGCCAGTACAAATCGTACTGAAAATTTGGTTTCAGGTTCAAGGAGTGAGTACTCTTCTGGGGAGTACAGCGAATGAGGGTTTCATGCCTATGCTCAAGTTGGATCAAAGATGACAGCTTTCGCACCTCAAGCTTTTATTGATATGCTGCATGAACTCTGATTTTGCCAAGTGGCGATGTAATAAGTTATTGTAAACCTCTCTATTGCACTCTTTTGTTCGATGTATGGATTATGGTATTCAACTGTTATCGGGTAATGTGATTTAAATGGTCATATTACACTTCGGCTCTGTGGATTTCCCTTTGCGGAAATCAAGGTCATTTCAGTCTTGGCCGATGCACCATAGATGGATGACATACACGTACCATGGAGGTGGAGATAACCATGATGAACATACTGACATTGAGATGGAGATCTCAAAGGAACAATGGGCTATACCAAGTCATATATGTGTTTACGTTGTTCTTACTATGTTCTACTTTCACATGTTATAATGTTTTGTCTACATTTGTGCGGTAATAAAGTAGAATGATCCCTCAGTAATGTTTAAGTTGCATGCTTCCCCAAACCTTGCACTGTCACAAGTCTTGTACAATCGGTGGTGGGTCTATGAAATTAGGGTGCCACTAGTTTTCCTTGACTAGACAGGTTCATATTGGATAATTACTGCAAGAGGTTTGGTTACTTGAACAAGGTCATCCTAATGGTTAGGGATCTTGAAGCATGGGAAGGTTGAGTGCTCGGCATAGAGATGTTAGCCCAACAACAAGAGTCATATGAGATATGATTAGCAAGGTGTTTCTTACCGATATACCATACCGACCAGCGGTGATGCTAAAGCTCACTGGTCAGCATGTTAGTTGTGGGTCATGAATCACTAAGTATCAATTGAGGGATATTGATTTTAGTGGGAGTAGATTATATTTGATATGATTTACTCTTCATAGATACATTGTCTTAGTATTTTGCACTACTTTTGTCATAGATAAATGACCACCTGCATTCAACGATTTACTTTGCGTTCAATTCTTGAGTGAATTATGTGGCATGCTGAAAACAGTAGAAGCCGACATCAAGAAAGGTGCCAGCAGTAGCCAAGTGTTGGCGGTCCAGAATAGGCCTCAGTTCAAGAGGAAGGGCAATTCTTGGAAGAACAAGAAGGGCAAGGCTAAAGATGAGATCTCTAAGCCAAACCCATCTGTTGCCAAGGCTGGGCCATCTGCAAATTTAGATTGCTTTTACTGTAAGGGGAAAGGCCACTGGAAAAGGAACTACAAGGAGTACCTGGCGTCCTTAGAGAAGGATGGCGACGGTAAAGGTATCACTGCTACTTGTACCCTTGTTGTTCACATTATGAACATTTTTCTCGCTAACTCCTATATCAATTCCTGGGTATTTGATACCAGATCGGTTTCTCATATTTGCAATATGATGCAAGGAATGACAAGAAGTAGAAGCGTCGAAAAGGGAGAGGTTGACTTCTGCGTGGGCAACAATGCAAGAGTTGCTGCGTTGAACGTTGGGACGATGCAACTTCACCTACCATCAGGATTTATCATGGAATTGAATAATTGTTATTTTGTTCCTAGCTTAAGTCAAAACATTGTGTCACCTCATGTTTGATGAAGGATGGTTATTCTTTTGTGAGTAAAGACAATGGTTGTGTGATCTCCAAGAATGACATGTTTGTGGCTTTTGCATCCATTGTGAATGGATTATTTATTTAAATCTTGATGATGCTCCTGTCTGTAATGTTACTGCTAAAAGGCCTCGGCTTAATGAGTTAAGTCCTACATATATATGGCATTGTCATTTGGGTCATATAAGTGAAAATTGCATGAAGAGGCTCCATGCTGATGGGCTTCTAACTTTGTTTGATTTTGAATCTTACGAGACATGTGAAGCTTGCCTGCTCGGCAAGATGACCAAGGCGCCTTTCATAGGTTTTCCTGAGAGAGCGTTTGACTTGTTGGAACTTGTACATACTGATGTGTGTGGACTACTAAGCATGACAGCTAGAGGCGGATTCCAATACTTCATTACTTTTACTGATGACTTTAGTAGATATGGATATGTCTATCTAATGAAGCATAAGTCTAAAGCATTTGAAAAGTTCAAAGAATTTCATAATGAAGTAGAGAATCAACGTGGCAAGAAAATTAAAGCCTTGCGATCTGATCATGGAGGCGAATATTTGAGTCACGAGTTTAGCAATCATCTTAAGAGTTATGGAATTGTTCCACAACTTACGCCGCCCGAAACACCACAGATAAACGGCGTGTCCGAGCGTCATAATCTGACTTTGTTGGACATGGTTTGGCCTATGATGAGCCAGTCGGACCTACCTTTATCATTTTGGGATACGCTCTAGAAACAGCCGCTTTCACATAAAATAGGGTACCATATAAGTCCATAGAGAAGACACCAAATGAGATGTGGTCTGGTCGGCATCCCAGTTTATCTTTTCTTAAAGTTTGGGGTTATGAAGCTTATGTCAAATGGTTGATATCTGATAAGCTAGCACCAAAGTCAGAAAAGTGTTTCTTCATGGTATAACCAAAGGAAACTTTAGGGTATTACCTCTATAACCGATCAGAGGGCAAAGTGTTTGTTGCTCGGAACGGTGTCTTCATAGAGAAAGAGTTTCTCAAAGGAGATAGGAGTGGTTGGAAGGTATATCTTGAAGAGGTTCAAGATGAGTCATTAGTGAATGACTCGATGAGTGATGCTAATGTAGCGAAACAAGTTGATATACATGTGGGCGGTACACCACCACCTGTGGTTGGTACATCCCAACCACCTATGGTTGGTACACCACTCCAACCACCTATGGTCGGTACATCCCAACCACCTATGGTCGGTACTCCGCCCCAACCATGAAGATCAGCAAGACTTCATGAATTGCGTGGTGATCTATTGTTGTTAGACGATGACAAACCTACAAATTATGTGGAAGCGATGATGGACCCAGATTCCGAGAAATGGCAGAGTGCCATGAGATCTGAGATAGATTCCATGGGAGACAATCAGGTTTAGAACTTGGTTGACCCACTTGATGGGGTTAGACCCATTGAGTGCAAATGGATCTTCAAGAAGAAGAAGGATATGGACGGAAATATTCACGTCTATAAAGCTCGGCTTGTCACAAAGGGTTTTCGGCAAGTTCAAGGGGTTTACTACGACGAGACGTTCTCGCCAGAAGTGATGCTTAAATTTATTCGGATCATTCTAGCAATTGCTGCATATTTCGATTATGAGATATGGCAGATGGATGTTAAAACAGCCTTTCTAAATGGGTATTTAGAAGAGGACGTGTATATGATACAGCCTGAAGGCTTTGTTGATCCTAAAAATGCTAGAAAAATATGCAACCTTAAGAAATCCATTTATGGGTTAAAGCAAGCTTCTCTGAGTTGGAATATTCATTTTGATGAGGTCGTCAAAGGTTTTGGCATCCGTCAGAATGAAGAAGAACCTTGTGTTTAAAGAAGAAAAGTGGGAGCGCTGTTGTGTTTTTGATCTTATATGTAGATAACATATTACTAATCGGGAATGACATTCTAATGTTGCAATCTGTAAAATCTTCACTGAATAATAGTTTTTCTATGAAGGATTTACGAGAGGCAGCATACATCTTGGGCATTAAGATCTATAGAGATAGGTCAAGAAGGCTAATAGGATTAAGCCAAGACACGTACATTGCCAAAGTGTTGAAGTGATTCAACATGGAACAGTCCAAGAAAGGGTTCTTGCCTGTGTCACATGGTATGTGCTTTAGTGATAAGCAGTGTCCTTCCACTGATGCTGAGCGCAAGCGCATGAGTAAGGTTCCATACACTTTCACAGTTGGTTATATCATGTTGAAGGGTTATGAGGGTGCTATGCTAGCCAGAAAACAAAACTTTTTGACCTCATAAACCAGGATCTACTTCTAGTTACAGGTTACGGGATTACCACTAGACGCACAGTTGCAGCGGAAGAGGACTCAATGTAGTCGTACGCCTCACAGCAGGCAGTGCAGTTGCATGTTCGTCCATCATGCCAATCCCCTCACACGGTTCGACCCAGTGCTCCAGATGCAGCACCTCTGAGGAATCCCACATGTGCAGGGAAGAAGCGATGCGTCTCTGGACTACTAGGTCCGCGAGGAGCAGAAGGCGCTAGCGTGGGGAGGGCGATGGCGGATGTCAAAGGCGTGTAAAAACCCTGACCGCGCCTCTACCCATTGCTCATATAGGCGTCCCCAATGAGCTCACGAGTTGGAGGCCCATTAGTAACCCTAAGCCTTGTCTAATTCATGTCCAACCCGAATTAGGCTTCCAGCCCCTTAAGCGTGCGACCCTATGGGTTCAAGCACACATTGACATGGGCCAAGTACTCCTACTCACCCAATAGTTGACAACATCCTCTAGCAAGGCATGACAACTCCTATGCATACGTAAAGATCATATCAGACGAACCACTATGACCACATACAAGTTATTCCCTTTGTCACTTGATATATGGTTCAACTCGTGGGTTAACACTTAACCCAAGCACGGCCATGCATTTGTTGATCCAATCACTTGAGTGATCCAGTGATATCTCTCTCGCGTAGAGAGGGGCAAATTCCATCTTGATTGTCTATATCTCATAGGATGCTTCCCGACCACCCGAAGACCACCTTTATAACTACCCAGTTATGGAGCAGTGTTTGATAGTCCCTAAGTAAGCCATTTCACATCTTGAGTACATACCACAATCTTAGGTCTAAGGACATAACGTACATGACGTGAATAGAGACTTTCTCATGTCGGGTCAGTCTAGCCTACATATCTCACATGTGCCCATATTATTAGTTTGACATCTCCATGTCCATGACTTGTGAAACATAGCCATCAACTAATGGTCTAATATTCAAGTGTGTTCTCACAAGAACGCTGACCAAGGACAACTTTAGAATAACCATTCAAGTAATTGAGTTCCACCAATAATTCACATAATCGCCAATCAATATAAGTTATCTATAATGGATATTCAATGAATACTTTCTTAATCATGGATACAATCGGAATATCATCATCTACATGATTAGCTCTAGGACATATTCCCAATAGTCTCCCACTTGCACTAGAGTTAATCTCTTAGATGTCTAATCCCCATAGACCTCATGTGCGCCTCATGCTTAAGCTGTGGAAGAGCCTTTGTCAAAGGATCTGCTACATTCAAATCTGTATGTATTTTGCACAATTTGATATCTTCTTGTTTCACAAACTCTCGAATGAGATGAAACTTCCGGAGTACATGTTTGTTCTTCTGGTGATCCCTAGGCTGCTTAGCTTGTGCAATTGCCCCATTGTTATCACAATGTAAATTCAATGGGCCCGACGCATTTGGAAACACACCAAGCTCAATGAGGAACCTCCTCAACCAAACACCTTCCTTTGCAGCGCCAGACACTGCAATGTACTCGGCTTCTGCTGTAGAATTGGGCACCGTCTCCTTCTTAGAACTTTTCCAGCTAACTGCACCACCATTTATTGTGAACACAGAACCTGATTGAGATAGTGAATCATCCCTGTCGGTTTGGAAGCTAGCATCGGTGTAACCGTTTACAACGAGCTCCTCCTCACCTCCATAGATTAGGAACACATTCTTAGTCCTTTGTAAGTACTTTAGGATGTTCTTAACAAGCGTCCAATGAGGTTCACCCAGATTAGCTTGGTACCTACTCGCAACACTTAGAGCATATGAGACATCTGGGCGAGTACATATCATGGCATACATGATGGAACCAACGGCCGAAGCATATGGAACCTTACTCATGTGGTTGCGCTTTTCATCTGATGAAGGACATTGCTTGTCACTAAAGCGCATAAACTATGACATAGGCAAGAACCCTTTCTTGGACTATTCAATGTTGAACCATTTCAACACCTTGTCAATGTACATGTCTTGGCTTAATCCTATTAGCCTTCTCAACCTATCTCTATAGATCTTAATTCCCAATATGTATGCTGCTTCTCCTAAATCCTTCATAGAAAAACTATTATTCAGTGAAGTCTTTATAGATTGTAACATAGGAATATCATTCCCAATCAATAGTATGTCATCCACATAAAAGATCAGAAACACAATAGCGCTCCCACTTACCTTCTGGTAAACACAAGGTTCTTCTTCATTCTGATGGAAGCCAAACCCTTTGACTACCTCATCAAAATGAATATTCCAACTTCGAGATGCTTGCTTTAACCCATAAATAGATTTCTTAAGCTTTCATATCTTTCCAGCATTATTAGGATCAACAAAACCTTCAGGCTATATCATATACATATCCTCTTCTAAATACCCATTTAGAAAGGTTTTTTTAACATCCATCTGCCATATCTCATAATCGAAATATGCAACAATTGCTAGAATGATCTAAATAGATTTAAGCATTGCTACCGACAAGAACGTCTCATCGTAGTCAATTCCTTGAACTTGCCAAAAACCTTTTGCGACAAGTCGAGCTTTATAGACGTGAACATTTTCATCCATATCCTTCTTCTTCTTAAAGATCCATTTGCTCTCTATGGGTCTAACCCCATGAGGCGGGTCAACCAAGTTCCAAACTTGATTGTCTCCCATGGAATCTATCTCGGATCTCATGGCACTTTGCCATTTCTCAGAATCTAGATCCATCATAGCTTCTACATAATCCGCAGGTTCGTCATCGTCTAACAATAACAAATCCCTATGCAATGCATGAAGTCTCGCTGATCTTCGTGGTTGTGGCGGTATCTCCACTGCCACGGGTGTTTCAACTTGCTCTGCTACATTAGCATCACTTGTAGAGTCAGTCCCTATTGGTTCATCTTGAACTTCTTCAAGATACACCTTTTGTCCATTCTTTTCTCTTTTGAGAAACTCTTTCTCTAAGAAAACACCGTTTCAAGTAACAAACACTTTGCCCTCTGACCGGTTATAGACATAATACCCTAAAGTTTCCTTCGGATATCCCACGAAAAAGCACTTGTCCGATTTGGGTGTTAGTTTATCTGATATAAGTCGTTTAACATAAACTTTACAACCCCAAATTTTGAGAAAAGACGAACTAGGACTATTACCAGTCCACATCTCATATGGTGTCTTAACTACGGACTTAGATGGTATCCTATTCAATGTGAAAGCGGCTGTTTCTAGAGCGTATCCCCAAAATGATAAAGGTAGATCCAACTGGCTCATCATAGACCAAACCATGTCCAACAAGGTCTGATTATGTCACTCAGACACGCCATTTCTCTGAGGTGTTTCGGGTGGCGTAAGCTGTGGAACAATTCCATAACTCTTAAGATGATTGCTAAACTTGTGACTTAGATATTCGCCTCCACAATCAGATCGCAAGGCCTTGATCTTCTTGCCATGTTGATTCTCTACTTCATTATGAAATTCTTTGAACTTTTCAAATGTTTTAGACTTATGCTTCATTAGGTAGACGTATCCATATCTACTAAAGTCATCAGTAAAAGTTATGAAGTATTGAAATCCTCCTGTAGCTGTCGTGCACATTGGTCCACATACATCAATATGTACAAGTTCCAACAAGTCAGATACCCTCTCAGGAAATCCTTTGAATGGCGCTTTGGTCATCTTGCCTAGCAGACAAGCCTCACATGTCTCGTATGATTCAAAATCAAACGAAGTTAGAAGACCATCATGGAGCCTCTTCATGCGATTCTCACTTATATGACCCAAGTGACAATGCCACATACAGGTAGGACTTAACACTTTAAGCCAAGACTGTTTAGCACTAACATTACAGACAGGTGCATCATCAAGATTTAAAATAAATAACCCATTCACAATGGATGTAAAAGCCACAAACACCTCATTCTTTGAGATCACACAACCATTGTCTTTACTCACAAATGAATAACCATCCTTCATCAAACATGAAGGTGACACAATGTTGTGACTTAAACTAGGAACAAAATAACAATTATTCAATTCTAAAATAAATCCTGATGGCAAGGGAAGTTGCGTCGTCCTAATGTTTAATGCAGCAACTCTTGCATTATTGCCCACACAGAAATCAACTTCTCCTTTCTCCACGCTTCTACTTCTTATCATTCCCTACATTGTATTGCAAATATGAGCAACCGATCCGATATCAAATACCCAAGAATTGATATAAGAGTTAGCGAGGAAAATGTCTGTAACATGATCAACAAGTGTATGAGCGGGAGTACCTTTACTACCACCATCCTTCTTCAAGGACGCCAAGTACACCTTGCAGTTCCTCTTCCAGTGACCTTTCCCCATACAATGAAAGCATTCATCATTCTTTGTAGGTGGTTCATCCTTGGAAGACGATTGGTTTGGCTTAGAGATCTCATCTTTAGCCTTGCCCTTCTTCTTCCAATTGCCTTTCCTTCTCTTAAAGTTAGGCCTATTTTGAACTGCCAACACTTGGCCACCTCCTGCTTTCTTGATGTCAGCCTCTGCTGTTTTTAGCATGCCACAAAGTTCATTCAAGCCCTTCTTCGCCCCATGCATATGGTAGTTCAAGATGAAGTTTCCATAACTGAGCGGAAGAGATGAAAGAATGAAATCAGTTGCTAACTCTTGGCCAATTGGGAAGCCTAGCTTCTCCAACCTCTGAGTGTAATCAACCATCTTGTTTACATGTGGACCAACAGTTGTGCCCTCTGCTAGCTTGGTTTCTGCAAGTGCCTTAGAGACATTGAATCTTTCAGTCCGCGCTTGAGTTTGGAACATATCTTCAAGCGCCATGATCATATCGTTCGCTGAATGATTGTTGTCGAACTGCATCTGCAGATCAGGTTCCATACAAGCAAGCATGAGGCAACTCACTTTGAGATCTGCATCACATGTTTTCTTGTAAGCGTTTTTCTCAGCAGCAGGAGCACTCTCCTCGGGCTCATCTGGTAATGGGGTGTCTAGAATATTTTCCTTTTTCTCAGCCCTGAGAACAATTCATAGGTTGCGGATCCAATCCACGTAATTTGTTCCATTCAATTTATCTTTCTCAAGAATTGTACGCAAAGAAAATGGTTGATTGCGAGCGGCCATCTACAACAAAAGTAACGCAAAATACTAAGACAATGTATCCATGAAAGAGTAAATTATATCAAAATAAAATCTACTCCTACTAAAATCAATATCCCTCAATTGATACTTAGTGATTCAAGACCCACAACTAACAAGTCAACTAGTGAGCTTTAGCATCACTGCTAGAAAACATGGTAGATTGGTAAGCAACACTTTGCTAATCATATCACATATGACTCTTGTTGTTGGGCAGCATCTCTATGCTATGCTCAACCTACCCATGCTCCAAGGTCCCTAACCGTTAGGATGACCTTGTTTAAGTAACCAAACCTTCTTGCAGTAAGTATCCGATACGAATCTTCCTAGTCGAGGAAAACCAGTGGCACCCTAATTTCATAGTCCCACCACTGATTGTACAAGACCTATGAAAGTGCAAGATTTGGGAAAGCATTTAACTTAAACATTGCTGAGGGATTGTTCTACTTCACTACCGCACTCATGTAGACAAACACATAATAGCATGTGAAAGTAGAACATAGTAAGAACGGCATACCACAGACATGACTTGGTATAGCCCATTATTCCTTTGGGGATCTCCATCTCCATCAATCTATGCATCACGGTGATCACCATCTCCGTGATTCGAGTATTCCATCCTTCAGTGATGATTCCGCCAAGACTAGCTACTATTAGCGCAAGTAAAATGAAATTACATAGTCGCGGATAGATCATCATAGATTGGCACACAGGCCATTACATTAATTTTGACAATATGTATGTGGCTCCTGCCCATATTGTCCTCATGACATGCAAGCCATGAATTAAATACATACATGCATCACATACACATAAGGGCTATACCAGTCATCAATACCTGCAAAATAGAGTTATCCGAATCCGACGTCTAATCTTGTAACACAGAAAACTCTATCTTCCAAGCCTTATTTTGAAATTATAATTTTGCTAAATGTGGCAAAGCGGTAGAGAACCAGATGTAAAATTCCGTTCTCTATGATTTTCATTTAGAGTTCATCTCAATCTGAGTTACAGTTCAAAAGTTACGGCTATTTTACCGAACAACACTTTTCTCGGCAAACCGGCGCCCGGCAGTAAATTCCATCTACCACCGCCGCGCATCATATACGCTTGGCACTTGACCTAGTTCAATTTGATCAATCTAATTGATCTCTAACTTGCCATCACTAGATTTACATGAATCACTTAACTCGGATGCCAAAATTCTGACCGGTACGAGTAGATCGTTTCAAGACCAACACAGCAAGATGACGAACCAAGATTAGAGACTCATCTACAACCACGCATATCACCATATGCACAAAACTGAACCTATAACGAGGCAGTAACGGCTTCGATACCACTGAAGGGTTATGAGGGGGCTACGCTAGCCAGAAAACAAAACTTTTCAACCTCATAAACCAGGATCTACTTCTAGTTACAGGTTACGGGATTACCACTAGACACGCAGGTGCAGCGGAAGAGGACTTGATGTAGTCATACGCATCGCAGTAGGCAGTGCAGTTGCATGGTCATCCGTCATGTCAATCTTCTCACGCAGTTCGTCCTAGTACTCTAGATGCAGCACCTCCGAAGAATCCCACATGTGCAGGGAAGAAGCGATGTGCCTCCGGACTGCTAGGTCCGCGAGGAGCAGAAGG
The DNA here is from genome assembly GCA_023333625.1 of Bothriochloa decipiens. NCBI lineage: Eukaryota > Viridiplantae > Streptophyta > Magnoliopsida > Poales > Poaceae > Bothriochloa > Bothriochloa decipiens. The sequence continues at coordinate 42,523,056 of CM041633.1, read as the reverse complement.
CGCGAGCGTGGGGAGGACGACGGCGGCTGTCAAAGGCGTGTAAAAACCCTGACCGTGCCCCTACCCATTGCTTATATAGGCATCCCCAATGAGCTCACGAGTTGGAGGCCCATTAGTAACCCTAAGCCTTGTCTAATTTGGGTCCAACCCGAATTAGGCTTCCAGCCCCTTAAGCGTGCGACCCTATGGGTTCACGCACACATTGACATGGGCCGAGTACTCCTACTCGCCCAATAGTTGACAGCGGCCTCTAGCAAGGCATGACAACTCCTATGCATACGTAAAGATCATATCAGATGAACCACTACGACCACATGTTATTCCCTTTGCCACTCGATATATGGTTCAACTCGTGGGTTAACACTTAACCCAAGCACGGCCATGCATTTGTTGATCCAATCACTTGAGTGATCCAGTGATATCTCTCTCGCATAGAGAGGGGCAAATTCCATCTTGATTGTCTATATCTCATAGCATGCTTCCCGACTACCCAAAGACCACCTTTATAACTACCCAGTTATGGAGCAGCGTTTGATAGTCCCTAAGTAGGCCATTTCACATCTTGAGTACATACCACAATCTTAGGTCTAAGGACATAACATACATGATGTGAATAGAGACTTTCTCATATCAGGTCAGTCTAGCCTACATGTCTCAGATGTGCCCACATTATTAGTTTGACATCTCCATGTCCATGACTTGTGAAACATAGCCATCAACTAATACATGTGCTGGTCTAATATTCAAGTGTGTTCTCACAAGAACGCCGACCAAGGACAACTTTAGAATAGCCATTCAAGTAATTGAGTTTCACCAACAATTCACATAATCACCAATCAATACAAGTTGTCTATAATGGATATTCAATGAACACTTTATTAATCATGGATACAATCAGAATATTATCGTCTACATGATTAGCTCTAGGGCATATTCCCAACACATGTATGCCATGATATGTACTCGCCCAGATGTCGCATATGCTGTAAGTGTTGCAAGCTGGTACCAAGCCAATCCTGTGAGAGTCACTGGACGCTGGTTGAGAACATTCTTAAATACTTGAGAAGGACTAAGAATGTGTTCCTAATCTATGGAGGTGAGGAGGAGCTCATTGTAAATGGTTACACCGATGCTAGCTTCCAAACCGATGCGGATGATTCACTATCTCAATCAGGTTTTGTGTTCACAATAAATGGTGGTGCAGTAAGCTGGAAGAGTTCCAAGCAAGAAACGATCATCGATTATACAGCAGAAGCTGAGTACATTGCAGCTGGTGGAGCTGCAAAGGAAGGTGTTTGGTTGAGGAGGTTCCTCATTGAACTTGGTGTGTTTCCTAATGCATCGGGCTCATTGAATTTACATGGTGATAATAATGGGGCGATTGCACAGGCTAAGCAGCCTAGGGATCACCAGAACAACAAACATGTACTCCAAAAGTTTCATCTCATTTGATAGTTTGTGAAACTAGAAGAGAACAAACTATGAAAAAAACATATGGATTTGAATATAGCAGATCCTTTGACAAAGACTCTTCCACAGCCTAAGCATGAGGCGCACATGAGGTCTATGGGGATTAGACATCTTAGATATTAACTCTAGTGCAAGTGAAAGATTGTTGGGAATATGCCCTTGAGATAATCATAGAGATGATGATATTCTGATTGTATCTATGACATGCATTAAGTGTTCATTGAATATCCATTATAGACAACTTGTGTTGATTGGCAATTATGTGAATTGTTTGTGGAACTCAATTACTTGAATGGTTATTCTAAAGATGTCCCTGGTCATCATTCTTGTGAGAACACACTTGGCTATTAGACCAACACATGTATTAGTTGATGGCTATGTTTAACAAGTCATGGACATGGAGATGTCAAACTAATAATGTGGGCTGCACTGACCCGACTTGAGATTGTCTATTTTCATCTCATGTATGTTATGTCCTTAGACCTGAGATTGTGGTATGTACTCGAGATGTGAAACGTCCTACTTAGGGATTATCAAACACTGCTCCATAACTGGGTGGTTATAAAGGTGGTCTTCGGGTGGTCGGGAAGCATGCTATGAGACATAGACGGTCAAGATGGAATTTGCCCCTCTCTGCATGAGAGTGATATCACTGGATCACTCAAGTGATTGGATCAACAAATACATGGCTGTGCTTGGGTAACTGTTAACCCACAAGTTGAACCATATATCAGTGGCAAAGGGAATAACTTGTCTGTGGTCGTAGTGGTTCGTCTGATATGATCTTTGTGTATGCATAGGAGTTTTCACACCTTGCTAGAGACTGCTATCAACTATTGGGCAAGTAGGAGTACTTGGTCTATGTCTATGTGTGCGTGAACCCACAGGGTCACACGCTTGAGGGTTGGAAGCCTAGTTTAGGTTGGACCCAGTTAGACAAGGCTTGGGGTTCATGATGCGCCTCTGTCGGGGTATAGACCCCATATACACTCGCAGCTAGACTTTGGACTGCTCGGTACAAGACGGCCCAACCAGAAGACGAAGGCTGGACCATCATCATCCTGATCGATGGGTCGGACAACAAGACAGCACTCGTGGTCCGTTACCACCCAGGTCGGTGGGCCGCACGGGCACTGAAGACTACTTGGCATGCACCCACTATATAAGGTGGGCAATGACCCCCCTAGAATAGGACCCTTCTCTTTCATCGGATCTGATCTCATCTGGTCAGATCTATTATACTTCGGTACTCATCAATACAGCAGCAGAGACGCATGATGTATGGTATTACACTTTCGAGCGGCCTGAACCTGGATAAACCCTGATTTTCCTAGTTGTTCATTTTGTGTCTCACATCTAAATCATAGATCTTAGCGTGCCCTCACCACAATCTACTACCTCGGGGTATCCCGTGGTAGACTGCCAACAAGGTATCATCGACAGTGGCGCGCTAGGTAGGGGCTGCGCGATTTGATTCACAGGCGATCCAGATGGTTTCATTCCCAGCTTCCATGGACTTCGAGGTGGGCATCTCCCTCACCATTGGCTCACTCACGTGGACCACCGGTGTGATGACGTCCCTCGTGTTCGTGGGAGTAGTGCAGCCCATCCTAGCTCTGGCTATGACGTAGTCGGCTCCAGCACCAACTGTGCCAACCACATCTTCGACAACTCAGATCTCGAGGCCGCCCCCAGGGTCGTTCGATCCACCCATGATGAGGGCGAAGATGATGGCCACACCAGCGGCGAACTGGCAGCTTCCTCGCTACCAGGGGAGGAACATCGACAACTCCGATCTGATCGACGCGATCGACAGGCACGGGGCAGGTCTGGCTGAGCTCCTCGAGTACGTGGAGTCCACTCCTATGTGGCTCCATGAAGAGTACTTGGACTTCACCCCTGTCCAACCATGCCGGCGCAACCGCACCAGCCACCCATGCCATGCAGATCCAAACTTGCCCATGGTCCATGGACCGCCACCTGTCCGTCAGGATGGCAACGCTCGGCACCAGCAAGGACGTACGGGCCAACCAAGTGGTCCACGCCGACCAGATCCAAATCTAGCTTCGGCCCTGAGCCCCACCTACCGACCATAGAAGGAGACCACTGGTGGCCTGCCAGGGCAAGCCTCCTACTGTGGTGGAGCACCATCAACAGTGCCCTACGCACGGTCACACTCGTCACCCGCACCGACTAGTTCCAACCCTGGCCGCTGCTCGGGCTCCGTCTCTAGTTAAGCTGGATGAGCTCATCGACGTGCATCAGCACTGGCAAGCGCTAAACCACGCTGCTTGATAGGCCTGAGCAAAGTGAAGGCAGCAACACTGGGCGCAGCAGGCGCAATCCGCACCAGGACCGGCAGATCCCATCGCCCCTGACCAGAACCACGCACCTGTCTTTCCATACGAGTTGAGCAATGCAGCCGCGCTCTATGCGAGGAACCTGCAGGATGCTCCTCGATGACGTGATGACCATCTACGGGACCTAGATCCCAATCTGGTTCTGGTCCCAGAAGATCCAAGGTCCATGTTGGCATGGTGTCTTTGTAGCAGGATCCTTCTGGATTGGGCGCAACGGTCCCCGAAGACGGCGCCATGTCCGACTCGCTCTCTTGGCTCAACGGGACGCCCTCCGTTTCCTTCGACTTTACCAAGTACCTCCTCTCCAATGAGGAGGGTCCTGAGGTCCGGAGTCAGGAACACGTCGAGGAGGAGAACCCGACCACACCAAACCAACAAACACGTTCCGCCGATGTGGCACCAGGCACCCCTAGGACGCTGCCTGGTCTCAGCGGTGCAGTATTTGTGGTCAGTGTGGACAAACCTCCCATTCCGAATGAAGCAGAGTAGGAGAGGCAAGCAAGGGAAGGCCGCAACACCGATTGAGAGCATCAATGCCTCCTAGAGGCACAAGACCTGAATACCGCCAACAATGGAGGCAACGGGGGCAACGGTGCAGGCCCTCAGCCGTGCCACCTTCAACACAACCTCAATGGTGAGTTCAACATGGTCAGGAATCAGATCATCCACAAGACTCCCACGGCCAACATTGCTGTAGCCATGGATCAGCTTAACAACCTTCACCCGAACATACCCGGGGTCAAAGCAATATGTGACTTTCTCATCGCCGCTGAAGCACAGGTGGTCCAGCTCCGCTCTGCCAGATCGCTGACCATGTCGCATCGGTCATGGCGGTGCTGGCACAATCATTGCTGCCAACCCATAGAAAGTGGTGCCGTCAACAAGTCTAATCATGGAGGGCCTTCGCTCGAACAACCCCGGCAGGTCAATGCCGATGATGCTCCACGAGAAGTGTCACACGACGGTCAGCACCAACGTGGCAATCGCCAGTGCGCTAACAAAGCAGGCCAACCACCGTGTCGAGTACAACCAGGAAGTCGAGCAGCCCCAAGATCACGACCTCCGTGGTCACCTCGATGAGCATTACCGTGCTCGGCGACACATGAGCGGACCAGCCCCATTCTCGGAAGAACTCAAGGCCGTTCTTTGTTCAAAGAACTTTTAGATTGGGACGTCAAGATGTATGATAGGCGGGATGACCCTGAGCACTGGATCATGCTGTATGAAGTGGTGGTCCGAGTAGCAGGATGCGACCAGATGGTCATGGCAAACTACCACCCGTTAGTCATGAGCAACGTCGCCACCTCCTCCTCCGGCGCGCCGGTAGCATCCATAGCTGGCCTCAACTCAGGGAGATGTTCATCGAAAATTTCAAGCCCACCTGCGTGCAGCCGAACACCAAGTACATCTAGCACAAGTCTAGCATCATACAAGGGAATCACTGCAACAGTTCATCTGGTGTTTCTTCGACGTATGGAACCATGTGATCGATGTCACCCTGGCAGAAGGGATCGACCTTTTCATCATTGGCCTGGTTCAACCATGTGGCCTAGACCTCAAGAAGGAGTTGCTCCTCAAGCGACCGAGGACCATGGAAGATCTCCTCTCCACTGCCCACAAGTTCGCTCATCTTGACGACGGGCTAAACGAGGGGGACCCCATTCCCCCCAACCACAACTACCACCTCGATGACGACCATGACCGTGACAGCAATCAAGACCGCCGGCCAAATCGATGAAACGACCACCGCAACCGACGGGACGACCGTGAACCCGACCACCATGGTGACGATCGTTCATTCAAGCGATGTGGTCGGGACGTATACAACGGTGGTTGGCGTAACCGCAATGACTCCTCTGTCAATGCGGTAAAGGGCCAGAAGAGGACAAATGACGAAGAACTCAACAAGGTCCTTAGTCAGGATTGCCCCCATCATCCTGGCAAGGGCCACACACTGGGTGAGTGCAGGCTCCTGAAGGAGGCGCTGGAGAAGACGACCAACAAGAAGCTGTGTCTAGCTCCCAAAGCCAAGGGCAAGAACCCCATCTGGCAAGAGGATGCCAACGAAGAAGAAGCTCAAGATACCAACCCACGACATGCCTACAGGGATCCCGTGAAGAACGTGACTACCATTATCTTTGGTGGCAAGGTTGGACTGGAGAACGCCCATGACAAGAAGCTGCTGACGCGAGCCATCATGGCTATCCAGGAGGCTGACAGCTTCATCATGGATGTCAAGATGCCTGCCTGGTCTGAGCAGCCCATATCATTCAGCCGCAATGATATGTGGGCCAAAATCCCCTACGTTGGACGATTCTCGTTGGTCCTCGACCCGGTGATAGACGGTGTCCGGTTTGAGAAAGTGCTCATTGACAGCGGCAGCGCCTTGAACATTCTGTTCATCCCAGCCTTCACGGAGCCAGGGTTGAAGCAGGAAGACCTCAAGCCATATGAGTCTCCATTCTGGGGTATCATGCTGGGCAAACCTTCATACCAGTTTGGGACAAAGCAGCACTTCCGCATCGACCGCATCACTTTCATTGTGGCTAATTTCAAAGGCATCTACCAAGCCATCCTTGGCCGACCAGGGATCACCAAGCTCATGGTAGTTCCTCATTACGGGTACCTCAGCAGGGCATCCTATCCCTGCGCGGTAACATCTTCACGGCACGTGTATGCGAGTCCAACGCCTATGCAGCCGTGGAGGTCGAGGAGTTGAAGCATGCCATGGAGCACACCAGCCTGGGTGTCAAGGAGGTGCCCCCTATGGACCTCGAGTTTCCAATCGGGTCTACACGGCGGCCTTCCAACAAGGCCAAGCAGCACAAGCTGATCCAGCTTGATTCGAACGACCCCTCAAAGACCACCAAGATCGGGACTACCCTTCCCCCCAAATAGGAAGACGCGCTCATCCAATTCCTTTGAGAGCACATCAGCGTGTTCACATGGAAGCCCGCCGACATGCCAGGTGTCCCGAGCAAAAAGGCCGAGCACTACCTTGATGTCTCGAAGACTGCTAAACCTATCAAGCATAAGATGCGTCGATTTGCTCGTGACCGCAAGGAAGTCATTAGGGTAGAATTGGCCAAGCTTCTAGTAGCTGGCTTCATCAAAGAGGTGTATCACTGGAGTGGTTAGCCAACCCGGTTCTTGTACTCAAAAAGAATAATGAATGGAGAATGTGCATTAATTACACTGATCTCAACAAGCACTGCCCTAAACAGGCTTTCAATCTCCCTCGAATCGATGAGGTCGTAGATTCTACTGTAGGTTGTGAGCTGCTTTCCTTGCTAGATTGCTATTCGGGCTATCATCAAATAGCCCTCAAAAAGGAGGACCAGGAGAAGACCACCTTCATCACCCTCTTTGGTGCTTTCTGCTACAGGACCATGTTATTTGGCCTCAAGAACGCTGGAGCTACATACCAGTGGGCCATCTAGGCCTGCCTCAAGCACAAGATCACTGCCGACCTCATCAAGGCGTATGTCGATGATGTGGTGGTGAAGACCAGAGAGTCCCACACACTGGTTGCGGACCTCCAGCGGACTTTCGCGGCCCTCAACAATTTTTTATGGAAGCTGAACCCCAAGAAGTGCATCTTTGGCGTCCCTTCCAGGATCCTGCTCGGCAACGTCGTTAGCCAGGACGGCATATGCCCAAATCCCGAGAAGGTTGAAATTGTGCTGGACCTGCAACCACCATGAAACATCAAAGATATCTAGAAACTCATCGGCTGCATGGCGGCCCTGAGCCGCTACATCTCCCGCATTGGTGAAAAAGGGCTCCCCTTTTTCAAGCTGCTCAAAGCTAAGAAATTTGAGTGCACGGAGGAGGCCGACAAGGCTTTCAGACAGCTCAAGGAGTACCTGGCAACTCCCCCAGTACTCACGATGCTGCAAGAAGGCGAGGAGCTTCTCCTCTACATTGCTGCCACAACTAACGTGGTCAGTACCGTGATGGTGGTCGAGCGCCAGGAATGTCTATGGGTGCAGCGCCCAATCTACTACATTAGTGAGGTTCTTAACGAAACCAAGCAGCGATACAACCATGTACAGAAATTACTATACGTGCTCCTGATCACCAAACGAAAGCTCCTCCATTACTTCCAAGCCTACAAGGTCACGGTGGTCACCGAAGCTGCACTTGGCGACATTCTCTGCAACTGAGACGCTAGTGGTCGTATTATCAAATACGCGTTAGAGCTCTCCGAGTTCATGCTGAACTTCCGCGGTCGTAGTATTGTGAAATATCAGACCCTAGTTGATTTCATTGTGGAGTGGTCAGACCTCAGCTGGCCCCTGGCTGACACATCTCTCGACCAATGGAAGATGCATTTTGATGGTTCTTTGAACATTGATGGCGCCAGGGCAGGAGTATATTTCATCTCTCCATCTAAGGACACGCTCCATTACGTCTTGCGCATACATTTCAAGGTGTCCAACAATGTGGCCGAGTACGAAGCGGCCTTGCACGGCCTCCGCATCACAGTCGAGCTAGGCATTAAACAGCTCCTGGTGTATGGAGATTTTGCTCTGGTCATCCGTCAGGTCAACAAAAACTAGCATGTGGTCAACGAAAAGATGGATGCCTACGTTGCTGAAATTTGCAAGCTGGAGAATAAGTTCTATGGACTTGAGTTCACCCATATACCACGTACTGAGAACACAGATGCTGATGAACTGTCTAAACCCGGATCATCCTGAGCCAAGATACCACCTGGTGTTTTTATTGAAGACTTGATTAGGCCTTCGATCCTCGATCAGGCTTATGAAGCACCTGCGCTTAGTACCGCTACCGACAGCTCGTAGCGGCACTCGGTGGCAAAGCAAAAGAGGTAGAAGATAGCTACCCCGGCTAGCATGGATCTGACAATGGTAGTGAGCGGCTACCCACTGATGAACCAATCGAGCAGGCAGCGTCTCCCTAGCCTGACTGGAGAGAGCCCTTTATCAGATACCTGAATGACCACTTTGTTCTGGAGGATAAGATCGAAGCTCAACAGCTGGTCCGCAGAGCCCGTGCCTATCTCATGGTTAACGGCGAGCTAATGCGCAAGGCCCCAAGGTCTATGATTTACCAGAAGTGCATCACCCAAGCAGAGGGTTTGAAGCTTCTGAAGGATATTCACGTGGGCACCTATGGAAACCATGCGGCATCCCGGACGCTAGTCGACAAACCCTACCAAGCAGGGTTCTACTGGCCGACAGCCGTCTCTGATGCAGAAGAATATGTATGCTGGTGCAAAAATTGCCAGATGTTCGCCAAGAAGATTCATGTCCCTGCACATGAACTCCAGACCATCATGGTCGCTTGGCCATTCTCATGCTGGGGACTTGACATGATCAGTCCTTTCAGGAAAGCTCTTGGCGGACACACATGTGTCTTTGTACTCATTGACAAATTTTCCAAATGGATTGAGTACAAAGCCATCAAGAAAGCCTCGTCTGAGAAAGCGGTACAGTTCCTTGATGATGTCATCCACCAATTTGGCATACCCAATACCATCATCACTGATTTAGGCTCTCAGTTCACCAGCGATGAATTTTTTGACTTTTTTGATGATAATGGCATCAAAGTCAAATATGTATCCATCACTCATCCTCGAGCAAATGGACAGGTGGAGCGAGCTAATGGTATGATCCTCGACGCCCTGCGCAAACGGGTATACCGGGATGATAAAGACATTAAACCTGGTCAGCGGCTCAAGAAATTACATGTCGTGGTCTGGGGATTGCATACCCAGCCTAGTCGTAACACTAGAGTTTCCCCGTATTTCATGGTGTTTGGATCCGAGGCTGTCCTACCAGCCGAGGTCGCACTCCTTTCACCACGTGTCCAGCATTACAATGAAGAAGCCTCCAACAGAGCTAGGGAAATCAACATCATCACCAAAGAAGAGATAGCACTCGAATCCTGTGCTCGGACAGCTAAGTACCTAGCTTCAGTGCATCGTTACTATAACCACAACGTCAAAGGCAAGCTGTTCGTGGTCGGCGACATGGTGTTACGATGAATCCAGAACACAGATGGTCTGCAAAGCTATCATCCAGATGGGAAGGGCCATTTAGGATCAAGGCTGTCACACGCCCGACGTCCTATCGGTTGGAGACGATGAAGGGTGTCGAGGAGTCCAATTCATGGCACATCGACCACCTCATACACTTCTAAATAAGATATGTACCCAGATTTTTGTTATTCAGATATTTAATAAAGTTTGTTCTCTTTTCCTATCACAATTCTTTATTTGTGCACACATCTCTCATACATGCGCCCTCCAACGAAGCTAGGGAAGTTGACATCATCGCCAAAGAGGAGATGGCACTTGAGTCCTGTGCTTGGACAGCTAAGTACCTAGCTTCATTGTGTCATTACTATACCGCAACATCAAAGGCAGGTTGTTCGTGGTCGGTGACATGGTGTTGCGACAAATCTAGAACACAGATGGTCTGCACAAGTTGTCATCTAGATGGGAAGGACCTTTTAGGATCAAGGCTATCACATGCCCAACATCCTATTGATTGGAGACGATGGAGGCTGTCGAGGAGTCCAATTCCTAGCACATCGATCACCTCATACACTTATACCCATAGAATAAGATATCTATTCCAATCTTTGTCATTCAAATATTTAATATAGTTTCCTTTATTGTTCTCTTTTCCTATCACAATTCTATTTTTGTGCACACATCTATCATACATGCGCCCTGCATAAGTCTCAGATAAACTTTGTTTTCTGCCCACCGAAATGGCTTGACAAGGCATTGTCTCGAAGCCTCTTACGATGTGTTACAGCTTTGCACTACATGGCACTAGGAGATTCAGCAGTCACTCTCTAACGGTACTAGGTACCTAGTGATCCTGGCGGTCCTACACTATTCACTAGTGCATCCCTAGTCACCCGACAGAGTTAGCTCGCTTCGAGGGTGGAGGTAAAACTTAACTAGCGACATTTTTTGGAAAATGAACTATGCATAAATATACATCTAAAAAAGAAAAAATGGCAAAATGTTTATCACCTGCTTAAACATGTCTGCTTGTCTGCATCAATAGGCTAAAAGTTTATGAGCACCTAGTGCTCGGCACAACTTACAAACAGTGTTTATAAATAAATACATTGTTTCTTGCCTACTGACCACAACCACCTCCTGCAGGATCGTCGATCAACGTCATATCTTTAACAATGGCGACGGTAGTTGGGCCAGACGAGGCCTGGAGCTCTTCAGCTTCTTCATCAGGAATCTATCCAGGGATCCCATGCTCGATGGTCGCCAGCTCCACATTCTGGTAGTTGGCATGGATCACAGCGAGCATGTTGGCAGCTACATAGCACCCAGCACCCGTGACGAATTCTTGCAGCGCCAGCCACAGCCTCCAACACTGGTTGGTATGGCAATTTCCTCGCCTACAAGGTCGGTAGGATGCTCCTCTCCTAGAAAGATGGCCCTTAATACGGGTTTATGTGGTTGGTCATGGCTCGTATCTTTCCTTGGAGGCTGGCGATGGAGTCCTTGAGCACCTGGAACTGGGCCCAGTGGCATTCTCTCAGGCCTATAACAACAAAGCCATGGTGGTTAGCATATCTCGATCCATCCAGTATGCGGCAGACTACACACAACAACTCTACATTGTTTTACTTACCACTCAGCTTGGCGATCTGGGCTTGGTCCTCCTTAGTCTGCTTCTCAGCAGCTTCCTTCTGCTCCAGCAGATCAGCTAGCCCTCGAGCCATGGCTACAAAAGGCGCCCATAAATATGCAGCAAGGATCCATGTGGAATGCGTAAGAGAGGTCTACTCACTCTCATTGGCATGTTCCATTGCTTCCACCTTGCGGCGTAGAGCGGCAAGTTCTTCCTCTCGCTGGACGGTAGATCCGAGCCTATGCTTCCAGCTTGGCATTGGCTGCCCGGAGGGTTTTGCATTCCGCCCAGGTCGCCGCAAACCATTCTATGGTCTTGCCTCGCTGAGCGTTGGTCTCCTGCAGTGACTGTATACACAATGGGTTGTTTAACAAATTTGTGGCTAAACACCGAGCTCAACACAGGCAAGTAACTCGTGGTCAGTTTTTACCTTGATCCTATTGTGCAGCACCTCCAACACATCCTAGATGCTTATGTCAATGTCATCATTCAAAAGCTCTTCATATGACACGAAGCTATCCTCCCCCAGCTTGCGTGATGTAATGACGCGTTGTGTGGGCAAGTCAGGGCGTGCCGTCTTTGGCACCCGCGGCACCTCCTTGACCTTCTTAGGTGGCACCAGCATGCTTGGCCATGCCTGGGCTGCCGTGCACTTCGACGGTCATCCCGTTGTGCCAATGACTCACCGGAATGGCACCACCTGCCTTTCTGGCTGCCGAATCAGCGTCGGGGTCGGCTGGGCAGGTGCTGTGGCACTGCTTGTCGCTTTCCCTTGCTTCGCGGACCACACCGTGCTATCGCCTGGTGCCTGCTTGGCGGTCAGTGCTGTGGTCTAGCTAGGGGGTGGAGTTGGTGTGGTCGACGGCGGTGCATGGCTGTAAGGCATTTTACAATCATGGTTTCTTCACAACAAGCACAAAATCAAGAACATGCAAGAAATGCAAACTCATTTACCTGGCTGACCGTCGGAGCCCTCCTCTGAACCATGGGGCTGCTCCCCCACTTGAAGCGCCTGGGGTCCCACCTGACACCCCACCACCATGCTCGGGGTCTCGGCCTGACGCCTCACCCGTTCTGCTCATCCCGATGGGGCGCACCAGAGAAGTTGGCTCCCTCGCCGTCTCTTGGTGCCCCCGCGATGAAGCGCTTCTGACTAGAGGCGTCGCCACCCTGTGCGGTGCAGGCGGTGGTGATGGTTCATGCGGTGTTGACCCCCTGGCCTGCTCTAGCCGAGTGATTGGCGTTCCCCCGTCACGGGGGAGGAGTGGCTGGCGGCGTGTTCTACGCAGGCCTCCTCGACGTCGTCGAGGTCAGGGGTGTCAGCGTTTTCCCCGTCTGAGGAGTCAGGGCTTGACATTTCTGCTGGCGCTGGTTCAGCGTCAGCAGATCATCATCCGACGACATCGGGGTGGCTAGCGCTTTTCTTTTCTTGCCCCCTACGCCTGCCGTCTAGGTTCAATTTGCCCTCGGACTGCAGAGTGGAGGGCCTTTTCGCCTTGGCGACATCCGCCACGGGCCGCTTACCTACTACTCGGCGCCTTGCCTGAGCAGTAGGGACTTCATCATCATCTGGGCTGGAGATGCTAGTCATCTCCTGCCCTGCTTCGGTCTTGCCTCGGTGGTGGATTTCCTCAGTCCTGCGCTGGTAGGCCTGCGCATCAGCCTGAGGCCATGGCTGCACCGGCACAGTGAAAAAGAACACCTTCCGATCCTGTCCAAGCAATATCTGATAGTCAGATAATTCAGGTTATACAGACATCCTCACATACCAGTGCATACTAATCAAATCAAGGTATAAACTGGTCGGCATACCTCTGGTGCTGGTCGGGTAAGGTTGTATGGCAGTGCATGAGTTTCTAGGTAGCTGGTGATCGGGTCAAACTTCTCAAAAAGCGAGGACATATGTCAGTTTACCGCTTCTGGCGTCGGCCTCTCGGATCTCCCATGCAGGGTCTGCCCGACCAACATATTCATACATCAGGCTCACCCGCTCCTTGCACGGCTGCACCCGGCGTGTCAACCATGTCCCTGCCACCAGTGCTCCGTTGACAACCTTGTTGTCAATTAGGGTCAGTAGCTCATTCACCTAGTACATCTCATCCGGCGTTGGCTACTCCGACCATCTGGGGTTGCACACTGGCACCTGTGTTATGTTGCAAGGCACCCTCCTCCCCTTCACGTTTTGGCTCATATAGAACCAGCGGGAGTTCCACCCCTTGGTGGCTGATTGGTGCCAGCTTCCTAGCCAGTGCGTCTTCATTCCATCCCGAAGACACACATAGCACCCACCGGTGATCTGGGACCCCCCCAGATTCAGCCCCCTTCTTTCTCAGCAGATAGAAGTGGCGGAATAGATTGAAATGGGGGTCGATGCCCAGGAACATCTCATAATAGGAAATAAAAATAGAAATGGAGAGGATGGAGTTCAGATCCAAGTTGCAGATGGAAATCTCCCAGAAAATGCAGAGGTCCCGCAGGAATCCATTCACTGGCACCCCTAATCCCTAGGTCACCATGTCCTTGAAAACTACAAATTCCCCATCTCGAGGATGGGGGGAATCTTCACCTCGTGGCTCACGCCACGCCTCCATCTCGAATGGCGGCAGCAGGCCCTCGTCGGTGAACGCCTGCAGCGACTCCTGTGTGGAAGTTGATTGTTGCCATTGCGGCCCTAGTACATCAGATCCGGTCGCCTTCCTGCCTTCTTGGCTCCCTTCCTCACCATTCCCTTTGGGGGTGTTGGGTCGAGTGGGTGAACAGAGGACGGCGGCGGTGTGAATGCGTGGATTTTCTCAGTTGCCTTGCGGTGGCGGGTGGATTCGCTACGACGGATTGGGAATGATGGCGGTTGCTCGAGCGCAGGAAGACGGAATGCTCAAGAAGATGGAGAGAATGGCAGTAGAAATGACTGTGGTGCGGAACCGTTTCTCCTGGCGGCGCTCGCTATTTATATTGACCGGATGACGTCGCTTTGACTTTTAGGGTTGAACCCAGTTGACTCATGTGGATGCGGCTTTTTCACCCTAGTGGGTTGTGTTGGTCCCCGAGTGTGGATGTGGGTCGTGGATTTTTTTTCTTCCACGCACTTTCCCCGACTGGTGTTTCCTTCAGTCTGGCACGTGCCCGGTAATCTCGGGATCTAATCCCAGATTCATTTTTTATTATATACTCCTTTCCAAATTTGTTCTAGATTTCTTCCTTAAATCTGAGAACTGCTTCTTTTGGGTCAAATGTTTTATTTCCCACACCTGGGGACTGTGTGACAGTGTCCACCAAGTGGTGCTTATGAACCATAGGTTCTCGATGTCCTTGACCCAATCGAGCCCGTGTCCTGTCTCGAGCACACCTGGGGACTGCATTGCAGCTTCCCACCTAATGGTGCTTATGAACCACGGGTTTTCGATGCCCTTGACCCGGTCGAGCCAGTGACCTGTTTCGTGCACAGCTGGGGACTGCATGGCTTGTCCTGACTAGTCGCGCTTATGGACCATAGGTTCTCGGTGTCCATCGACACCATCGAGCCTGTGAGCCTATCCCGAGCACACTTGGGGACTATGAGTCAGTTGGCACAGTCTAGTCCTTTCATATCGGCCTTGACTAGTTGATGCTATTTTGACTTTTTCCTTAAAAAGCTCAATACAATATATCTCATCTTCTATCGAGCTTGGGGACTACGTGGGCCCATGTCACCTCAAGGTGACTTGGGCCTATCTTTTGTTCTCAGTTCTAGAATGGGTATCCGGCATTTCCTATGTCTAGATGGTGTTTTATTTGACTTTTTCTCAAAAAGCTCAATACAACATATTCTATCTTCTATCGAGCTTGGGACTACATGGGCCCACGTCACCTTGCGGTGACATGGGCTCGTTCCTTATTCTTGGTTTGGTACCTTTGTCTCTATGGATCGTTCATGTTAGCATCCCAGTGATACTTCGTGTCACATGTTAACGTGGGCCCACATCTCAGGACGCGGAAATATTTTTCTTTTTTCTTGGAACACCATGCATCTTTTGACTGGTGCTCGGGGACTAGCTGTGGGGGTATAGACCCCATATACCCTCGCAGCTAGACTTTGGGTTGTTCGGTACAAGATGGCCCAGACCAGAAGACGAAGGCTGGACCATCATCATCCTGATCGGTGGGCCGAATGATAAGACAATGCTCGTGGTCCGTTACCGCCCAGGTCGGTGGGCCGCACGGGTGCTGAAGACTACTTGGCATGCAAGGAGTCTTAGTCGATTAGATCTGTTCGTTTACTCCAAGGATACGGCGCAATGTAACCGACCATAGGGGAACCCTGGATATGTAACCTTGCCTCCCCACTATATAAGGCAGGCAAGGACCCCCTAGAATAGGACCCTTCTCTTTCATCAGTTCTGATCTCATCTGGTCGGATCTCTTGTACTCCGGTACTCATCAATACAGCAGTAGAGACGCAGGAGGTAGGGTATTACGCTTCTGAGTGGCCTGAACCTAGATAAACCCTGGTTGTCCTGGTTGTTTGTTTTGTGTCTCACATCTAGATCGTAGATCTTAGCACGCCCTCACCGCAATATACTACCTTGGGGTATCCCGTGGTAGACTGCCGATGAGGTTTCATCAACAGCCTCCAGGTCAGGGTCATATAGGGACGCCTATATAAGCAAGGGGTAGGGGCAAGGCAAAAGTAATCTGATCCGATTAATCTATTCAATCGCCATCGCCCACCCCACACTCACGCCTTTGCTCCCTGGTCAGCGTTCTTGTGAGAACACTCTTGAATATTAGACCAGCACATGTATTAGTTGATGGCTATGTTTCACATGCCATGGACATGGAGATGTCAAACTAATAATGTAGGCACATGTGAGACATGTAGATTAGACTGACCCAACTTGAGATTGTCTCTAATCACATCATATATGTTATGTCCTTAGACCTGAGATTGTGGTATGTACTCAAGATGTGAAACGGCCTACTTAGGGATTATCAAACACTGCTCCGTAACAGGGTGGTTATAAAGGTGGTCTTTGGGTGGGCGGGAAGCATGCTATGAGACATAGACAGTCAAGATGGAATTTGCCCCTCTCTGTATGAGAGTAATATCATTGGATCACTCAAGTGATTAGATCAACAAATGCATGGTCATGCTTGGGTTAAGTGTTAGCCCACGAGTTGAACCATATATCAGTGGCAACGGAAATGTCTTGTATGGCATCGTAGTGGTTTGTCTGATACGATCTTTGTGTATGCATAGGAGTTGTCATACCTTGCTAGATGACGCTGTCAACTATTGGGCGAGTAGGAGTACTCGGTCCATGTCTATGTATGTGTGAACCTAAAGGGTCGCACGCTTAAGGGTTGGAAGCCTAATTCGGGTTGGACCAAGATTAGACAAGGCTTAGGGTTCCTGATGGGCCGGGGTCGCATAAGGACGCCTATATAAGCAAGGGATAGGAGCGAGGCAGACCTGATCCGATCGATCTATTCAGCCGCCGTCACCCACCCCACGCTCACGCCCTTGCTCCTCGCGGACCTAGCAGTCTGGTTGCACATTGCTTCTTCTCGCACGTGTGTGATACCTCATAGGTGCTGCATCTGCGGTACAAGGACGGACCTAGTCAGTCACAGTGGTCGGCAACTGGTCGGCGACTAGTTGGACTGGTCGGCGACTAGTTGGACTGGTCGGCGACTAGTTGGATTGGTCAGGAACATGCTCGGACGATCCGCAAGCGAAGGGTGTACTTGACAGACGACCACGCAACTGCACGGCACTGCTGCGACGTGTTCGACTACATCGAGTCTTCCGCTGTATCTGCGCGTCTAGTGGTAATCCCGTGACCTATATCTGGCAGTAGATCCTAGTTTATGAGGTAGAAAAGTTTTATTTTCTGGCTAGCATAGCACCCTCATAACCCTACAGTCGATGTGCCTCCTCTGGTAGCGAGGAAGCCACCAGTTCGCTGCTGGCGTGGCCATCAACTCCGCCCTCGTCATGGGCAGCTCGAACGACCCCGAGGGCGGCCCCGAGATCTGGGTTGTTGGAGAAGTGGCTGGGGCGGTCGGTGCTGGGGCCGACTGCGTCACAGCCAGAGCTAGGACCGGCTGCGCTGCTCCTGCGAACATGAGTTACGTCGCCACGCCGGTGGTCCACGTGAGTGAACCGATGGTGAGGGAGATGCCCGCCTCGAAGTCCATGAAAGCTGGGAATGAAACCATCTGGATTGCGCACTGATCAGATATCGCTGCCCCTACCTGGCACGCCACTGTTGATAAAACCTCCTCGGCAGTCTACCACGGATACCCCGAGATAGTAGATTGCGGTGAGGGCACGCTAAGACCTACGATCTAGATGTGAGACGTAAGACAAACAACCTGGACAACCAGGGTTTATCCAGGTTCAGGCCGCTTAGAAGCGTAATACCCTACGTCCTGCGTCTTTGCTGCTGTATTGATAAGTATCTGAGTAAAAGGGTTCCGACCAGATGAGATCAGATTAGATCAGATGCCTTCTATGGGGTCCTTGTCCGCCTTATATAGCCGGAGGACAAAGTTACATATATAGGGTTTCCCTATGGTCGGTTGCATTGCGCCGTATCCTTGGAGTATACAAACAGATCTAACCGACTAAGACTCCTTGTATGCCAAGCAGCCTTCAGCACCCGTGCGGCCCACCGACCTGGGCGGTAGCAGACCACGGGCTCTGTCTTGTCTTCCGGCCCACCGATCAGTATGATGATGAACCAGCCTTTGTCTTCTGGTCTGAGCCGTCTGCACCGAGCAACCCAAAGTCTAGCTGCGAGGATACACGGGGTCTGTACCCCCACAGTCGGGTCGAGCAGGTGCTAGATCTGCTGAATAGAGGTGTATGGCGAGGTGTGGGGTGAAGGGGAGGTGGACGAAGGGGCCGACGCTTAGCTGCTGCGGCGCTCCGTCGGATGTGGATGAACCGATCGTGTTTTTTTTTTTGTTAATAGCACCGTGACTATCTTAATTAGGCACCTGCCCCGATGGCACCTAATCATCTTAGCCAAAACCAAGACAAACTCCTCGACTTGTGCGACGCGCTCCTCTCCCTAGGCATGCATGACGCGCAGACGCGGCCTCATCTCAGCCCTCCCCATTTCTCATCGTGCGGTAGTTGTTGTGTGCTCAGCTACATCCACAAACTATCGCAGGGTGCGCAGCAGGACCCGTTGCATGCCAATATTCCGAGATATATATATATATATATATATATATATATATATATATATAGATCTATTAGTTTATAGCTGGCTACAGAATACCAAATCAGTAGCCAGGTCGGTGTGTCTCGCCGAGCTGGTCCGGTCCGGCCACGGTGCCGAGCGCATGCCCGTGCCTCTCACGCCTCCGTAATTAATACACCCAGTTACCCATACCCGTGATTTCATTCCCCTCATTTGCCGTTTCCTTTTCCATCGCCCAAAAACAACGAATCCATTTTCCTCTCCCCACGTTGACCGGTCACAAGCAGTGAAAAATCGTCGACGGCAACGCTAGGAGCGACGCCTCCTCCGTCACCGGCGGCCGCTGCTGCTTCTCCCCCACCGCCCCATGGCCGGGGAGGCCCGACCTCCGCGACGCGACCGGTAGCGGCCGCGCTCCTCCGTGACACGTCCGGCAGTGGCTCCGCTCCGCCGCGCCGCGACCGGCGACGGCGCTGCTGCCCCGTGAAGGCGACGCCGGGTTCGGACGGGCCCACCGCAACCCCGACCACACCGGCGGCAACGATCCCTACATCATCGGCTCCACCTCTTCTCAAATCCAGATCGGCGGCGGACGCTTCTTCCCTAGCAGATCCGGCCTCCAATGGTGGTGGCGGCGGCCTTCCAGTCAACTTCTCAACGGCTGATGCGGTGTGTGCCAGAGGGTGGAAGCTGATGCGGGTTGGCAGATGGTTGCTGGCCGCGGTGTCCCTTCTTCTCCGCAGGCGACAGCCCGCAGGCGACAGCGCATGGCTGTGGTGCCTCCTCCATCCCGCCCATCGGCGTCGTCGCGTCCGGCACCGCGCGTCGGCGATGCGTCCACGAGCAGCAGTGCGTTGCCTCCCGTGGACGGGGGACCCAACGCCAGCGCAACCTGCCCCACGCGAGCGGTATCCCCAGAGCGCGGCGTTGGGGATCGGGTGGAGCTTTGCGCTGCTAGTGCTGCCAGTGCGAGTAAGTTGCCTCGATGGCTCGATCCACACTCCACACTGCAGCGAGCTTCCGACAAACAGTTGACGTACGCAGCCTATCTAGGTGAGCCGCTTTATACTAGCACTAATCCCGTAATTCGATCTTGTGATACTTGTATCTACGCACTAGTCTTCTCGTAAATCATATAGTGACAAACTTCGTTTTATGGTAACTGCGTTGGGTTAACCAAATTGCTTACTGCTTGTGTTCGGAAAATGATGATCGATATGATATATTTTTATGGTAACTTCATCATAGCACTGTGCTAAGATTATGGTAACTGCATACCATTTATCTAGTGTATTCTACACAACATTATCGTAAATATATGTTTGCATCCATACAAAGATTGGTTCCTAGTTACCCGATTATGATTATGATATCTCCATACATGTGCTTGAATTCATCTCGTACCAAGTACACCAAAATTGTACCACCTACTGTTAGACTTAATCTGCTGCTCTCCCCTACGGTTTTTCCCTGCAGTCGGTCAAGAGGTAGGTAACAGGATAACTTAGGCTGCCCATGCCTTGGCACTGTAGCAACATGGCATTAGGTCATGCCTTTTAGTTGTTAGTAGTACACCAGCAGGTAGTGGGCTGGTTACATCATGTACTAGCAGTAGGTATGGCTGAGGTCAGCCACGTCCTCTGTACCTTATAGTAGGTGCATGACTTGTATATATATTCAATTCATGGCAATGGAAGAGGTAGTTCAGCAGGCTAAACCATTCTGTGAGACTCAGGTTTCAGGAACTGAAACCTTGAGTAGAGTGCATGTGTGTTTGTTGTGCTCAGTGAAGCTCTTGCCCCTCACATTTCATCCAGGCAGCTAGCCAATGCTGGTGCTTGTGGGTGTGCGAGTGTGCGGGAAGACAGAGCTCAGCACTTCTCCACTCGAGGGTCTCGGGAGGAGTCGAGGGTGAGTCGAGCAGGAGCTGCTCGTCTGGAATCTATCGGCGGCCAATGCTGCTATTAGTGCCACTGATCGGCACCTTCCTCAGGTGGTCGGCAGTGGTCGATACTAGGTTCTAGCGCCAACACGTGGTATCAGAGCCGTACACATCGTTCGGGCTTAGCAGCCGGCGATAGCGGATCCCACTGGAGCTTTTCCTGGCAACGGCGGAGATGCTGAGAGGCTGCTCCAGCCGGTGGCGCAGCCACAGCCGGTAGAGGTGCATGTGGTAAGGGAGTACGGCGGGAGCAACTCCTGGCTGATGCTCATCCTCACCAACTACGGCGAGTGGGCTGTCTAGATGAAGTGAAAGTTCCGCGCCCGAAAGTGGTGGGCGCCGTGGAGACTAGCAACGCCGGTGAGAATGTGGAGGTGGGTGTCATGGAGGTGCTCATGGCTTCCTCCCCGGGCGAGTTTCATGAGGCGCTCGGCCAGAAGAAGACGGCGAAGGAGGCCCATGTAGGCTCGGATCAAGCCAAGCGGGCCAAGGTTCAGCAGCTGCGCAGGGAGCTCAACGACATCCGGTTCAAGTTCGGGGAGTCGGTGGAGGACTTCGTGCTTCGTCTTCAGTCGCTGGCGAGCCAGCTGGCCACCTATGGCAAGCTGGTGGAGGACGAGGATCTCGTCAGCAAGCTGCTCTACGTGGTGCCCCCGAAGTCTCGTGGCTCGCCATGTTAATTGAGACGATGCTAGACATCTCCACATTTCTCTGGAGAATGTGGTAGGGCGACTGCGGGTTGTGGAGAGCCGCGGTGCAGCGCCGCCGGAGCAGGAGGATAGCAGCAAGCTGCTGCTGGCCGAGGAGGAGTGGACTGCGCGCATGAAGCAGCGGCGGTCCGAGGAAGGCTCCTCTGGCCGCGGTGGTGACCGTGGCGACAAGCGGCGCGGCAAGGCGCCGCAAGGCAAGAAGCGCAACATCGACCCGAATGCATGCCGGCGTTGCGGGAAGGTGGGGCACTGGGCGCGGGAGTGCCCGGAGAAGAAGCCGGAGATGGAGGAGGCCCACCTGACTCAGGATGACAGCGATGACGAACACGCGCTGTTGATGGGGGTGTACTGTGCGCTGGAGGACGGCGAAGCAGAGAAGGCGGAGGCGGAGCAGGGGACTGCGCTGCAGGCTGTCCATCTCGATGAGCCACGCACGCAGGTCCATCTTGGCGCAGCCGACGCGTTGAAGCAGGTGGTGGTGTCCCGGGAAGTCGTCTTCGACGAGGCGGCATGGGACAGGTCAGGGGCGGGGGAAGAGCCCGCGGCTGCAGAGGCGGGGGAGCCGCCAAACCCAGCCATGGAAGGCTCGCCTGCTCGCCCGGAATCTGGTCGGCGGACAACGCCGCTGGTCAGTGCCACTGGTCAGCACCTTCCTCAGGTGGTCGGCAGTGGTCGGTGCTAGGTTCTAGCGCCAACGCCTACGTTATTTAGCCTTTCAATTCTCGTAATCATGAAAATTGGACTGTTGTTATGGTAGCGAGTTTCTGAAAACATTGACTTGACATCAATTGTGGTAACTCCCCATTCTAATTATCAGACTCTTCATTCTAGTAACTATGTCAAAAGTAGCTTGGTTCAAATTTGCGTAACTATTTTATAGTAAAATATTATGAATTATAAAAAAATCATGATAAATTTGACTCGTTGTTATTGTAATTGACTTGGTCATAAACAACTAGATGCAAAATTGCGGTAACTCTACATCCTAATTGCGGTTTTGTGATTTTATAGTTTTCCTGAGTGCCCATTTCATTTGGTGTATAGCTATGATTGATTTATCTAGATTTAAGTACATTTCCACCTTACTGTTTTGAATTCATCAGGCTTTGCGTAATGTGAAACTAAAATTTATTCAAATTTCATTTGGAATTCTTTATATTCAGATTCAAATTGTTGACTGATGACCGCACATTTTGCAGGTTGAAAATTTATTCTTCTTCCCACCTCTTCTGGACTACTGACTGGTGTTTGTGCACCCAATTCAATTTGCTTACCATACTACCTTGCTGCAGCTGGAATAGTGTCCAGCCATAGAACTATAGAAGATTGAAGCTCTGAATCGTTCATGAAATGGCCCCCTTTGTTCCTCAAATTCTGGATGTAAACATATATTATAGTGTTTCAGATGAAGAAAGGCCTAGGTTCTAGTAAATGGTATTCAACGGAAAGATGACCTTAGATTGTCGTAACTGCATTCTTATTTACCATATCAAACAATGAAATTTACCATATCCTATTTGTCGTAACTTCATCTCCTATTCTAATTATAGTAACTACTTACGTCAAATTACGATAATTCTATTCTAATACGGTAACTAAAGAGGTCATACCAAATTATGGTATCTACTAGAAAACAAAGTGCCCAGCTATGATTAGCGTACATATAGTATGGAAATTCAAATTAACGTAATTACGGGGCTCTCTTTAATGGACGTACAGAAATATTCCTGCATGGCTCCATGCATGCAGTGCAGTAAATGATGATTCCAGCAGCTCGGTGCTGGTGCGTCGGGCGCAGGTGGCTGGGTCGGATGGCCTGGCTACAGAACATGATATTATATATAGCTAGCTACAGAGTATAATCTCCCTATCCTATATATATATATATATATCCTCATACAACTCGCAGGATTACACACATTTTATTACACAACCTGCACACAAAAACACAAAAATATGCATATATACATAGAAATTATACATACACCAATTTATGAATTAGGGCCGCCAGCTCAGGAAGCATTCTTAGCCCTGGCCGACTTCCAAATCAGAAACGCAAGAATAAATATATATATATATATATATTGATGCCTGCTTGGGCTGAAACCCAATTATAGAGACCCTAGATGCTTGGCAGCTGACGTCTTTTGTAGCTAACCATTACCTTCCCTTTAGCTTCCATCATCAACTTGCTTCTGTTTGTACCAGGAAAAGGGGACTCTAATTTGATCTCAAAATTCCGTAGCAAGTGGCTCCATATCGCCTTAATTTGGAGATAAACATAAGCCTCACCTGGGCATGCATGTTTTCCGGCACCAAACGATATGTAAGAGAACTTGACACCAATTTTGTCCTCCTCTCTTCCAGGACCAAACCAGTTTGGGTCATATACATTAGGGTTCTTATAGATATGAGGTATGCTACCATTAAGGAGTGTAGGGCTAACTATGGTGTTTCCTCTGGGAACCTCATACTCAGCTCCATCCCTCGTGCATACAGTAAAGGCTTTATGTACCTTCCGTATACTGATTGGTGCAACCGGGTGCAGACGTAGCACCTCCTTGATGGAGTTATGTAGGATATCCATCTCGAGGAATACATTGTAGTCCAGGTAGCAACCATGTTTCTGAATGATTTTTTTTTGCTCCTCGATGACAGCCATTAAGCACCTTGGGTTGTTGAGTAGGTGAGCTCCGGTCCACGTGGTAGCAGTATAGCTTGAGTGTTGTCCAGAGAAGAGCACGAAGATAATCAGCCCCACAGCCTCTTCTTCTGTCGTTGGCCGGCTATCACCATTGTATTTGGAATCTATCAGCCTCTGCAGCGCATCATCCTCAACATGATTTGAGCCTCTTCGTGATCGCACAATCTCTGTCAGTATTTTGGATAGCTTGGCACGCGCCTTATCACGTCGTAGGTTTGATGGAATTGGGGCATATGGGAGTAACACGCTAGTTAGGCGCATGCCATTATCAGTAAGTTGATGAAACAAAGTCCAGCCCTCTCCGACCATCTGCTGCCGGAACTCCTTGCCTAGCAGGCATCTAGAGGCGATTGTCATGACTACATGATTCATCTCTTGTTTTAAATCAGTAATGCCTTGTTGTCCCCATTTTGCAAAGTAGTCCTGTAGAAAACAACGTAGAAAGTAATTAAGTTAGATGTTTCTCAATATAGAAAACATGTGGGAAAAAAGTGGTGCTAGAATATATATAAAAAGGGTGAATTTACAATTTTTGATTGATATATAATTTAATTGTAGTACTTCCTCCGTCCCAAAGAAATACATCTCTCTTTTCAAGAAGTCAATCAAACTCAAGTTTAGAAAAATTTATAGATAATATTATCAACATTTATATTCAAAATAGATTTTCTATGAGAATATATTGCATGATTAGTATAATAATATTGTTAGATTTCATATAGTAACCATTAATACGTTTTGATATATTTTTTCAAATTTGAGATTGGTTTATATTCCTCAAAAGCAAGATTATTAATTTTAGTTGGGCTATGCTACGGCACTTTAAGAAACAAGTGCTATATCCGTTATAACAAGACAAGTATCCAGGTGTACAATGATGATAACCACGGGAAAAATATATTAAATCTGATACTTCCACACAGAGGTGTATAATTGATTGCATCCTAATCATCACAGAATATTAGCATTATTAATTACCTCAACTTCTTGAATCATGGGACTAACGATGCTCCTCATCTTATTATTACTAATTAGAGGCTCTATCGACGGCTCCACATCAATCCTCGCGAGATGCTCTAGAAAAATAGAGAAATTCCTAGAAATTCATACAAAAATTAGAAACATCTGGCATCAAACCAGTAGCCTCAAACAATGACAACCATTGGATCTATTATATTTTTAAAAATTACTCACATTTGCCATTAAGAAGACACCATAAAAATAACCCCTTAAATGTAGATATACTTTACCCACCACTGCCATTAAAGAATTTAATTATAAAAAATTAGATCATATACAAAATATCCCATGGAAAATTTTATTGTAAAAAGCTATACCACATTAAAAAAAATATCCCATGGAAAGAACCTATTGTGGCCGATACTATACTAACTCTTAGCCCATCTCAAGCCCGCGTGGAATCCTACTACCGCCTACTACCGCCGCCGCCGCCACCACCTCATTATCTTAGTACAATCTAATGGAGTTCTCAATCCATGAAGAAGTCTCACTACGTCGCATTGCTCTTCCTTCCATTCAAGCGCAGACTTCGATGGAGTTGGAGTAGATGCAATAATCTGATTGTTACTTGATCTTCTGTTGTGGATCTCAAATTGGTGGGGTATGTATATACAACTACTACAACAACATCATCGGCTTATGAAGTAACGCAACTGAGGTAGAATCTAGCTGCCGTCCGCCCGTCCTTTGCCAGCTTTCTTACAGATGCATGGAACTTGGAACTCCAGTGCGAGGAGCTCATACGGCCCGGCATCTGTCAACATGGACCATCGATGAGAGAGTATCAAGCTGCATGTACAATCTCCCTCACTTGCCATGTCCTGTATGCGCGCGACCTACGAGATGACAATCATCCGGCGACAACGAAGCCTAAAGGTGTTGATAGGTGATGCCGCGTCATGACAACATACAGGTTAGCCTGAATGCAAAAGTCCTTTCTAGCACTATTTAATCTCTCTCTATATATAGCTACGTGATTTATATACCTAAAGTATACAGTGCACTCACCACAATCAAAAGCAAATTCATTATAATATTCACGGTCAAAGTAGAATATATTTGTTTCTATATAGAGAGGTCAAACAAATTACAACATCATTGCTAACTACTGGCGTTCTATCCCCTCAAAAAATATGGTCGGGTCAAAAACAACCGACACAAATGCCAACGCCATCACCGTCGGTTTAGTTGTGCCGGTTCAAAGTCCAGCACTGATGGGGGTTTTGAACTAAAATGGTGTAGTGATTCAATTATTTCGGAACAGGTTGCTATAAACAATCTAATTTGGCGGTTTAATGTCATATCTAAGTACAACATTTTGACAAAACATATCAAGGCAATATGCAAAGGTGAAAACTATGAATGGGGGATGCAGAGTACACATGGTGCTTGGTAACTCAATTCTATTAAAGCCAATAATGATAACAAAAAAATTAATATGTGTATTTCAAGAAGATTAACATTTGAGAGATCAACTATCTCTTTCATTATGAAAGATTATTCAAAATAATGACCTAAATTTATAACTATTCACCTAAATTTATATTAATCCTTCATGATGCGGAAATATGTAGGTTGTTACTTCAAATAAATTTATACATTGTCTTAAAAATATGTCACATCAATATAAATCATTTACCTTAGATCATTTTATTTTTATAGAACAATATTATATAAACTTTTCTTTGATGTAACTAATTCAACATTTTAAGTGTTGGAGTGCAAGCTGAAACACCTATTTATGTTAGTATAAGAACTAAAAGGGTAGCATAGGACCTAAAGTATTTTTTAAAAATAAAATAAAACATAAATATATTGAACCAATGTTATATTAAGCAACAGAAGTTTAGCTTTACATGTGGATAAAAAAATTGCAAGAACTAGATTAAAAGTTGAATCTAAAATATTGATTCATGATGTTATAGGAAGGGGTGCAATAAGAACTTATATAACTTATTATTAGATTTCAACTAAATATATATGTGCTAAAGAAAGATCAATTCTAGAAATTATCCCCCAAAAAAAAGAATGGTGATTAGTTTAGTAAATCATTATACCACTAATAATGATAGTGACAAATTATTTATTCTTTTTTGAAATAACTACCCACATCTGCCATTGTGTGAAACAACATAAACTATGAATCTATATTTAAATTACCTACCATGGAAAACATGATTTAAATGAACCTAAATCTACATCTAATTACCTACCTACTAATACGAGAGATAGTCTATCAATTCTATCATTATTTTAAAGACTAATTTATGAACAATTTCAATTAAAAAGCTATTCAAGGAAGCATAAAGCACATATATGTTAGTACTATGATCCCATTGTAATAGTATTAATATATTAAGATTTGATTTGATTAAAATAAACATATATATTGTGTCACCATGCAGATTATGTACAAATGCATGCATGCACGAACAATTAGTATATACGTTTTGTTTCAACGATCATGAAAAAAAATTAGCAGCTTGGATACTAATTATACTAACATATTACATAACTATATTAATAACAATGACATATAATTTATATAACTTTTCACTTTATATATGTATATAGATTTTAACTAAAATGTTATTTATACTGATAATATAACTACTACTTCACATATCATTTCTTAAAAAATTCAACATCACAAAAAACAGGCGTTACTATAGACCACATGGATAATTAATTTTGAGGCAAAACGGTATAAGAATTCAGTATTCATATCCCCTTTAGGTTGGCACTGCTAATCTTTATTCTAGAACTCACTTCACACTGAACCATAAGTGGTGTGGGACATTTATCAAGTGACTGTTTAAGCCATTATAGCACATCAGAGCATAGTTTATGACATAAAATTGTTAACTTTGAGAGTAGAAAAGGAATAAGAATTTAGAAAAATTAAAAATTCAGATTCGTAGTGTCATTACAACAAGAATTGTTTAAGCTAATGCTTCATGTGAATATTGAAGATATAGGTGCCATGAAAATTAAATGGAAAAAACTATGTATATAGATGAAAACACATGAAGATTATAGTAAACTGATACGTTTGTAACAAATAAAGAGATATAACATAGTATCTTCTGTGTCTATTTTGTTAACAAATGAACAAAGTGAAAAACATACAATTTAATATTCTAAATTTCTATTAGTTAGAGGTATTAGACAATAACTAATGCTTATGTCTTCTAAGATTCTAACCCGTGCGAGAGCACGGGTTGATGGACTAGTCTTTCCTAATTTTAGTGCATCTCTCATGAACCCAATAACCCAATAATGTGTTGGGGTATCAATGCCATATATCTCTTTCCCAACTATTGGCTCCATGAACTGCACAGCAGGACTGGTACCAATCTCCGAAGCCATCCCATGAAAAAAATGACCTGAGACTTCTGGTCCGACCAGAAATCATATATTGATCTTGGATCATTGCGTGGAAACCCTTAGTGAGAATTGCATGTAAAAGTAGAACGATAGAACCATTATCAGCCACAGGTGGAGGCAATCTGTTGCACACTGGAGCAGGCATATTTCTTCCTATTACAGCCTTGGTGATTACTCCTATTATCAGAATGATAGCTAATGCGAGCCACACAGCACCGTTTGTGACATCCATACTGCAATAGCACAGAAAGAACACGGAGATGAATATGGGAAATTACCTTCTTAAACATATTTCAGAATAAATAATGACTTTACATGCCGAAAAATCACTGCTACAGAGAGAATTTACAGAGGCACAGTATGTGGTCGCGTGGTGCAGATCATGAAACACCAGGCCACCTAGGCCTTGTTTAGATTGCGAAAAAATTTCAACCTGATGAATAGTAATTTTTTTGTCTTATTTAACAAATATTGTTCAATCGTAGACCAACTACGTTTAAAAGATTCATCTCGTGATTTCAAACTAAACTATATAATTAGTTATTTTTTACCTATATTTAATGCTTCATACATGAGTCTAAAAATTGATGTGATAAAGAGAGAGTGAAAAAATTTGACAATCTAAACAAGGCCCTAATCTTCCAGTGCCCGTTCTGGTCTGTGATTGGCACACAGTTCTGGTCTGTGATTGGCACCCAGTTCTGGTCTGTGATTGGCTTATTAAGCGGCAATCTTCAGAGCAGCAACTGACACTATTCAGAGGATCAGAGGTACTATACCGGACGACCAATATAGTGCGTTTGTCACTCTATGCTGCTGGCAATAGTGGAAAAGGAGAAATGCCTTCCTTTCCTGTAGAGCTGAGGATCTTTAGAGAGCGCGAATGCGAAAGAAAAGTAAAAGAGTAATAGATAAGTGGACAAAAATCTTTGACTCCTCGGTGAACTCAGATCAAATGTAACTTAAGACCATCATCTTGTTAGCAAATCTCCCCATTGTAAAAATCTCTGGTAATCATGTAACAGACCTATACATCAATAAAAATCAGTTTTGCAAAAAAATAAATCAATAAAAAATTACAGAGGCGGATGCCTCGTATCCACATCTATCTTTGCCTTTAGCAACCATAGAGTTCTAGAGGTAACTGGCTACCGCCCCACAAAAATCAGTTTTGTGACAGTTAGTGGGTTTCTCGCAGATCACCTAAGAGATCAATTTCTAGAGACGTGCATAATTAAACAACGAACTCAATACCAAGGATGACTTTTACCGGGAGCCTATTCATTCCATGATAGCACATTTGATCACTGCAGATCTCACTCATCTTTGCAACTAATGAAATTGAATATTTAACTCTTTGCCATATATAAGAACAAGGAGAGTTTTGTGGTTACCTTCACTTCCAACACGAACCTTTTCTTGCTCTAAGCTATGGCAGTGCAGTAGGCATGAATCCCACCAGATGTGTCGTTCTAATCTCTCTCTCCTGCACAGGTTTTATAGACACTGCCCATATGTCAACCATTTATATATAGAGTAATAATGGGATCGGCTCCATAGCTCACGAAACGATAACTCACAAAAATGCAATCCATTAAAAAACACTAGTTACAAACAAATAATGCTGAGGCAAATTAAAGGTGCTGACACGTCGCCCATTAAAAAACACTAGTTACAAACATTAGCTGATTGATTGATGAGTCATCTACTATGTACACGTATACTACAAAGTTTAGACCTTCTGTGACTAATTAATTATGACAATTATAGCTTTTTCTTGTCATTATACCCCCTTCTGTGACTATATGGCTGCTCTGGTGGATTGTCACTCTCCAAGAAATATTTTTACCTCGCTATATACATTTTTTAAGATAATGAAAAAAAATCTAGCTTCAAACCTCTTCAAAGAAGAGGCATCAATACAATGTAATACAAATCAACTAGGAAACAATAAAATGTCCAACATTATTAATCAATATGAAAAATCTTAAAGGCCATCCGTGGGAAGCCAAAAAAAAAGGTCCATTGTTCTGATTCTAAATGACGATGGCACATCAAATTAACCAATTCTTGTGGCACATTCCCTGTAAAGTACGTGAAAAAAGGATTTTGTTGGGCCATTGTTTGACACAATCATTCCTACTCAGCCATTTGCCCATTTACCAACCAATAGCTGCAGCACCTGTCAAATGAGCTAAGGTTTTGTCTATCTTGCTTAGTCCAAGATTTTAAAAGATGATTAATATTCTGAGGTGGTTCCATCATGGAAATTTCTTGTTGTCTCATGCACATCAAGTAAGTTCAACTTTATTTGGAGTCATTACCTTTTTAATTTTACTAGCATACATGCCCCGTGTGTTGCAACAAAAAAAACTATTAAACATTCATGCGAAACAATAACCTGAATGGTTCATTTTATAATTTATTTATGATGAGCATCATATCCATAATATAAGTTAACTCTAATAATAATTAACAATGTCTTGTATCGAATTAAAATTCACCTTGGTACTTTGTTCTTTCGTTGCAAAGTGCATAATTATTTAGATATAAAAATATCATAACTTTTATTTTTCATACTACCCATGTGTTTCTATGACTTAATATCAACCTTTATATCTTTTTAACGCATCATGTCAACCTCCATAACTTTTTTGTCAATGTGTGAAGAATTATTTTGTATGCCAATGATTACAATGGGAGACCTCTCTTGATTTTCACATGGCAGCCCTCATCAGGAATTACATAAACACATTGGTTTATATTTCATTGGACAATAATCTACAAAAGATTATGGTTTATAAAATAGTTAGTAATATATTGATTAATCCATGTTTTAATAAAAATAAGTTTTGTTTCTAATCAAAACTGCATCAGATGGTTTATGTTATTTCTTCTTAAAACTTAATACACAAACAAACATAAAAAGCGTTGAAAAGTAGGCATTATACACCGAGGATTGCCTTGGGCAGGAATGAGACAATGAAAATGAAGTGAAGGCTTCGGGAGCAACGACAATGAGGACATCCTCCATGTACTCCTCAACCACCTCTGCATATTCCAAGTCAGCATCTGGCACTTCCTCGATGATTGCCGAACCTATATATAGCCAACATGTTCAAGGATGATTTTACACAACTATTGACAAATGTAACTTAACAAAATTCAGAACATCTTTGGTTAGATCATATCTTAATGAATCTACCAAAATAGATTTAATATTTTTAGGTATTTTCTATGTTTTCTAGTGAATTTTGCAAAACCTAAAAATGAAAAGAAAAAAGAATAAAAAATGGTTTGCATGAACTGGTGCCACCCATAATGAAGCCAGCCCAACTACATGGATTCATCCTAGTCAAAAAAAAGAAGCACAATGAGAACGGCACAATTTTACATCAGGACACTCGATCTATTTCAAGCATTATTAAGAGACTTTCATTTTTTTCTCTTTAACATCTTTACATCTAGAACCATGCATGTATTTATTTCTATTATCTTCCACGTTTTTTTCTCTGTTGGCAACGGAACTTACCGTGGAAGTGTCGGACACGATACAACTTACGACCAAGAAAGCGGAAGAAAGATGAGCAGACAAAAATTTTCTCAATTTAGTAGTAGGGATATAGATTAGAGTTAGAAGCACCATGCATGTTGTGGTTGTCGTGTACATTCTAATTTGAATCCTTGCTTTCCCATAATATAGCACAACGGAGCTTTCTCTAATGTTCACGTAAAGCGACGTCCACACACTTTTGCATGATTCCAACTTGAGAAGCTAGCCAAATGATGTAGCCGAAGTATACATGTATAAGATGTATGGATCTACATATTTTGTTCCTTATCATTGTGAGCAATTTAATGGAAGGCATAAGGGCACGTGTAAGAAGGACTGATATGTTTAAAACTCCGACTTAAAGTTTTCTGGGTAGATCGTTCAGCACAAGCTACATCATGTACAAGACAAGGGAGAGGAAGCCTAGTCAGTGGCCTACTTCTGTCTGGGTATGTGGGGTCTAAAGATTTGTGTTCTCCATGTGGTTCCCATTAGGTCTTGTTCGGTTGTTGGGAATCCGATCCAAGGGTATGAATCAATCCAGACATGAAACGGTTCCCTTGTGTCACTCCTTCCAGGCTCAGGATTAATTTCAGAGGGTAGAATGAAGGTTCAGTTCTGTTCCAAGCGATAGAGATAGGAAAAGGAGAAGCAGCTTTTATTCCGAGCCTGTTTTGATTCATGCGCACATTCTAGTTGTCATCTAGGGCCTCGTTTAGATTGCGAAAAAAAGTGAACCCGATAAATAGTACCACTTTCATCTTATTTGATAAATATTGTCCGATCGTTGACCAACTAGGCTCAAAAGATTCATCTCGTGATTTTGAACTAAACTGTGTAATTAGTTATTTTTTTACCTATATTTAATGCTCCATGCAAGCAGCTAAATATTGATGTGATGGAAAGAGAGTGAAAAAATTATAACTTTTGGATGAATCTAAACGAGGCCTAGATTAAAAACATGTGGTAGCAGTCCACCTAGAATAATGTGCCCCGGAACAGGCCACTCAGCCCGAAACGAACGAGACCTTAGGTGGAATCACTCTTATTTATAACATTAGTTAGGACGGTTTGAACTAAACATTATGCTGTGGAACGCATTGAACTAAACATTATGATGTCAAAGCACTATTATAACATTAGTTAGGACGGTATGAGTATAAACACGCGCAACAAAAAAGAAATTATGTATTCTGGAAAGAAAAAATTGTACGTACGTACACATGGGACAATCGGAATTCATGTTGAAAGAATTTAAGTTTAAATATACTCCAGTATGGAACTACAGAAACGCTACAAATAGCACAGAGCGTTAAAGAAAATCGCGAGATGTTTGAATAACATTATTATTATTATTATTATTATCACTACAATATTGTGATGAATGAAGGAAACTAAGTTGAAAATGGAACATGAACGGCCGACTGCACCAAACATACTTTTGTTGGGCCGAAACGTGCCGGAGCCGGAATAACGGCCCAACAACCCGTTTGGCTAAGAGTAGAGAAAAGAGAAAGGAAGGGCCAGTCGGTGGGCTACTTCCGTTCCGCCCGGGTCAGGCCCATCCATTTCTAGCCCTGCTAGCCCACATGTGCACCGCCAGTCCGCCACCACCAACTCTGCCACAATCATGAGGCCGGGCCATCCGCCGTGCGGCGGCGTGGCCACGCAGACGGCAGACGCACGCACGCACACACACACACCTGGCCGGCCGCACCTGCGCTGCGCTGGTCTGGTCGTCGCCGCTTTTGGCTCAGCAGCACCAGCACATGGGACCTTGGGATGCTTAGCAGTGGCAGATTCATTCAGCTCCGGCGCAGACTGACCGACCAGCCATGGCCGCCCCTCGTGGAGTCATGGGTCCCGCCGTGCAGCAGGCCCCTGGATCGGCGCACGAGCGGGTGGAGCAGCGACGCAGGGGAAGGCGTACCAAGTCACTGCGCCGCACTTATTACTAGTACTTAGTACTACTCAACAGGGGCCCGGCCGGACTGGTCGCCGCCTCGCCGGCCGGTCGACCTACCCACCGTCCCATCCTGCTCTACAGGCCGGCCGGACCCGACCTCCGTCTCCATGCTCCATGCATGGCAGTCCAGCTGCAGGCACAACGTGTGGGTCAGTGACGACTGTTCCATGCTTGCACGCGTGCAGACTGCACTGTGCCGCCGCGCCGCTTTATTCTGATGTCTGAACGCCGGGCCAGTGCTGGCGCCTGTACACATCTGATCGGGTTTTAGTATACTGACCCCGGGACAAGTACTTACTCGATCCTACTATGTACTATACGAGAAGTAGTACGGAGTATTACTCCATATTATACAGTATATTCTTGATTACTACTGCTATGTATGAAAGATGGTTAATGTTAGCACGCCATGGCAGCTAAAATGCATCATTAGGTTGTTCTTAAAGTGCCCTACCTAGCTATATATATTATTATATACATGCGTGCATGTGGCCCATAGGTCCAACATGGCCCACATGCAGTTCACATTCATCTTTTTAGAAAATGGGAAAGCATCTCAAATCCGTCCAGCCGTATGGAAAGCGTACTGCCTCCATGGTCACACCCACGTACATATATGGTCCATGTACAGGTACCCCACCTTTTTCCTCACCAAAAGAAGAGATAAAAGAAAGAGAAGAGCTATGTATCTAGATATATAATATATTTAAATACATAGCAAAATATATGTATAAAAAAATTTAAAATAAACTATAATTTATAATATAGGAAGATGTATAAAAACAAACACGCCTGCAATTGGTTACAAATTATAAGTGGTTTTACGATTTTCTTTAACCATACGTGGAGTATTTTTTTTTACTAGGCAACAAAACTAAAGTTGAATCCGATGAGCAGAAATGACACGACAAATGGACTGCTCAAAGTGCTGTTTATCCTGCCTTCACAATGATTGTGAACCTCATCTACCAGGCTACCCAAAGGCTACCTGTACTACTGCCTGTGCCTGAGCCTCGTCTGGTCATCTCACACTCACTCACACACCTGCAGATGAAGCACACACCGAGCTGGCAGTAGTACTACCAATCACAGTGCCCACTGCCCACACCACACGGTTGTTAGATGCTGCAGT
This sequence comes from Bothriochloa decipiens, assembly GCA_023333625.1. Lineage (NCBI taxonomy): Eukaryota > Viridiplantae > Streptophyta > Magnoliopsida > Poales > Poaceae > Bothriochloa > Bothriochloa decipiens. Next base: position 42,487,985 of record CM041633.1, on the reverse strand, counting down.
AGAGCTATACCTCTAGCTCACCATCTAGGCAATGCAATGTGTTGGCCAACCCAACCACCACGGCTGTGGCCTGTGTGTAGTGTAAAATGTTCCAAGCTAAGGGCTCTGTAGACTGTAGTGCATGGGGCCCTAGTAAAATGTACACTAGTGCCACAGGGAATCAACAAAACCGGCATCAAACGAAAGTCCTACTACTACACACACACCCGTGCACCCGTTGTGTGTGGCACTGGCTGCTGGTGGTGAAAGATATGCAGAGTAGTAGAGGCATAAAAAAAAAAGAAATGCAGAGTACTCGCTCGGTCCTTTTTAATTGTCTTCTGCGCTTTCCAAAAAATAATTATCAATAATTATATATTAAAAAATATTAATATTATATTACATAATGTGGCAGATCCTACTAAATCATATGGCCCATATGCATTATTATTGTCTAAATAGACTCCAAATAACCATGAACGTGTTCCATAGGACTTATAAGGTCTGTCGGGTAGATCCCGAATCATCCACGATTCTCCGAGCAGGATCAATCATTACAAAGAGAAATTACAGTATTACAACAGTTTTATATAAATAAGATATATATCAGAGTAAACTAGCGAAAGGATTATAATAATATAAATTTACAAACAGTTTATTTTAGTTTTTAATTATTACAACCTTAGGAGCAGTGGAGTAGCAATATAACTTATTACAAAACCTTGAAGACATGCTCTGCCCAAGAGCGAAATAGCATATTCGTCATCACTCTCCTCGACAATTGTCATGCAACAGGGTGCAAAGCAATCGTGCGCATGGTTCCCACCTGCAACAAGGGTTTAACAAACCCTGAGTACAGAAGTACTCAACAAGACTGACCCGACGAAAAGGAGGGGTGAAGACTTAGGAAATGCAGGCTAGAGGGACAAGGTAAGGCTTGCGGAGATAAGAATTTTTGCGAAAAAGCATTGACAGAAAGTAAAGTTGTCTTGCTCTAGATCAAGATTACCAACCAACTTTATCTTAAACCTTAAACATCATTCAAGTTGTTACTACGATGACGAACACCGATTGAGTCTTCTTCTCCGAGAAGCAACGGCGATTCGAATCCATTTTCATACCCAGCCGGGACCTGGATCACTGGGATACCGAAGACTTTAACTCCGATGCATACCAGATCAATGATATACCGGGATAACAACCGTAGCCATATATCACTACATGATACATATGAGCACTTCAACCCAGTGTACCGATATACATGGGAACTTAAACCCACAGTATAACACACTATGACATATATGGGGACTCTGGCCCACTATAAATCACTCCATGATATACGTGGGGACTCTGGCCCACTGTATCTCACTTCATGCATGTGGATTTTCTAATTTCTCGATAAACATGAGTTCACCATCGACACGGGACCTAGGGCATCAATAGACGAAAACACTACAGAGGGACTCCATTCCCAATACAAGTTACCCATCCGGACTCGATTTATTAATTATCATCATGATTTCAATAGGTAAAGCCAATCTCATCTTTTTCATTCTTTTAGCTTTTGAACACCTAGCTAATTAAGCAGGGCTAAGCATTACTACGCATTTCCTAATTAACAGGTAACAAGGAATATGGAGGTAAAACAGGTAATGCAATTGGTGGTTTATCACTCAACTCCTATTACTTAATGCAACATTTCATAGCTGAAGCGATAAAACTTTTATAAAATAGAATAGGGTTTGAATGCATCCGGGCTTGCCTTGGTATTCGGGGTAGACGGTCTCGAGCTCTGGATCAACTCCCAACTCCTGAGTCTGCTCTTCCTTGGGGTCTGGTGTGACATGTTAAATTCTCTGTTAACGGAAACTATACGATAAAATGATATGCTTCAACATGATGGAATAGTAAACATGATATTCGATGGATGCATGACTAGATTAAGGACTTGAATACAACTTCCCTTCACGATAAAGTTGCAAGCCAACAAAACTTACTAAGTTCATTAAGGTTAACTTCTCCATTAATGAAGTTCATTATGAAATAACATTAATTAAGCCCTAATGATATGATTAAGATAAGCACAAACAATTAATTAAAGTGCCAAAGGTCATTAGGGTTAGTGACCCAAGGTCATCAATCAATCCCAAAGCCAAACAATCCTATAATGATCAAGCATGATTAAAGGGATTAATTAATTAATTAAAAAGCATAAAATAAAGACATAAAATTAAAGTTGTCTAAATGACCTTAAAATTTTATTTTGAAAAGCTCTTAGTCTAATTAGATGGCAAAACAATTTTTACAAATAAAAGCCAATTATTTTATTTATTAAAAATCAAAGAAGATGCATTTTTCAATTAAAAGGGCTAATTTTAACTCATGCGAAAAGTACTCAAAATTAGCATATTATATTTTTCCTAGGTAGAGAGCATCATAAAAAGCATACATATAAATTTTTAGAATTTTTGGATCTATACATGAATTACTATGATATTTCAAAGAAAATAGCATTTAAATCATTTCCTAAAAATAGAAAAAGAAAATGGGAACATTGTCCCACGCTGACCGATGACCCGTCGGCGGTTGACCGATGATTTCTCACCAGCGGCGAGGTCTCCGGCGATGAGGTTTGACCCTATAGGCTCAACTCGACACGGCGAGTCGATTGAGGTAGCTAATGAAGCGCCGGAGCAAGAGCAGCCGGCTCGCCGGCGGCCATGGTGGCACGGCGGAGCTCGGGCGCGATGGCAAAGGCTCACCGGAGCGTCTTCGATGATGGTGAGGTGAGCATGAGCTTCTACGTACTCAGGTGAACGCGTTAGGCAACAAAATAGGGTCGTTCCTGACCCTTAGCCGATATGGCCACGTGCGCGGCAGAGCGGCGTGGCCATGCCAGCGACGAGCTACGGTGACTGGCCGCCACAACGCGGTAGAGAAGAAATTGAGGGCAGGAATAGGTGCGGGGTCTCACCACGAGCACGGTGCGCACGAAGATGACGGCTCGGAGTGAACGAAGACGAGCTACAGACGACGGCGGTGATGGCGACGGCGGTACTCCGGTGGCAAGGACGGCGTCATGGTGGTTTCTGTGCACCATCAAGCCGACCAAGAGTGCACGATGAGCAGAAAAGAATGGAGAGCACGATAGCGGGGTTGATGAATATATATAACCAACCACGGCGGCGGTCGATGGTGAAAAATCTCGCGGCGGCGCAGCTGGCGTTCGCGAGGAAGATGACGTCGTGCAGGCGGCTCAGGCGGCGAGAGCGGGCACGAACTGGCTCAGAAAAAGCGCAAGGTCAAGGCGGAGCTTCAGGCAAGATGAAGCGGGTAGAGATGGAGCGACGGTGGCGAATTTGGGCGGCGGAGCGAGGTCGTCGGCGGTGAGCAGAAAGAAGAAAAGAAGAGAAACGACGACGACCGACCGGTATTTAAAGGCCAACGGCGATGCATGGGCGGGCAACACGTCGACGATGAAGCTTCGAGCATCCAGGGATGAGCTGGCGGCCGTGGTACACCGGTATGGGCAACGGTGGACGGCGGTACGGCTTGAAAAGACGGCGATGGCGGCAGCCCATAGGCCCCAGCACTGTAGCAGATGATGGTATTTTGAAACTTTGTAAATTACTCCAGAAATTACGTAGGAACATAAAAATCTCCAAAAATGTCATTTGCATAACTTTTGAAGAGCTACATTTTTCATTTAACAAGCATTTTGAAATTCTGCATAATTTTTGAAATATGAATTCAAATTCAAAAGGGGAATAAAACCCTAGAAACAAATATTTGAAATTACTTTTGATTTTTCAATAAAACTTGAAAATATTCAAATCTATGAAATGTTCAACTTTTCAAACCAAAAATTTTTTATATATAAAGTTTTCCCAAATTATGCATAATTTTTGAATTATGGTTTTAAAATCAAAGGGGGACAAATGTTGGAAAACTATATTTTCAAATTCGTTTGAAATTATTTTTTGAAACTTGAAAAACTTTATATACCATTATTATATCTCTTATCAAGATCTACAAACCATATTTTTAGAGTATCTCCAAATTCTATATAGATTTTGAATTATCAAAAAGGGGATAAAACCAGCTTCTGAAATATAGGGTTTTTAAAACCGAATTCAAACTCGATTTGGTTTCTAAATTAATTGGTTGGTCATTAATGATCACAAACATCATCCAAGGACATTTTTGGGTCCATAACCTAATAGTACCCTTGGTTGACCAAGTTGATTTTTTTAAAAAACATTTTATAGCTTTCCAATTTAAATTTAAATTTAAATTGCAAGACTTGGGAATAAGCTTTGAAATCTAAATTCAACTTAAAATATGAAAATCATTTTTAGAGTTGGATTTAGATTTATATACTATACTTAACACTAGTGTAAACACGGTTTACACCTCAAGTACATAGAGTATAAACTAAGTATTTGAGATGACATTTGAAAGTAGAGTTTTATGATTTTATGTGACAAAATATTTCAGAAGCACAATCAACCTATGAAATATAAACTTTTTTTAGTTGATGCACATCAAGGTTAACCTAAATATGAATGTTTTTCAATGCATATGATGACATGACATGTTTTAGTTAATATAACACCAAGGGTGTTACACGTAATTAGTATCATAAGAAAGATCTTTGAATCTAGTTTTTTAACAAATTTATTTAAAAATACAAATGTTACACATATTTTTTTATAAATCTAGTTAAATTTGTGACACGTACATCAATAATAACAATTAAATAGGAACAAAGTGAGCTTTAAAGATTAAAGAAAAGAAAGAAAGAAAGCAAGCTGGTGTCCAGTCCATGACGACCAGCGGGGAAAGAAAGAGAAAGAAGGATGACTGCCCCGAGATTCCGCTGCTGGCTTTCGTTCTTGGCTCTCGCCGTAGACCATGCATAGGATAGGCGCACCTCGGTGGCGCAGGGCTCACGTGTCTGGGCCAAGAGCGGCAGCGGCAGTGTGCGTGTAGCGTGTAATGAAGAGCACGGAATTGACGGGAAGGAGCAGAGGAAGGCTGCCCTGCATCTCGTTTCTCAGATTCAGTATAATTGCATTGCTTTCAGTTATATACACCAGATTTTCTTGTCATTTTACGGATCCTGTGCCTGGAAATCTACAGCGAGCAGCCTACGTTGATATACTACTTGGAGCGCTTGATTACATGGAAGTAAAGCATAAAGCTTGAATGAAACAGTTAATAATTACTACTTGAAAGGCGCAAAAGCGGCACGTGAACTAGCGCTTAACCGTTGCGGTAGGCGTGCGCGCAGGTAGGCATGGATGCACTATTTTTGCTCATGCCATTGCCGTACTACGTCATGTCCATATACCTTTTTTCATGCATATATACAAGTACGGAGGGACCGTCATCGTTCAATTCACTGCCACCAGGGAGGGACGACCAGCTTCAAGAGCACCGCATACGTGCAACACAGTACGGAGTACGTATCAGCGTATCACGTATGTATATATACAAGTATAATATGTAGTCAGCTTCGCAACAAAAAAAGAAAGAAATTAGAAAGTACGGACATTACAAATGGATGGTTTTGACGGACAGGTATTAGATATATACATATATCATCCATGTATTTGTATATATATTTATCTACTACAGTATGCAGGGGCTAAGCTGCATGCGTGATGGTAGGTGCAAGGAACATGCACTCAGCTCGATCAGAAGTGACGCGTCACCTACTTTAGCGTGCCATGTCGTCGTCGTGCATGAACGTGCTTCAGAGAGGCGGTGCTAGCTACTTGCCCTATATATAGGCTATATATAGCAGCTAGACGGGTGTAGGCTATTAACCGCGCTACTTGATGGAGGCGTGGTTCAACGAAAGTCGAAAGGTGATCAATCTCGTCAGCGTGTGCAGAGTAGAGCCACATCATCCATTTAGTTAGTTAGCCAGCAATGGTAGGGATCGGTGCAGCTAGAGGCAGGTTCGGAAAAATATAATATTATATATTATCTTTGTGAACATATACCCATAACCTCTGCCGGGTTGTTGAAATGTTGAGACACGCCAGAATCGGCACAGAAAACTGATCCGCCGTTCCAGATGTAGATACTATAACAATGGATCGGAAGCCGGCGCATATATGAGTTCAAAGTTTGTGGTTAGCCGAGATATACGCTCGAGAGCATGTAATCCAAGCAATTCTTCAATCGGGCGGGACCTGTGTGTCTGAATGTCGGAGCATAATAAGTCAATTGCCATATACTTTTCGATTGTCGTCTAGAGTTACAATTAGTTGGCTGTTATAAATATTAACTATCTTCTCTGCAAGAATGGAGTAAGATGTGCCTAACGAAACAAACTCGAAGATGCATTACATCTATAATATGGCCCGCTCAATAGTGTTTATTGTTCTGTCCATCCATATATCCTAACAACCAAATAACTTGATAGAATTACTACTCTCTTATTAGTTTTTGGATCGATCATAAGACGTTTTGAGCCTTCTAAATGCTGTAAAAATAATGTATCTAAAAAACAAAGTAACTTGGAATGGATGGAGTATAACCACTCGGCATATAGCTTTACAGAATTTATCTATTTACAATGTAGACATGAGAAAGCAACCAAACGTGTACCCCTATAGACATCAGTACATATATAGGCATACAACGAGTAGCATTCCCATATGCTGCAACTCTACCGTAGAATTGTTTCTGAGATTATTCGTGCTCGATCTGTCATTTCAAATTTACAGAAGAGCCCTCTTCTGAATAACCTGCAGGCCCCGGCCCCTTTATCTCCGCCCTTTAACAAGAGCGACGACTGGACTCCACGGCGCAGTGGCGTGCGCTACCCTCCCATCTTGGTCAAGCCGGGCGGCCGGCCGGCCGACCGGGCCACCCTGGCAGGCATGCTGGCAATGGCAGGTGCCCGATACAATCACAAGTCACGTTGCGCTGTGTAAACATGCTGCTGCTACTGCTATATACTATACATTGCCTGATGAATGAATGCCTGTTGTGTTCTCTATTCGCTCCTCTCAACAGCCAGTGTCACCACCAACCGGCCCTCGCTAAGCTCTCGCACTCACATCTGCCCCTCCTTCCTTTCTTCTTCCCGGTCACATCTCTCTCTCTCTCTCTCTCTCAAAAGCGTGTGTGTGCCAGCCGGCCAGCCTGTGAGGCCTGTGAGTTTGCGACCGGCCGGCTGACTCTGCCTGCCAGGCTACCTGGCGCGCACGCACACCCTCGCGCTTGGAGCGTTGCGAGGATCGGATCACAGTTCACTTTCAGATCCGCAGGCCACCGGGCACGGCCGCCTTCTTGCTGCCTGTTCCACACTTGTCGCCATTGCTGGCGAGCGCGAGCGGCGAGCTAGTTTAGCTCCAGGCCTCCGGTCGAGCTGACGGGACGAGGGAGAGCTAGCCTCTGCGGCCCGCCGGCGCGCGCCGCGTCGTCGTGTTGTTGGCGTTCTTCAGGGTCGGTGGATCGGGCGGCGTGACGACGACCGAGCGCGAGCTCCGCGCGTTCGTGTGGGTGCAAGCTCCTTCTTCCCGCCGCGATGTTGGGCGCCGTGAGCTGCCGGGGGCAGGCGAGCTGGCGCCGCTGCCACGCCGCCGCGCTCCTCGCCGCCGTCCTCTTCGCCGGGGCCATGGGTAAGTGCGAAAGGCTATAGCTTTTCATTTTGCTGGGCTGCACCTGCTTGTTGTTCTCCTTTTCTCCCTTTTTGTTTCTGTTTGAGGCTAGGCAAAGCTTGCTCTTGTCAAGATCTTATTTTGATGCGAAAAGAGCGTCGTGTAGACTTTTGAGCACGGTGTGTCTTCGACTCTCTCCTTTGATTTGTGGTCTTTTCATGTGTTTCGATCGACTTCCCATTTCGATGCCAGCCTCTCTTGACTCTTGACTAGCTAATTAATTAGTTAATCCGAGGGGATCATCAATTAGGTTTCCTCAAGGAGCTAGCTAGGTCTGGATGGCATGTTTACTTTAATTTCTTTCTACTAGGATTAGCAGCTAGATCGATACTCATGCTGCTCCTGTGCATTAATCTGTCTCCCCCTCAAGGAACCTAATAAAATATGCTTGATGTGCTGTTCTTTGTTATCATCATTCATGCACTCTCTAGCTGCTAGATAATAGATAGATATAGGTCTCCCTGCCTTAAAAAGTAACTAAATTCTCCCTCCTTCCATCCATCTTCTTGGTGACACCTTACTGTAAAGGAATTAACAAGAACAAGGTACAATCTTAAGTAGCTAGCCAGGCACATCATCTATATACAAGTAATCTTAATTAACTAGTACGCCTTGTGCATAGCCGTCCTAGATTTGGAGAACCGGAACTAGTTAGAGCCATGTATATATGCAGGCAACATGCATGTTATTTTGGTGAGATTTCTGAACTTACCATGCAAATTTCGGTAAAGAAGCATTACTTCCTTCCTTCCATCTCTTCTCCCTTGATGCATATGTATGCTTAGTGTAGCATCTCGCTCGCGGAAAATCCATTCTTTTCCCTCTCTATTCCATCCTCTTCTATATATTATAAAGAACTCGCTCAAATCCAGAAAACAAAACAACAGTCAACAAATGCTTTTTTTTTTCTCATCTATCTCTGCCGCTGCACGCGCCTAATTAAATATTCAGAGTTGTTTTCTCCAAATAATATTGTAAGGGCAACCTTGTCTCTGTATATGGATGATCGAAAATTAAATGAAACCCTCTCTTTCTGGAGTCTCTTCACCAACCAAACAGCGACGCCTTCCTCCTCCGATCCCTGGCACTGGCAGTCCCCAGTCCCCACCATGGCACTAGCACTGGCAGGTGGCAGCAGTCTGACGGGAGTCTGGTCCAGAAAAGCACGAACGATAGCGATCCAATTCATTGCTCATTGCAGTAATTGCAATTGCAATAGCAGGAGAAGAGACGCATGCTGCGTGCATAGGGATAGCAGGAGACACACTTCAGTGCAGGCAGGGAGACCAGCCAGAGAGAATCTGCCCGTAGCTTTGCTACCCATCCAAGCGGATGGTTACGTGGGCGTGGGTACGTGCCACTCGTGCACCGCGATAATACGCTTTGCTTTGGTCTCACTCGCTTAACGTTTAGGAAGCCAACTATATGCTCCCTATACTACGTACTAGCTAAGCTACCCTATTATTAGTGTAGATCCTAGCCACAAAAAATCCATGCATAGTGGCACGTCTAACAATCTCTCACCACAAGATGTATGAACTCATATCATGTGAATGTACTGCAGCTGTGGCGGCAGGGCGGCCGATCCGGTTGCCAGCGACGGCGCTGGCGACGAGGCGAATTGACTCGTCATCCACGGCGGCGATGATGACCGCCGCCACCGCCAGCAGCAGGGCCACGTGGACGACAGACACCATGGACGTGCTCCCGCGGCGGCGGTGGCTGGTGGGTCCGGGGTCGTCGCCGCCGACGTGCCGCGCGCGGTGCGGGCAGTGCACGCCGTGCCGGGCCACCCGCGTGGCCATCCAGCCCGGCGTCGGGCCCCAGTGGGAGTACTACCCGGAGGTGTGGCGCTGCAAGTGCGGCAACAAGCTCTTCATGCCATAGAACGGACGGCCGGCCGGCCAGCCGGCAGGCGCCCTGGTGTCGTCTCCCTCTCACGTGTACGTTCTTGTTCATCAGACGACGACTGGAAAAAAGTGCCGGTGTGCCGTACGGTTAATTTTGCGAAAATTAAGGGTGCGTGCGTACAAATTAAAAAGGGAGAGGACGGAGGACGGATTTGGATGGTAAGATAACAGGGCGATTGGTTAGAGGTAATTAGGCGTGCGTAAGTGATGGTGCTGTGTATATGCAAAATCAGGATCTTATTTATTTGCATCATGAGATATGTACCAGTGCCTGCCTGGAAGTAGTACTGTACTGGCAGCATTCCCCAGATGCAAAAATTATGTTCCTTTATTTAGAGTAAAATTTGCAGACACTCTATATATGCACGCATGGGACGCATGGGACCGAATTAATTAATCTGCACGAATGCTGCATTGAGCATTTCTGGAGATTTTATCCGGCCACAATATTGGATAGATCTGGATCGTTCATGAATGGTACAGTACATATTGTTCTTGGCTAGCTGTGGTGTTGGTTGCCATCTTTATTCGTCACAAAAGTCCTTTCAATGGCCTGGACACCCGCGTAACCGCGAGATCGGCCATCACATGGATGTTGCATTATTGCTCTTCGTAGAATACTGGTTTTGATATATAGCTAGCACATTTTGTTTTTTCCCCTTCTTCTAAGTTATATTTGTTGAATAATCTTGACCAAATTTATAGAAAAAAATGAATCAACATAATGTTCGATCAATTGCATTGAACTCTCCATGAACACATCTTGATGGCAAATTTGAATATATTTGAACTTGTATATATATGCTAATCTTTTTTTTCCGAAATTTAGGTTAAAAATGAAGAACTTTGGCTTAGATCAAGCTAAAATTAAACTAAATGTAATTTTTTATTTATAACACAGGTTATCTGCAAACCAAAAAATATATAACAAATAGGGAATCTGTTTTGGATTACCCATGATGATATGTGTGAGGTTATCTTACATTTGCAGATGGGTAAATAAAATTCCTTTCTCTCACTGCATAGCCAGATATAACTTTGTTTCCGAAGTCACTGTAAGTACGTACTTCTAAAAAATTTCGTAAATCAAAGAGTTTTCAATTCACTAAAAGAATTTGACTTTATCCAAGTTTTTTTTAGAATACATAGTACAATATAGATGCCCACACACGCATGCACACTTATACACATAAGCAAACCCTACCTCTATCAGTATCTCCGAAAGACTGAGACAGTAGATCTTAAAGTTCACGAAGTCACTACAGGCATTTTGCTGTCGATGGGAACACCGTCTACCACTTAATATGTAACACTGAAAAATCCTTAGGAAATCCCAGAAAAAGATGCGAGCACCAGCACTAGCGTCCCATTAGACAGTCCTATCATTGCTTCTAAGTTAGTAGAGCACAATATCTCACATAGGAATCTTGAACAATTTTCAAATTACCCTATGAATTTTTATGCATTTCTTCATCTATATCTCTTTATATTTGTGTTAAGAACCCTCCTTTCCTCTTGTTTTTTCTCCACGTCCTTCTACCTCCAAATTACTCTAGCTGATTTTGTATATTTGATCAATTTTCCAAGTGTAGAAAGATTGACTAGCTGTTGGAGAAAGTTTTTTTATCCAATCTCGTCCAAAAAATCAATATATATCTGGACTAGAGTTTGGAAACTTTTAGAGCGATCTTGCATGCATATGTCTTACACTTGGTACGTATATTGCCTTTCTTATTTGTATTTTCCCAATTCGTCGAGGAATCAATCAATATAATAATTTAGAAAATGCAAGAGATAAAGCTAGCCACCATATTGCGCTGCATCGCAAAGCCGAGACACAGCGATAGTGCCCTGAAAGAACCTTGGAGACCAAGTGTCGACCTTTTGTGCCGGTAATGATTGTACCGTGCAACCCTTGCTCGTCACATGCGGCACACTCATCAGGTCGAGATCGTCGACCATCACATTGCGAGGATACTATAGACCCACGATGCCACGCGACCCCTCTACTTTGCCTATATATATATATGTAGGCTATAGCTCCCACACCAAGCTAAGCTCCTACGTAGTGTGTGAGTGTCTTCTCCATTTCTCTGTACAATCTCTCTTTTTTTTAATAAACTAGAAGCCTGTAAAATTAAGTTTTTTAGTTTCATGTACGCGTGGTATAGAAAAGGAACCATAACCTGCAGGGAAATAAGTAATACCAAGACAGGCTCTTACTATGTTTCCGTGAAAAGCCATACACACATACTGCTTTTCTACTTGCTCTTGCATTATTGCTTGGGTAGTACTTAGGCATCATGCATGTAACTGGCCTTTTATTACCCCTAATATATAGTGTCATGTGCCGGCATGTGACGTTGTCACTGAATCATTCTAAACTTCCTCCGACACACATACAGTTAAAACTGTAGTGACTCACATTGCTAAAGGCCCTAATAAGCTAAGCATTCCTTGATCCATGCATGGTGTTGCATCTGGAGTCATGTTGCAGCCTTCTGAGAGCCATATCGAATGGTCAAACAGTCCTCGAAGGAATCTATCACTAGTCGATAGAAGGCACTGACTAATTTTTATAATTTTATTTTAAAAAGGTACAAGTTAGAAGCTAGTAAAACTAACCTTTTCAGTTTCTACGTAGTAAATATGGTTTCTCGTCCATTGTATTGTCTATAACAATGATAAATAAATAAATATAATAATGCATACGGTGTGTGTTGTGTACAGTACGTGACAGGGAGAGAGATAGTGATTGATCCTGTAGCAATCCTGTAGATTCATGATGAAAAATTTTGGCTACAAGCGCGCCATCTTCTCCGGGCAGCTAGGGACTGGACGTGCGGCGCCCGGCCGGGCCGCGAGTGGTGAGCAGGTCCAAGTTCAAACCAGCTGCCGCCTGCATGGCGCTTTTCCATCCTCTCCTCCGACGACACCGGCCGGCAGGCTCCGGCCGGCTGCGTGCGATCAGTCGAGAGGGTATTCGAGTGAGTCCACGCCGGGCTTTATTCCTCGTCCCCCACCCCTCGCCGTCGACGACCCTGCTTTCTCCCTTGCAGCAGTGCCCGGTCAAGCAAGCTAGCGTCGTAAGGCGACACACAAAGCGTAGGATCCGCTCGACGACACATCATCACCCCTTACTAGCTTTCTGCCTTTCCTTCGTTCTCTGCTTTATTATTATTTCCTCAGCTGGAATTGCTTGTTTTCTTTCTATACCCAAACCACCGTTGCATTTTCGTCGAACACTACAGTACGACGTCCACCCACATGCTTGCGATCCGACACCGTCCCGGCCCGTCACGTTTGTAAAAGGTGGATCGTCGCCGATCGATCCGCATTAGTAGCTATATCTCTGCTAACTAGGAAGATCGATCGATTCCTGCAAGTGTTACTTGACTTACATGCTCCGTATGTCGTTACTTGACTTTACGCAGCTATCCAGGGACGGTGAGAGTAGCAAAAACTATTTACCTAATAAAAAACACAAAATGACATAGTTTGGAATAATGGAGCGTTAGCAAGGCATCATTTGTTTCATTAGAGACAAAAGCTTTCACCAACAACTACTCTTTATTAATTATTTGCATAGATTTGTTTTTCAATCACATTACAAGAGCACGCATCTCTCCTTTTAAAAAGGTGAACAAATTTCAAATTGGACAAAAGAGCATGCAGTACCAATTGTGTGATACTAACTAAATATCACTAGACTAGGTACTTTCATATTACACATATATTGCTTAAACTTATCAGCCCGACTTATCATCCGTACTCAACTTATAGGCCATAGTACAACAAAACAACACCAAGGACGCCATGATAACTTTAAATTGCTTCGTTTATACCGAGTTTGGTGGGGAGCAGAGCGCAAACACATGAAAGCGACGTAAATAAAGAAACACAAAGTACTAGTCGTTGACATGTATATATTCTAGTACCAAATATAATTCGAATTTGTCGCATCCACGTTGCACGTATTTCCATGCGGAGAACGCGGCTCCCATAATGGCTTTGACTATTTTGTCGATGAATGGATCCATCCATCCATGTCTCTGTACATGCTACAAGGAACGAAAATTTTAGAGCGTCTCCCGTGTCAGCTGACGACACGTATGAAATCATCCATCGTATGTCCTTATACTAGTGTGTACGATCTGTACCTGCAAAAACAATTAATTAGGAATGTTCTTGGCAAGCAATTATAGTAGTTCATATAATATAATTTCTTGACAAGCAGACGACGACAGTGCGTGCAAGCTTGTTACTTGCAGCGTTGATGTCTTAGTAGGACATCCTTTCCTTGTGGGAGCGCCAAACATGTAGGACATGGAGCAGAGATCGATCGAGCAAGCTCCAAGGAAGATAAACTCTGACTGTTTTTGTAGGAGTATATATACACTAGTACACGTAAAAAAAAAAAATAAAGGGAGGAATGCTGTGCAGGCATATGCACACGCACCAGCGCAGCTTTTGCGTCGGCAGCGCGCCCGTGCGTGTGCCCGCCGTGTCTGCCCGGTGCAGTCCACCGCGCACGTGGGGTGGTTGGCGTGGCCTGTTTCCATGGGCCATAGGTGGGCCCCGTGCGGGACACCGGAGCATCCTCGGCAGCCTCGGCGTACTGTTCACTCACTGTTGTTCAGATGATGCTCGGCCCAACAATGCAATTCAGGTTGCGCTGATGGGCTGGGCTCGCGTCGCCGTACGAACGTTTATTTCTCAAAAAAAAAAAAAAAAAACTGAACGACTGTTTGACTTTGACTCATGCGACGCGATGCAGCGAGCGCTCGCTCGCCCGTTGGGTGTGCATGGGAGTCGTAATTGACGACACGTGTGTGTCTGCTTCTCTACATCTTTCTACACACACTAGATAGTAGCATTGTCAAGCGCCATATGCGTGTCTGACACGGGTCCAAGTCCATCAACATGCTCAACACTGCAACTACTTACTGTGGCTGTGGCGCGTCGCGTACGTAAATTAAAGGTGGATCGATCCATCCATGCATGCATTATGGCTATGAGCTTTGAAAAAAAGTTATAAACAATTTTATTGAACACAACTATAAAACCTAGCCCCCGGCCTCTCACTCTCCCTTGAAACAACTAGGAAACGGCTTTTTATTTTCACCCATTAGTTGAAGAAGTAGAAAACCCAAAAACCGAAAAGCAAGTTCCATCCATTTTTGGTTGGCGTTCTGCTTAATTGCCTAATATAGCCTTAATAGTATGCACTTATTAGTAATAGGGTTTCCCAAAAAAAATAATGATCGACATTGGCATCACCGATGGAAGACAAGGTAACGGCGTGTGTGTATTGACGTTGGTAACCGACGTGACAAAGAGATGGAAGTCGCTTTAAGATTGATGCAAGGCACTTGTCACGTAGAGAAGGAGGGTCTTTCAGATGAAGGAGGGACCCGAGTCCTTCAGAATTTGCCTCCCTGTTCACCGGCCGACACATGATGTTTATCTACCTTATCATCCAGGTTCGCCCGGTTCAAACACAACACGCCTTTCTTTTTTTTTCCTCAATAGATCTGTAGACAACAACACCGCCTTCCTTTTTTTTTCTCAATAGACCTGTATATTGTCACGTGTCACATGTTTGGCTCATGGTTCAATGCAGTGACGGAACTAGAGGGGGCTAGCAAGGGGGCCATGCCCCCCCCCCCCCCCCCTATCGGCTGAAACTTTCTTGATTAGTACATGCACCAACCATGCAATGTTAGTTATGTGATGGAGCTAGCCGTGTTATCCCCATGTCTATCTTCTACTTGGCCCACCCCCCCTTTTATGTGTTTCGCCTGATTCTGTCTCTAATTCTATGTTGATCCACTGTAGATCTACAGGTTCCTAGCCACTGTAACACCGTGTTTTGCATCATTATAAAATTCACTAAAAATTTGATTTTTTTTTAAAAAAACTTTCCAACAAATTAACACTTGATTAGTTTATTTGTTGCAAAACCCACCTTTTACAAATAAAATATTTACCAAAACATTGCATCAGAATTCACCATAAGAAATTAGGTTGCACGATTATTTGAACGCTTGCTTGAGTTGTTTGGTCACTTGCTTGCATGTTTGTTTGCCATGGAATTTAATTTGGCACTAATATTTTTCCTTGATATATCTCACCCAAATGTGTATATCTCTCTCTCTCGTCACCAAAACCTCCCACCACTCGAATCTTCCTTGAATTAGAGTTCAGCCATACAAAATGTGCCTAGTTTATTTTCTGGAAAATAGCGAAGCCTTCCCATGTATATACGTATGCATGTATGCATAGCGTATATAGATGATACGTATAAATATTACTATATGTATATATACATACGTATATGCATGTGCAAACACAGAGGGATATGTGTGTATACATGGGTCATGGGAAATGGAAATAGGAAACTCCTAGCTCTACCGCGCGTACATGGGCAGTAGCCCTTCTTCTCGTTCGGTGGAGAACGACGTCGTGACCGGGTGGATACCGCGTCTCGTGAGGATATAGGATGGAAGCGAGACCATCTGATATTTTCGATAGTGTGTTATATGTGAGAGAGAATTCATGTGCAGCTGCTGATATCCATCTGAGGAATGCCTCCATATATCTATCGTCTCTCAAGCTCCTTTTTCCCTAAAGGCAAAGTTGGGAGTCAAACAAACATCTAGCAATCAGCATGGACATGGAGCAGCAAGAGAGCAAATTAACTCCAATGCAACAAAGGAAAAATCAGACTGTGTTTTGTACGAGTAGGAACGAAGGGAGGAATGAACAGCTATAGTAATGTACGTACATGCGTCATGTGTGTTACTACAAATAAAATGATGCATGCGGCCATGCCTGGCCCGTCCTTGCGCCCTGCACAGATGTTCGTGGGCTGCTGGGACCGATTCCGGTGGGCAGGATCGGTTCGGCGCACCACTTCCGAAAGAGGACGGGCCAGGCGGGCCATTACAATTTGGGAATTGAGAGGGAGAGAAACGGCGGGGCCAGATGGTTGTTGGCCCAGTGCAATTCAGATTGCGTTGCTGGGCTGGGCTAGGGTTGCCGGCACATCCGATCAATCAGCATCTCCCAGGTTGCCGGCACATCCGATCCAATTCAGATTGCGCTGCTGGCCTTTCATTTGCAGGACAAGTCGACTGCTCAGCAAAACGGGCATGAGCAGCATGATCCAGGCTCAACGGCTAGATGGGAATAGATAGAGCTGGACATTCATACTTCATCGCATTGACTTCTGCACGTCAGAGTTTAGCTAACTGTCAACATTAGCAATACATCTGGTACAAAGAACACCATAATACATGAAAACTATTTGTGGTCGGTTCATGTGACCGACAGTCTTTGGATGGAATGACTTGTGCGCATCAAACATCAGACTGAGCTTTACCTGCCAGCTTACAGTGACCAGATTGCCCATGCTTATCTACACCTGAAAAATGAACAAAAAGAAAATATGAACCGAAATGCATAATGTTTTTTTTACGAGCAGGCATATATGCCTGTATTTCATTAAGAGAAAAGGAATGATCGTAAGACCTACAACATAGGCTTAGGATGATGGTGACGAGAAGCCATCAGCAATCTAAACAGCAAACAATAAATCTAACTACTGGATCCTTAACATTTGTATTTCATGGATAAATGATTTTGCGACATCGACTTTTCACGGCTAGTCCTATACCAACGCTGGCCCCTCGGCCGTGAGTCGGCCCTTCCCCAGGTAGTATGTCTCCATGGCCTTCCTGGTCTGCTCTGGCAACGAAAGTGCGAAGGCAGCTTGGAACTCGTCGAACGAAGCCGTGTCCGGCTCCTGTGTTTCAACCTCCATGCCCAGCTTCTTTATCAAAATCTTCCTTGCCTGTGCCTCAGGCTTTGCCTCCCTGAACTTGCTCTTCGCAGCAAGCCTGGCACTTCTCTTGGACACCAACTCTTCATCTTCGAGTAGCCGACCCTCGCAGCCCGTGTGGATCTGAGCCGCGGAATCACGAGGATGGGCTGCTGCAGTGGCGCCTTGAATCTGGCGATGAACTCATCCACCGACATGGGCTGCACAGGCGAGGCAGGATCGACAGCAGCAGGCCCCTGGTTCTAGGGCTCCTCTATGTCGGAGCACTCGACAGCAGTAGTCACACTGGCGAGATGTGGCCAGGGCCACCCACATCCGGGCAAATCTCGGCCTCCAGCTCCTCCTGGACCGTAGCACCGACAACTGCAGGCATCCCCACAGGCGAGCTGACAATAGCAGCTGAGAGGCCAACACATGGACCCTGACTATCAAGCTCCACCTTGTCGGGGTGCATGGTGGTGGTAGCATCACCCCCAACGGGCAGACCCATCTCCATAGGTAAGGTCTGGCCAGAGCTGCCGACATCCGGGCCTGAGAGAGACAGCTCCATCAACGGAATCAGTTCCGACACCGCCTGGCAAGCATCCACCTTGACCGTCATGGGATCAAATTCCTTACGCAGAACATCATCCTGCAGAGCGGTGCAAGAGGTGCTTGCCTGCTGACCCACACCTTGAGCCACAACCAAAGACACATCAAACTTGAGAGAAAGGTGCGCCAGGAGCTCATCAAGAGTGGCAGCACCAGCAAGCGTGACAAGGGCAAAGGCGGGAGCCTTGCCAGGCATGATGACGTTCCTTCGGACGACGAAGGTCTCCGTCCTTGGGTGGTTCCCGTCGTCACCCAAAGTCGGGCGGCGCAGACGACCGCCGCGCATGTGGTGGAGGCCCCGCCGCTGTCTGGGCAGGAGCATCCCGCCTGGGGCCTCGCGGGAAAGAAGGCCCTCGGTTGCGGGGCGGCACACGGCCACTCGTGCACGTCCCAGCCCGATGACCGCCACCCTGGCAACGTAGGCATCACGACGAGGAGCGACACTGAGCGGTGATGTGGTCCCGCACGAGATAGTTGAAGCAACGCCCCACCAACTCAGGAGGGACAGGACGGTGGCGCATGAGTGTCGCTTTCCCCCACGAGCGATGGTGGCGACGTCCCACGACAGTCATAAATCCATCGGCGTCGACGCAGGACCCATGATGAACCGTGTCTCGTGGGTGAAGCTGCTGGCACACCGGCACCCTCGTCGCCTGGTCAAGGCGCCGATGTGTGGGCTCTCGCGCGTGCGGTGGAGGTGGTGGAGGTAGGGGTAGAGGACCTCGCAGAAGGGGGCACGCTTGGCACCCGTGAAGTCTGTAGCAGTGGAGCCTCACAGCCAGCAGGCGCGCCGAGCCCGCGCCGCTGTCTCCGCTGCTGACGCCGCCTCCCTGAAACAGCGCGTTGTGCGACCTTCACATCTCTAGCCGGTGGTGGCGGCGACGTAGCCCGTAGAACCTTGCGTGCAGCGTCCAGGTACGACGGACGCGTGGCAACAGGCGTAGTCTCGTCGTCGGAGACACCCACGCCGGAGTCCGCATCCGCCCACCACCTAGCCTTCGAGCGGCCCACTGAACTGCCTCCAGGATGGAAGGGGGCAGCATGGGAGAGAGCAATTTTGACGGCCTCGAAGAGGGCCTGCCAGCCAGATGCAGAGTCGACATCTGCGGCACCCGACGCGCTACGACATGGGTGGCGAGGGTGGTGGAGGCTGGAACCGCTTCTTCATCCTTGTCATCTTCCTCGTCGAAGACGTCCTCGATGAGGACCTCGTCCTCAGGCAGCTGTGTCGCAGTCGTTGCGGGCACGGCACCCCCGCCCGGGGACTCCAGAAGGCTGGAATTGGGGTTGGGGCAGGGGGTGAAGCTGGAGGCGGCCACCGGCGCTGCTGGTGAAGGCGCGCGCGGAAGTGAAGGTGCCGCAGGGTCAGCTACAGCGGTGCAGGGAGACCGTGGCCACGTGGAAGCGTGTGCGACAGACGTACCGGCGTCCCTCACTCCCGGCGATGTAGGGGTCACGGGCGCCAGGGCGCCGGGGGCCGGGGCACCACCCGACGGCGTGGGCGCCTGACCAGCGGCCTGGGTCACTGTCGGATGGGTTGGGGAAGGAGCTCCTGAGGTGGCAGGCAGCAGCGTTCAACCGACGGCGGTGTGACCTCCAATACCACAGACTCCCACGGACACCGGTCCTGTAGGCGACGGCGACGACGACGGCGACGGAGAACCGGCGACCGGTGCCACGGACACCTGTATGACGACGGCCACGGTCCAGTAGCTGCATGAATACACAAAAAAGAAAATTCAGAGTTTCAAACCAAACCCATAATAATTATTATATATGACCAAACCCATAATCATTATTGTATATATAACAAAAGATAGGCACGCAAATTGGCAGCATTAGTCCACAAAGCATCTCTTTCCTAAACTATTTTGGAATCACTCTCACAAACTGCGTCTTGCAAGCAGCATGCCTGTTCCTCACATTTGTTTCAACGTCACATTGAACTGATGAATACAAGATGCATAATACAATAACGTATGCTAACCTCATTAGGTGCCTCAACACCTTCAGGATTATTTTTTTCGAAAGAACAGCAAAAGTTTTGCCATGATTTCTATTAGACGAATAAATGAAAAGGTAAGTGTCAGCCCAGTTTTTGCCTGAACACCGGGCCAGAAAACCATACAAATGTGAGGGTACCCTACTCCACCTGCACACCTAGGTAACAAGTCAACTCAACTAGCGCCACAACTAGCGCCCACTCAACTCCTTGATTGGGACATCGACACAGGCCTCAAAAAACTCGATCAGATTAGGTCATCGACACGAGCCTCTACTTGAACTCAACTCTAAACTACTTGAAACAACAACTACCGGTTGGATTGGGACCTCAACACGGCGCAAAACCACTCCACTCCTACTCCACCACTAGCACAAACCACACGACACAACAGTGGATACGACGAACCATGCCCTACCACGAAACATCCCGACCGAGTCCAAAAACCACGACGATGCCTTCAAGAAGGTTACGACGTCCAAGCGCCGTTGTCGCCTGTCCGAGAAGGACTGGGCTTTTATCCGTGGAGAGTGCAGGGGACGCGATGCCCTCAACAGGGAGAACAGCACCTGCAGGTGTCGCCGTCACCAGGCTTTCATCCAAAGTACCCACAACACAGACCTCGGTCATGATCCCGGTTCCCCACCAAACACCCAAGCCGTCGTTGCCAGACCTGCAGAAACCTCCCTGGAAAGATCGGCGCGCCGGCCACGCCAGTAGCCGCAAAGCTGCGCCAGCACCACTCAAAACAGGCGACATGCGAAGACTGACCTCCCACCGCCGTGCACGTCCACCAACCGTACCACCCGCCTCCACGCACGACCACCGAAGCCTGGAGGTACCAGACTTGGAACAGGGTCCCAGACCAGTGCCCCCGAGACGCCGAAGCCTCCGTCTTCACAACAACCGCCCCGCGACGGCAGTCAGGGCCAAAGGGGGGAGGGACAGCGTAGACGAGGACCGCCCCCCCCCCCCCCAACCTTCAGGATTATCATCACGCAAAGATGTTGACAGACTAAACCAACAAAAATGTAAAATCATTACATTCCTCTAGAATAAGATATTAGTTTTACTGCCATAAGCTCAGGTGTAGTAGTACCGAAAATGTAAAGATACCTTGTAACTTGTAAGCTTAACTGCAGTTAAGGTTTTACCACGAGCAGACATTCACATAAATCAAAATTTAGGACCTAAAAGACAGTATATAGTGTCCTCATTTATCAGGTAAGTATAAGCTGGATCAGCTATAAGTCAACACAAATATTTTGTGCCAATGGGCATCCACAAGACAAGAAATCATGAGCATACAGGACACATCATGTCTTTCAACATGCCGATCTCAAATGAAGGGTAGTCGTCTTCTGTACAGGCCGAACAGCCAGAACCCGGTTAGACAATATATGTTCTTTTTTTTCACTTTGAACTGTGTTGTCTCCTATCTTGTAAATAATGAAATGATTCTACTTTATGAAACGGCAGAACACCTGCCAATTTGCGTTCAAGAAAACTCATGAGCAAACACTGCTTTCGTTTGAACATCCTAGACAGATCATGATGCCATTGCTATAAGTACAACTGAGCTGCTTCTGTGTTTTGTTGTACATGTCCTATTTTCAGCTGATTAGCATTTCTTGTGGCACCATATTTATGAGCCAACTGCTGTCTACTGTTTAAAATTAACTTGTTTGTACTTGTCACTCTGCATGTGTATTTCAGTTGAGATTGAGACCAGCCAATGTGTTATTTTCTAACCTACCAATTATTTGTGATAGCCATCATTAATAAGACTTAATTTTTGCATGGTATATCTGTTTGCATCATCTTTGTACTATGTATTTTTTATTTTTACAACAAATTGGGCCTTATGAATATTCCAGATATATACTAAACCTTGCTGACTCAGCTTTCGTGCACGGTCCATTTGTGAAATCATTGGTGCATATCTAGGTTGTGTTTAACGTTTATAGAGCTGAACTGACGAACCTAACTTAATCTTTCATGCTCTTGAAAAACCTTCAAGCATATTTCTGGTTACCTTCAAGCATATTTCTTGAGTTTCTCTTAATCCTAGTAGCAAATGCTCCTGTTATGTGAATAGACATAACGTTTCTGCAAGCTGCCATCCTCACTGTTCTGGGGCTCATCCTCTTCGCCATCTGGGCCACCAAGAGGGGCTACGGCTACGACATGAATGACACATTCGCCACCCTGCTCACCAGCCTCAGCACGCCGCTTGCGTACACCATCGCTGTGGTTCGCCCTGTCTTCCTCTTCCCTCTCAATAGATTTGTGTTCTCCCCGTGTCACATGTTTGGCTGCACTGTCTTACGCTGATCCCCACTGCAGATACCCTTCACGCTGAATATGGTGGACATAGCCATCTGTGGGTTCCTGGCCACCCTGCTGTTCTCGGCCGCCGTCGCCGTCGATGACGCGAACCACGACGACGGTGAGAACTACAATGGCGGTGGCAGCGACGACGACGCTGACGCACCTCCAGCAAATTAAAGAAGCGCAAAGAAAGCGGATCCTTCCTTGTACAGCACGTGTAGCGCGTGCCTGTTTCCATGGAAGCATGTATGCCACAGTAGCTGTGTGTGTAGAATAATGCAGCAGAAGTGTGGGCATATGCACACGCTATCTTGGAGGCAGCTAACTACTACTATGTGTGTATGTGTGGCGTGGCGTGGCGTGTAGGTCACAGTGACGCCCGATCGATGCATCAGACATCTTTGTTGGCTCGACCTAGTATGACAAATAAGTAATTAAACAACGCTACCAGCAGAAAAAGGTAAATTTCGTGCGGTGTACCCATCCTTCGTTATACCATGTCTGAATCATCTGGATAGATATATTGAGCTGCTAGAACATAGTATGTATCATATCAATATCTCAAATCTGAACTATAGATAGGTTAGGTATCAAATCTAACTATTATTTTTTATGAGAAATCTAACTATTGTTTTGACGTAGACTAAATTGCTAGTTAGAATCTAGTCAAACGTCTATTGGTCAATCGGCGTTCCCATATATCTTCGCTGTGTCTAAATCACTGGTACAGAAACTTTTTGCCAGGCGGGTGTTTTGAATTTACCGTGACGAGCAAAGACATCCGTCGCGGTACAAAGGTCACGGTTAATCATGACTCCACCGCGGTGGGCGCCAGTGCCGCCACGGCAAATTGATTAACCGAGGCGGGCACGTTATGATGCCCGGCTCGGTTAATCGTTTGAAAAGAAAAACAACAAAAAACCCTACCAAGCCCAATTGAGGCCATCGCCGAGTCCAATCTGCGTTCGCCACCGTTGCTGGTAAGTACTTAGACGATTCCTTCTCGTCTAATTTTACTGCTTGAGTTTCTTTACTGCTTTACAGAATCTTGAGTTTCTTTAATCCTTGTAGCAACTGAAATACTACAATACTTGTGTTATTTGAGCAGACATGGCGGTTCTGCAACATACCATCCTCACTGTATTGGGGCTCACCCAAGATGGGCTACGACTACAACTTCAGCGACACATTTGCCTGCCTGTTGACCTGCCTCATCTCGCGGCTTGCATACATCTTTATTTCAACATACTATCGTCCATTGTTCGCAGACTTAGCCACGTGTTTGCTCCACGGCTTCCCTTGTTTTCATTTTAAATGCAGCAGTTAGTGTGTGTATAGCACTAGCGTGCAGCCGAACCGAACGAATGTACGTAGTATATGGAGTATGTACGGACATGGATATATACTTGGACGTTGTATCGTCCCGAGGTTTCCACTCATGGTCTCGCATGCATGCGCTCTCTCCTAGGGCAGCTAGCTGTGTGTAGGTGTAGGTCACATCGTGACGCCCGATCGATGCGCTAGACATCATGGTTCCAAACACGGACTGGTTTAATTTCTAATAAAGCTATGATAGACACCAATGTCGAGAAATACACTATAATTTAAGCACGTACTAGTTTAATTCCTCATAAAACTATGCTAGCAACTGATAGCTACAAACACACTGCCATTCGTGATTCTCGTGTCCAGGGCTATTGGCCACGTTTTGAGTATCACACCGCGTGCTTGCACGTCAAGGTTCCAAACATGGACTAGTTTAATTTCTAATAAAACTATATTACACAATGACCGGGAGACAAACACTATCATTCATGACTCTCGTGCCATGGGCTTTCGATCGGGTGCATTTTGCGCATCACACCAAGTGCCCGCCACACCATCACTACAGGATTTGCTCTCTTTGCCGACTGCAATGCGCACTCGGCAAAGGCAGAATTGCAGTCGGCAAAGGCTTTGCCGACTGTAATTCCACGTGGCAGTCGGCAAAGGGCTGTCGGCAAAGAAAACGTCAGCAAAGGCGGCTTTGCCGAGTGCCACGTGGCATGTAGTCGGCAAAGGCTTTGCCGAGTGCCACGTCGGCACTCGGCAAAGCCACGTGGCGCCGTCAGCCTGACGGGTGGCTTTGCCGAGTGCTGACGGCGGGGCACTCGGCAAAGAAAAAAATTTATTATTTTTGAAATTTTTTTTTAAAAAATTCTTTGCCGAGTGCTGACACTCGGCAAAGAAAAAAATTATTTTTTTGAAAATTTCTTTGCCGAGTGCCGGCACTCGGCAAAGAAA
>CM041633.1:42289119-42458367 GCA_023333625.1 Bothriochloa decipiens | reverse complement strand
GGGGGGGAAGGCGTGTGGATAAGATACGGGTGGGTGGGTATTATTTTAACCGTCGCCTTTACCGAGTGCCACCTGGATGGCACTCGGCAAAGAGAGCTCTTTGCCGAGTGCCACATAGAAGGCACTCGGCAAAGAATGTCACCTTTGCCGAGTGCCACGTTGGCGGCACTCGGCAAAGAGCTTCCGGGGGCCTGCAGCGGCGGGCGGCGGCAGGCAGCGGCGGGCCGCGGCGGGCCGGGGCGGGCGGCCGGCAGCGGAGCGTCGCCTTTGCCGAGTGCCACGTCGGCGGCACTCGGCAAAGATGGCACTTTGCCGAGAGCCACTTGGATGGCACTCGGCAAAGTAACTCGGCCGGCCAGCGGCCGGCAGCGGCGGGCCGGGGCGGGCGGCTGGCGGCGGAGCGTCGCCTTTGCCGAGTGCCACGTCGGCGGCACTCGGCAAAGATGTCCCTTTGCCGAGCGCCACCTGGATGGCACTCGGCAAAATAACTCGGCCGGCCGGCGGCCGGCAGCGGCGGGCCGGGGCGGGCGGCCGGCGGCGGAGCGTCGCCTTTGCCGAGTGCCATGTCGGCGGCACTCGGCAAAGTGTATCTCCTTTGCCGAGTTCCACGTCGGCGGCACTCGGCAAAGAGCTTCTTTGCCGACTGCCAGCTACGGCACTCGGCAAAGATTTTATTTTTTTTTGAATTTTGAATTCAAACTTTTTCTGTAGCCCAAGTATATTGTATTGAAGTACATGTTCGAATTTGGGTCTTTTTTATAATATTTTACTATATTTTGTTCATTTATTTTATTTACTTGTATTTTGCACGATAATCCAAGTTTGAACTGCTGGTGCATAAAATAATGAGACGTAGCCATTCAAAAAATGGTATTCACGTTGGAGAGTGTATTTTGAGGCCGTGTCCATAAACTCACCCAAACTTTTACACGCCTTGTCCACGAAAAACGACCATCCAGGTATGGTAGAAGTGTTTATAAATTATATAAAATCCAACGAAGTCCGAAAATGACGAAACTTGTCGTGGTGTGTCGGCATCGCATGTCGAGGCTATGATAAAAATTTGAGAATGTTTGAAGCAAGTTGAGACGTCGGATGTCTACAACCTAGACATCTCCACATGTGATCACCTTGTGATCACATGTGGAGATGCGTGGGTTTTAGGCACGCGACGTCACAACTTGCTTGAAACTTTCTCAATTTTTTACCATAGCCTTCACATGCGATGGCGAGACATGTAGTCAGGTTTTGTCATTTTCGGACTCCGTTTGGATTTTATAAAATTTAAAAACACTTTCCATGCGCGTGACTCGGCGTGTTCCGACACCAACACGGTCGAAATTTCACGCGAGGTCCTGTACACGGCCTCAACATGCTCCAAACATCATGAATATCAATTTTTGAATCACCGGATTCTATTATTTCATGTACCTGCAGTTCAAATCTGGAGTTGCCGGAAAAAATCAAAGAAACAGAAAAAATCAACGGAATATAGCTGAATAAATCAAAATGACCCCAAACTTGGAATTTGGGATGTACTTAGTGTAGCAAGGCAACACAAAAAAACTGGGATCGAAAATAAAAAAAAATTCTTTGCCCACATCTTTGCCGACTGCCATAAAGGCTGGCAGTCGGCAAAGCCTACACCTTTGCCGACTGCTGACGGTGTGGCAGTCGGCAAAGGTGACGGCGTGGATGCCGTCAGGCCCTGGCCGGCCTTTGCCTACTGCCTCGCTTTGCCGACTGCCTGGCAGTCGGCAAAGCCAGGCAGTAGGCAAAGCCTGCTTTGCCGACTGCCTGAGATTCCAGTCGGCAAAGAGCCCTCTTTGCCGAGTGTCGAAAAAAACAGTTGGTAAAGATTTTTACAGTGGGCAAAGCACCAGTTTCCCGTAGTGCATGGTCCTAAACATGCAGAATAATTTGATTTCTAATAAAGCAATGGCATTATGATCTATTGTCACAACCCCGTCTCTACTTAGCAGACGATACTTCGATTTTTTTTTTTCTCCCGGATCGACTCTCACGGAGCCGGATAACCCCATCTGGCTTGGAATTTTTGGCCGTTCTAAACGCATCACGTGAACAGAACATAAACAAACAAGGAAAAAGAGAAGGTAAAGAAAACTTGACTATATCTTTTTCTTTTGCGAAGCGAACCTTGACTATCAATCACTATTACAAGAGTAACTGATACAATGTCTAGGGAATTAGTGGGTGCTTAGATAGAGAGTAATACCAAGGAATCAGAGGTAGAGAGCAAGAACAGCAGAGGGGGTTCTGGAATTTGGATGGAGGTCGAGAGGTAGACGACGAAGCTCTGTTCTTGTTGAATGCCTTCTTCTCCCGCTGTCTTGGTCATTTATCTTTTTGCTCCTGTCAGACTAAGGCCTTAGAAGCCCATCCTGTGGCCAAGCTTGGAACCCCATCTAGCTGCTTGGTCCCTGACACCATCATCCATCGATACGCATCTATCTGTTAGGTAACAAGGTACGTCAAATCCATCAATCTATTTAGTGCTTACATGTACTCCCTCCATGCATGTACAGCCTACAGACAGATTGCTGTCTATAAGTTATTGCTATATGACATACAGATGGATAAATAGACAACTCATACAGTGGACCGTCTGTTTGACTGTCTATGAACTATTTAATGAGATTACACATATAAGAAAATCGAGCTCGATCACAAGGGCGCAATGCAATGGAAGGCAGCCGTAGCCACTTGAACCACCCGTCCCGGCCAGCCATCTCGCCGCGTCGCAAATCATGTGCGCTTGCCTTCCCCCGGTCCCCAACTGCCAAGCATGTGCGCTTGACGCGCTCGTCACCGGGAGTCTGTCCCCACCCGTAGGCGGTCGCCTCGACGCGTCGGTGACACGCGCCGGCCTCATCTCCCCCACCGGCCGGCTTTCCTCTGCCTCTCGCAGCTCACAGTCGCACAGTCTCGCTCACTGGCCACTCCCACTTCCTGAAAACCCCAAAGCGCACCAAACCCTAGCAAGCGAGCGAGGCGATCAGCGACCGTCGAGCGCAATGAAGACTCCCTCGGCGGCGTCCCTCGACCTGGAGGCGGCGGCCGTGCCCGCTGGTTCCGCGGCGGCTGCGGTGGCGGCGCAGCAGCAGCCCGCCGCGCCCGCGGCGAACAAGGTGGCAGCGCAGGAGGAGGAGGGTCCGCGCCTGCGCTCGGCGTTCGTGCGCAAGGTCCACGGGATCCTCTCGCTTCAGTTCGCGCTCACCGCGGCCGTGGCAGCCACCGCCTGCTTCGTCCTCCCCGTCCAGAGCTTCTTCGCGTACGGACCCCCCGCCGCCGTCTGGACCACGTTCGCCGTCGTCCTCGCGTCGCCGCTCGTCGGTGCGCGCTGCAGCGTCGCTTTCCTCTGCTCCCTTTCCCTTCCCTACGGCTTGGATCGGTCTTAACCGCGGCTTCTGTTTGTTCTGTTGGGTTAATTTCCCCATGCTCGAGGACAGGGAGAAGCACCCCACCAGGAACCGTGTCCTGCTAGCGCTCTTCAGTTTCTGCTGCGCCTTCAGTGTCGCCGTGTCCGCGTGCACCACCGTTGCTGGTAAGTACAGATCTCACGATTCCTTCTCGCTCATCTCCCTCTCTCCTGATCGATGTCGTTCGTTCTGTGGAAGGATGAAAATGGAATGAGGCCTATGGTAAAATTCTGGTTGTTTTGGGGACCATGAGTCGTCTGCTTAACTCCGATCTGGTCTTTATTAGTATATTGATGATACAGTTCTTGTGAATGAATTGGCATGGATCTTT
The DNA here is from genome assembly GCA_023333625.1 of Bothriochloa decipiens. Classification (NCBI taxonomy): domain Eukaryota; kingdom Viridiplantae; phylum Streptophyta; class Magnoliopsida; order Poales; family Poaceae; genus Bothriochloa; species Bothriochloa decipiens. The sequence goes on along the minus strand of CM041633.1, from coordinate 42,454,596 downwards.
GATCCTCCACTATTATCAGGAGATCATATGCTTGAGGTTCTTAAGACTACTGTTCCCTGTCGAAATTCAGGATGTTTTCTCATGCCATGGACTCTGGAAGCTTCGATTAGAATTTCCCCTGTTTTGAAGTTGCTGACAATGGTAGGGGTGCTTGGGGTCAACTTTTTGTAGTGCTTCGATTAGAAACCATATCTGTCCAAACCTTCCAGCATTCTAAAAACAGTTCTGGTTACCTTCAATGTACTAGTGAGTTGCATATTTCTGCCCTCCGGTTTCTTAATCATCCTAGCAAATGGAATACTAAAATGCTTATGTTATTTGAACAGACATGATGGCGGTTCAGCAAGCTACCATCCTCACCGTTCTGGGGCTCACCCTCTTGGCCATCTGGGGCGCTAAGAGGGGCTACCATCGTCGTGGTTCATCAGTCTTCGTCTTTCTCTCAGTAGATCTTGTGCTATCCAGAGTCACATATGTTTAGTTAACAGTCTAATGTTGATCGTCCCCGCTGCAGATACCCTTCCCGCTGAAGATGGTGGGCATAACCATCTGCGGGTTCCTGGTCACCCTGGTGTTCTCGAGCTTGTTCGTCGTCATCTGTGACCTCGACGACTACGACGGCAACGACTACAGCGGCAGCGGTGGCGAGGGCAGCGAGGACGAGGACGATGATAGCGGATCCATGGAAGAAGCATGTATGCAGTTGTGTGTGTAGAATGCAGCAGAAGTGTGGGCGCACATGATGGTGTCGCTTGCACACGCTATCTGGAGGCAGCTGACTGTGTGTGTATATGTGTGTGGCGTGTAGGTCACACCGACGACCGATGGATGCATCAGACATCTTCATGGGCCCGGCCTACACCAGTAAGTAAACAACGCGGTAGGTAGTAATGGCATGGCACGTGCCCAACATTTGCATTATTAGAAGGTTAACTAAATTTCGTGCGGTGTGCTCATCCTTCGTTGTACCATGTCTGAATCATCTGGATAGATATATTGAACTGCTAGAATGTGTAGTATATACGTCTCAGTATCTGAAATCTTAACTATAGATGGGTTAGGTATATATCAAATGTAACTATTTGGCGTAGACGAGATTGTTACTTAGAATCTAGTAAAACGTTTTTATTTACTTCTGTTGACGTCTCGCTTAGCGGTCGGTGGGTCGATCGCCGTATGCCCATATCCTTCGCTATGCCATGTGTGAATCATCTGTAAATATAGATATTGAGTTGCTAAGAATATGTATCAATATCTAAGTATATATAGCTAGGTTTGGTATACATAATCTTGTGTTTCTTATTAATTCTGGTATCTAATCTAATGAAATACTACAATGCTGAACACAGGCACAGTGGTTCTGCAAGCCACTATCCTGACAGCTGCTGCAGTCGTGGGGCTGACCCTGTTCACCTTCTGGGCGGTCAAGAGGGGACACGACTTCAGCTTCATGTTCCCGTTCCTCTTCACCTGCCTCCTCGTTCTGCTGGTGTACATCACCATGCAGGTTCGCCTGTCTTTCTCTTTCTCTGAATAGATCTGTGCTCTCCTATGTCACATATATGTTTGGCTGGCGACTCATGGTTTAATATAATGTTGATCGATCCACTGCATGCAGATCTTCTTCCCGCTGGGTAGGGTGGCCATGACAATCTACGGCTTCCTGGCCACCCTGGTTTTCTCTGGCTTCATCGTCTACGACACCTACATGCTGCTCAAGCGCCACACCTACAACGAGTACGTGGTCGCCGCCATCTCTTTGTACCTGGACGTGATCAACCTCTTCATGGCCCAGATGTCCCTCTCCTGCAATTGATCGATTGCCAGTCTCACCTGACCGACCTCCTTTGACGCCTCTCACCCGTCTGGTACATGGTGGATCACATCACGTAGCTGCATCACAAGTCTGGCTGCCTCACGCTATCCTAGTATGTTCTAGTAGTAAGTACCTATAGCATTACAGTCCTACAGAGCCGGAGAACTGATCTGTATGTAATTGGCTCGCCACCCTCTAGCTTGAGACATAGTACACATATATCGTATATGGCATCGCCGTAATAGCGACTGATCATCGTAGACCATCAGATTCATCGTGCTTCAGCACCGGATAGCTGTGACTGTGATTGCTATGTTATGATGCGTTGGATCTGAAACCTTAATGGAGATCCGAGATACTCAGTACGGTCCTGCAAGATGACCTGCAGCCTGTTGTTTCTGCCGTTGCTCTGTTGATTAATACTTTCATCTAATACTTCCAAGTACTGCAGAACAGTAGAGGATAACACTAGTATACCTTCCTCTGCTAGAATGTGTTGGGGATGCGCCCTAGGGCCGAGGAGGCTTGTTACCTCCGGTTGGAGCCTAACCTACAAATCCCACTTTTCTATCATGACTGTGTGCGCAGGATCCAGGGGAGACGCCCCCGGAGGTAGGACCTCCGCCGGGGAGCCACCTCAAGGAACCGTGGAGACGGTCTGCATCGGAGGCCCAGCAGCGTCGCCTCCCATGTTCGCGGAGGTCGGTCGGCCTAGCCACCGACCTCCGCGGAGGTCCCGCGTGGGGGTGGTGACGTCTCAAAACGGCGACAGCAGGGTGATGTGATGGGCCGAGCTGAGCCTGATTGCCAACAAGCAGACATGTTGGGCCTCTCGAGGACGATGATGGGCCGTGGCCCATGTGTTGCGGCAACAAAGTAACAGATGAGCTTGCCCTTGAAAGGCCCACGTGTAATAGATTCAGTGTCTAGGGTTTCGAAACTCCCGTTGGGGGCACGATTGTACTTTCAACCTTGAGCTGGGGAGGCACTATAAATGGCCAGGCCCCTTGTGTAATGGGGGCAGGAGGGGCTCATTAAAAGCTATAGGATCCCCTGCTATCGGGTCCACATTGTAATTTTCATATTTAATAAGAGAGAGAAGGACCGTCTGGATCATCCGTTCTACCTTCACTCTAACCTGCTGGGATTCGGTCCCAACAGTTGGCGCCCACCGTGGGTGTCTGGCCGCAAATGCCACCTAGAAGAAAGGCCCCGTTAGGAGACGTACCGCCGCCGAGGCGGAGGTACCACAACCCTCCGCTCGCGGGAGGCCAAGAAGAAACATTCGAAGCACTTACGCCTCCGCGCACCAAAGGACGGAGGTGATGAAGAGAACAACAACGCCGCGCTAAGGAGGGACCAGTCTGAGCAGCATCCGTTAGCCCAGAACCAAGAAGACGAGTTGGCCAGACTGAGAGATGAAATGCACCGCATGGAAGCCAAAAGAGACAGTTTAAGGGCCATTCTGCAAGCGAAAATACAGAGCATGCAGCCTCCGGAAGTAAATCCATTGGAGGTCGCTCAACCAGTCACAGCAAGTCATCCCCTAGCTATGAACGCGCAGGCTACGCACGCAATAGTTCCAAGCCTACCCACACCATCAAGAGTCTTTGACCTAAAATCACCACTGTCCGAAGGCCTGCAAAGCTCACCATGGACTCCAAGTTACAAACCTGTGTCCCTGCCGAGGTTCAACGGCAATTCAGATCCGAGACAGTTTATAATGAGTTTTGAAGCTGCAGTAGCCTCCGCCGAAGGCAACGATTATGTAATGGCTAAATCATTTGTGATTGCAGCAGAAGAAGACGCACTAGCATGGTATTCAATGTTGAAACCAAGCACTGTATACTCATGGGAAAACCTACGAGATCAGATACTGGCAAACTTCAAAGCTTACATGAACGAGTCGCTAACATCATCAGACTTGTTTAGCAACAAACACCTCAAGAGCGAACCCCTCAGAGACTACTACCAGAGATTTCTATATCTCCGGGCTAAAGCGCTAGAAGTCCCTGACGGGGTAGCCATAGAAGCAGCAATCAAAGGACTTAGAATCGGCCCGTTTGCTAGTCAGTTAGCAAGGAAAAAGCCAGCCACAATGGCCCAGCTACATGAGGAGTTTGAAAAATATTGCAGGTTCGACAATGACCTCCGTAAAAGATTAGAAGAAGCGGACGATCAAAGTAAACAGTCTTCAAGCAATGGCAACAGAAGAGAAAACAGAAACCACCAAAGACAACAATACCAGAACCAGCACAAACAAGTTTTCAATTTGCAGGCTAGCCAGCCTTCGAATACTCAGGACAAATTCAATTTGCAGGCTAGCCAGCCTCCGAATACTCAGGACAAAAAAAATTATGACCAGAGAAATCAAGAAGGCCAAGGTTACAGCAAAAGCAACAAGTCCAGGAACTGGAGTAAAAACCAGAAACCAAGGAAGCAATACTGCCTCTTCCACGGAGAGGGCAAAGGGCACATCACACGGGACTGCCTGGAGGCCCAAGAGACACTTGAAAGGATGAAAACCAAACAGTCACAGCTACAGTCCCAGCAGCAAGGTAGCAGGGAGGTTAATCACGCTCACAGTTTGTAATTCTATCAGCAATACAACCCAAGTTTCTCAGGATACGTTCTAGAGCCGTTACCGCAGCACAACTTGGCAAAACAGTACTATCCAACAGCACTACCAGCCAAGAGACCAGTCTATCAGCAAACATCGTAGCACCAGGGCTACACCCAGAATAGAGCAGAAAATAGTCTAACTTACATCAATCAAAGACCTCCGCACATAACGCTCATCGAATCAACACAGATGCAAACACCTCCGATGGCACAACAAAGGCACTACGAAGCATTAACAGCACCTCCGCAGTATACTCTAGCCCAACCATCAACCATGAAGGCAGAGCCTCCGACGAAAAACTAGTTAAATCCGCATTCGGCACTACCAACCATTAGCATGATATTACCTATAACCGGAGGTTCAGCACTAGAATTCAAAACTAAAATGCAAAAGAAAGACCACCTCCGGCTGGTGCTTACAAAACAACAGAATGGTCCAAGATGCCAATACAATTATAGAGCAAGACCTCCAAGTTGAAAGCTATCCGCACACAGATGCCATGGTCATAAAGGCAAACATAGCAGCCTGGGAAGTAAGCAGGATACTAGTCAATTCTGGGGGTTCAGCGGACATCATCTTCGCAAATGTGTTCAACCAAATGGAACTCAGCAGGAGCCAGCTACAGCCACCAGACACCCCACTAATTGGATTCGTTGGAAAGAAGATCAACGCCCTAGGCAAGATATCACTACCAGTATCATTCAAAGATGGGGACTGTGCCAGGACAGAATACATCACCTTTGATGTCATTGAAATCTACTACCAGTACAATGCGATACTGGGTAGAGGATTCACAAACAAGTTCAATGTGGCAATACACATAGGCTACCTCTGCATGAAGATGCCAGCATTACATGGAATCATCACAGTGCGGGGAAGTCAAAAAGAAGCAAGGAACATAGAGAAAGCAATCTACAAAGCACACAGAAACATCAACACCGTAGAAGCAGAGGAGTCTCTGAACATGCCTGCGGGAAAAACCAACATGGAAGACCAAGAGAACACAATAACATTACCATTAGAAGAAGTAGTCCCTAATAGGAAAGTAACCATAGGTGCCAATCTATCGAAGGAAGAAAGAGAAGACTTGTTAGAGCTGCTAGCAAAGAACAAAGACGTGTTTTCATGGTCAGCATCAGATCTGCAAGGAATCAATCGGGATGTGATTGAACACACCCTCGACCTCAACCCAAATGTCAGACCCAGGAAGCAAAAACAGAGGAAGATGTCTGATGAACGCATAATTGCAGCAAAGGTGGAGGTGCAAAGGTTATTAGATGCCAAGGTCATCAGAGAAGTCAAGTACTCAGATTGGCTAGCAAATGTTATCTTAGTGCCAAAAAAGAACGGCAAAATGAGAATATGTATAGACTTCACAGATCTCAATAAGGCCAGCAAAAAAGATCATTTCCCATTACCCAGGATAGATGCATCAGTTGACAAGGCAGCAGGATGCAAGTGCTTCTCTCTGTTAGATTGTTTCTAAGGATACCACCAGATATGGATAAGAAAGGAAGACGAAGAGAAAACAAGCTTCACGACCCCTTCGGCACCTACTGTTTTGTTAGAATGCCGAAAGGTCTTAAAAACGCAGGATCAATGTTCTCAAGAATGATTCAAACTATACTACAAGCTCAACTCTAGAGAAACATTATAGCCTATGTTGATGATCTAGCAGTAGTTAGCAAGCAGACCGGAGATCATTTGGACAACCTCTGGGAAACTTTCGCTAGTCTCAGAGAAGCAGGATTAAAACTAAACCCAGAAAAGTGTATCTTCGGAGTAAGCAGGGGAATGATGCTCGGGTACATTGTTGGTCCAGAAGGGCTAAGAGCAAACCCAGACAAAACAAAAGCAGTATTAACAATGAGAGAACCAGAAAACAAGAAAGAAGTACAGCGGCTAATAGGCAGAATAGTAGCACTCAGCAGATTCATCTCAAAATTAGCAGAACAAAGTCTACCGTTCTTCAGAACACTCAAGGTCTCGGACAAATTTGAATGGGGCAAAGAGCAATCGGAGGCATTCCAGCAGCTCAAAAACTACATAACAAAAGACCTTATGGTCATAGCACCAGATGCAGAGGCAACCTTGCTACTATATGTTGCAGCCTACGTAGGAGCAATTGGCACAGTGCTAGTTCAAGAAAAGGAAGTTGGCAACAAAAGCTTATAGCACCCAGTATACTATGTATCAAAAGTGCTGTAGGGGGTAAAACTGAACTATTCGGAGGCGAAAAAATAGCATACGCAGTAGTAACAACATCAAGGAAACTCAAACACTATTTTCAAGAGCATGAAATTCTGGTACCAACAGCACAACCGCTAGCAGATATCCTAGGTAACAAGGAAGCATCAGGCAGAATCGACAACTGGGCAACAGAAATATCCCAGTTTAGCATCAAGTTCATCTCAAGAACAGCAGTCAAGTCACAAGCGCTAGCAGATTTTTTGGCAGAATGGACATCTCCGCAGCACGCAGAAGACAAAGCGGAGGCTTCAATATAGATACTATACATAGATGGCGCATGGGGCATCTAAGGTGCGGGAGCCTCTGCAGTACTAATATCACCATCGGGCATCAAAACAAAATACGTAGCAAGACTGTGCTTCAAAGCAACCAACAATGTAGCCGAGTACGAAGCAGTGATCCTGGGGCTCAGCAAGGCCAAGGCAATTGGTGCCAAATACATCATGGTCAGAACCGATTCGAAGATAGTAACAGGACAAGTCAAGAAAGACTATGTCTCAAGGAACCCAAAATTGGCTACATACCTAGAAGTAATAAGGAGTCTGGAAAAAAGATTCCAAGGCTTTACCCTAAAGCACATCCCAAGGGGGGACAACTCGATGGCAGACGAGTTAGCCAAAGCAGTAGCAAATCAAACGGAGGTACCCGAAGGAACCTTCTACCAAGAATTAACATTACCAGCTATCGCAAAAAACATAGGCATTTGCGGAGGTCCTCCTAGTAAACACGGAGGATTGGAGGAAACCTATAATTGATTATATCAATGGAGTCCATGTAACATCAGATGAATCAGTTGCATCAAGGTTGGCCGTACGGGCAAGGAATTACACGATAATAGACGGAGTTCTATACAAGAAAGGAATAGTCCAACCATTGCTCAAGTGCATCATAGAATCAGAAGGCAGAGAGCTCTTACAAGATATCCACTTAGAAACATGCGGATCACACATTGGCCCCAGATCACTTTCAGCGAAGGCAATCAGGCAAGGGTTCTACTGGCCAACTCATATCAAGGACGCATTGCACATAGTAAGAACTTGCAAAGCATGCCAGAGTTTTGCACCACATCAAGCATCTCTGGGAGCACAAACATAGCTAATACCTCCAGTCTGGCCGCTTCAACGATGGGGGATGGATCTCGTAGGCTCATTACCTCTGGCTCAGGGCGGAAGCAAATATGCAGTGGTAGCAGTTAAATACTTCACAAGATGGATAGAAGCCAAACCACTCACAACAATCACCTCTGGAACAGTCAAAAAATTCTTCTAGCAAAACATAATTGGCAGATTCAGGGTTCCAAGGACACTCACAGTAGACAACGAAAAATAATTCAATTCAGACAAGTTCAAAGAATTCTGCAATAGCATCAGCACACAAGTAGCCTTCGCTTCAGTCTATCACCCAGAGAGTAACGGAGCAGTGGAAAGGTCAAATAGAATCATATTCTCAGCAATCTCCAAGACATTGCTAGATCATAAAAAGGGCAAATGGGTAGAAGAGCTGCCGAAGGTTGTATGGTCTCACTATCAAGAGCCACCGGGTTCACTCTATTCAAACTACTGTACGAAGAAGAAACAATGATGCCAGAAGAGATCAAATACCAGAGCCTCCGCACAATGAAACAAAACCTCACAAAAGATGAAGAATACACCAAAGAGATGATCGAAGCATACAGGCTAGAGGCAATCGACCACATCGAGAAATACCAAGACCAAACCAGGAAATGGAGGGTTGGAAAAGTGGTCCCTAAAACATCAAAGATGGTGACTGGGTAATGAGGTGGAGGCAAAATGCTCAAAACATAGGAAAGCTATAGCCAAAATAGGAAGGACAGTTCATAGCCAAGCAAGGAGGAAGGAGAGGGTCATTCTATCTGCAAGACACAGAACGAAGAAAGTCAACTCACTCCTGGAACATTGATAGCCTTAGAAAATACTACATATAGAATGTAAGGACTCCATAGAATTATAAGCGGAGGTCCCTAGATTTAAATTCCTACAATTTACTTTTTTTGCAAAAATGGCTTGCGCTCTTTTCCTCACAAAAGGGGCTCCAAATTAGAGGTGAGGTTTTTAATGAGGCAAGACCGCATGTAATTAACCTCTGAATGTATAAAGAGTACCCCGAAAAAGGATACCTAGGACAGTCGAAAGTAACCAGCACCGCGGCTGCAATATTTGACAACTATTCATGATTCACAAGGTTACTTCATGCCACCATTAAGAAAAATGAGAAGGCATGAAGCAACCTCTGAAACAGCCTCCACTAAAAGCCGAAAGCCCTCGAAAAAGCCCTGTCCTATCAGGCATCGAGGCAGGCAATAGCAACCATAGGTTGCAAACAAAGAAGGCATGAAATAGCCTCGCTAAAAGCCAAAAGCCCTCGAAAAAGCCTTGTCCCATCAGGCATCGAGGCAGGCAATAGCAACCATAGGTTGTGAATGAAGAAGGCATGAAACAGCCTCTGCTAAAAGCCAAAAGCCCTCGAAAAAGCCCTATCCTATCAGGCATCAAGGCAGGCAATAGCAACCACAGGTTGCGAACGAATGAGAAGGCATGAAACAGCCTCCGTTAAATGCCAAAAGACCTCGAAAAAGCCCTGTCATATCAGGCATCGAGGCAGGCAATCGTAACAGCAAGATGCGAAGCGAACTGGGGGAAGACCTATAAACCAACTCACACACCAGTACTGCAAAAAGAAAGAAACATCACACTAACTAGCAGTGACCTCCAAAATAAGGTATTAAAGCAAGCGGAGGTAGCACCTACAAGCTCACGGTCATGTAACCTCAGCATTACACAACTTCCAAAACAGAGGCAATATAGTTGCAAAAAATTAAGGAACAGATAAAATCATTCCAGAACAGAGACAAGGCCTAAAGCATGAGCATTTATTATTCAACTTTATACTTACAACAGATAAGGCTCTTTGCACCTTGCTCATAATAAGAACAATGTACAGAATGCATGAATTTAACTACTAGACCAAAATGCACAACGTCCAGGTCAAAATATCTAGCCACTCCACCCAGCTAGCCTGCTACCACAAGACATGAAAGTGGACCGGAGGTTGCCAACACTTTAACCTCTGGCACTGGCAATGATGGCGACAAACCATGATCAACTATAGAATATCCCCTATCACCTCTTGGCTACATACCACCCTGTGCCTTTGGAAACCCAGCCACTTGAATCAAGTACAGCAGTCGCTCGATACGAAGAGAAGGAGGTGAACCTCCAATGCCAGATTGTACATAACAAATTCCACAATCATTTGTCAGCACACCACTTCGCACCTTCCATCGGCAAGCATCCACCGCATCCAAAATCCTCACATCAACCACGCTAAGTAGCATCACAGCCGGCCGCCATCTCCGAGGATATAAAAGCAATACAACCAAAGTATTGTTGACAAGTAGAAGCATAGTCATCTTTAACCATTGGCAACAGGTTCACCAATGTGGCTATTCTATTACAAGTCCTCACACAGTACCAACACAAAGACAGCTACTAGGAAACACCATTAGTACAGCGTACAAAAAGAAACAGCCTAAATGATCAAAGGGGGATACACATTTTTATAAGGACCTCCAAAGCATGAATAAACTAGTTGCAACTACCTATCATTAAAGGAAGCAACTACGAAATCAATACCCATACCATCATGTCTTAACAGGCAAAAGAGTAAATAATAAAGATACGCAAAGTACACAAGGGGTACTATAAAAGAAGTAGAGCTCAACATCTGCATGCCTAAGCATTAGGAAAGGGCCAACCATAAGCAACTTCACATAGCCAAAACCCGCTTAAGGGAGATGGAGGCAGATGTCCACATACGGACTACCAAAAACAATGAGATACCGCGCAAGAATTCGTAATGAGGTTGGCAAAAGAAACGTTCTGGAGACAACTGTGGTCTCCGGGACAATAACAAAGAAGTAAGCCAATAGAGCAAGCCAGTCAGGATCATCGCCTGAACAGAGACAAGGGGGGATACCATGTAAGAACTCGTAACATCCCCCCATCTCCGCTAATAGCTGAAGACCACAAAGTCGAACACAGCAAAATCGACACCAGCACTGGTCAAAGAGAAACAACGGTTGTAATATCTGCCATATGATAACAATAAAATTATTAATACACAAATGTGTTTCGATGTGGTTACAACCTCCGAGGAGGAAAACAGAAATCACCTTCGGAGGTAACATCTGCAATAGGGCACGAAGGCCTCCGACTAATTAAAGAAGGCCTCCACAGCACAGCGGAGGTCGAAATAAACAACCTCGCAAATGACATGTCCATCACAACACTCAACCTCCGCGCAAACAAAGATAATTACAAAGGTCTAGATGGACCACGCCATGCAAGAGAATGAGTAAAGCTAGAGCACTCATCATCTAAATCGTTAAGTACAAAATCGAACATGTCATCCACCGTGCGCCTAGGAAACGCCGACTTCCAGTAATCCCACAGCTCACCGCTAACGTAAACATCATCGCGCATAAAGGTAATAGGCTCGATCTCCTGCACAGGCCCCAAACTACAGACCTGTGCAGGATGATTTGGCCATTAATAATTCACCAAACCAAGAGCAATTCAAATTGTTCTTTACACGTGCGCATCAACACCAAGTCAGCAAAAGACAAAATTTACACAAACTAAGGTAAATTTCTACACCTCCTCCGCACCGGTCAAGTCCTGAGGCCCAATTCAAGCTCCCGGAGATGCCACCGCTCGCTCCACCATGGCATCAGTCCCAGCACTCGCAGGAGGAACTTGAGTAGCGGAGGCGCCACCATCAGCAGATCCCCGGGTGCGTGCAGATGTGCCGCTAGAAGTAGTAGGGTCATGACCACTGCGCTTGCCATACTTCAGTTGCTGGAAAAGGCAGAAAATAAGAGAAGAAGAGCACCAACACAACTCTTACAACCAAGTAAGACAGCAAAAGGCTAACCGTACATACCGTTTCACGAGTCATATTAGCCATGGCAACGGTTTCTGACTGGCCAAACTTGGACCAGAACTTCTCCATAAAGCTGCGCACGGTGGTCCTAACAAACCGATCCGTTCTGCCAAGTTCAGCAGGTTCTTCTAGCTCAGGACAATCGAAATTCCCAATTTGAACAATGTCCTTTGATACAAAGAGTTTGCACAGACAGGTGGCCGAGGTCTTTGTGCTAAAATCAGAGACTCCAGTCATAAATTCATTAAGTTTGTTCAGTTTCACCTTGATCTAGGAGAATATTCTAGAGGTAGAAGCCTCAGGATTAACCAGAGTGGCAACACCACCAAAGGCATGAAGGGCAGAGACATAAGACTCTGCGACCTCCAAACCGATTGAACTCAGAGCACCCATGTCTGACTCAAGATTCCTGACCATCATCTTCAAAGCTTCCACTGATTGACGCCCACCGTCCAGCTCCTTATGAAGGTTCTCGGATGTCTCATTGGCCTTAGCCACTCACTGAGCTTCAAGATCTACAGACTTTTGAGCGTCATCAAGGAATTGTTTCAAATCAGCGGACCTTGTCTCAAGGCTAGTTAATTGCTTCTTCATCTCAGACACCTGCTGAAACAATTCCTCCTTTTCACTAGCCTAGGACTCAACCTCCACCTTCAACGCTTGAATGGCCTTATCCTTCCTCTCAAGCTTGAAATGGCTGCTAGACTGGATAGCTAACGACATAGCATGACTCTAAAAGAACAGTAAAACATTACTACCAACAAGATAAGCCAGGCAAACAACAGGCCAAAAAGAATATATCACGAAACAACTCACGATGACATGATGATCAACTTGGGCTCGCATCAGAACGTCATGGGGCAGCTGCATGAGACGTCAAGTTAAGTCGGCACCCATCACCTCCATCATCTGTCCAATACCATCTGCCCAGCCAAGCAAAAAGCGTTTATCTTCATCAGCGCCGGCATCAGTTGAAGCCGCCCCAGGAACACTAGAGCTTGGCAGAGGCGGGCATGGGGCAACGATGGCCTCAGGAGCAGCTGGTGTCGACGTCGCCGGAGGTACCACCTCTGCTACCTTCGCCGCATTGCGAGCTAAGCAAAACAAGCAAAACGAGACAAGTCAAGCGACTGATTAAACAGTCCTAAGATTCATAAATACCACGTACGGGCTCACCGAGTAAGGATAACTCCCCTTCTAAAGCCCTACCACAGGATACCTTCAGAGTAAGAAAATCTAGGTAAACCATACTCCGTGTAAGAACCTAACCTTGACTGGAAGCATAAGAATCCTGTTCCACAATCACGTCCTCCGTTTCATGCTCTTCAACTTCCATGAGCTTCTCCTTGCCATCGACAATGACCACCGTGTCCTTAGCTAGCTTCTCCATGCTGTCAGGTTTAGCCACTACCTCCTCTGACTCATCATCTGAGTTACCTCCGACGAAACAGTCTCCTCCGATAGAAGTATAGGTGCAGCAACCAGCACAACAGACCAAGGTGGAGAAGAGCCGGAGGCGTCACCTGCAAGGACGGGAGAGGCCGGCGGAGACAGCCGAGGTGGACCCTCCTTATCATGCGACGTCGGGACGTCAGCCTCTGTCATTTCCAGATCCATACCAGAGTTTCCCTCTTCATCGTACAAAGTCTCAAAAATATCTTCGACCTCCACAATTTTCACGGAGGCATCCTTCTGCTTCTTCAGCACCCCTTGGGTCAAAGCACTACCCTGCCTCTTCCTCCCCTCGGCAACCTTAGTAGCGGCAGCAGCACTAGCGACAGCGGCAGCACCAAGTAATTCTTTCTTTTCAACCTTCCTCTTTATTTTGTCAGGGATTTCACGCTCGTAGTAATGCACACCGAGCTCCTCAAAAACCCTATTAAGGCGGGGCATGATACCAGCCTCTGACCTCCAGGCAAGATACTCCCTCTCAGAAACTTCTCCGAGAATCTCAATAGCTTTTTTTGGTCAGTCGGACAAACTCCTCCTTGCTCTGACCCTTCAGAAGACAAAGCCCAAAATGTGCCCAAGGGATGCCGTCGGCAGCTCCGAACACATGCAGATCCAGCTTTTCTATAGTAAATTTCTTCTGCCTCGAACCACCAAGCAGGGGCCAGTAATCGAAGGCTATCATCTCCTCAACCAGATCCCTACCACCAGAATAACGATAGGCTGCACTGAATGCCTCCATGCAAAACCTCCGTTTATCAGAATCAATGGAACCAGGCTTCACACTAGTCAAAGGATTCATCGGAGTCATCACGGAGGCAAAAGGAAACCGAGTGACGCTCCTACCATCTTCGTCAGGGCGAGTGACACTAGGGGTCCAGATGTAAAACCAGAAATCCAGCCAATCAGCAGGCTCATACTTTCCCCTCTGACACCAAGATATTATAATTTTTTCCTTGCCCTTGCTCGGTTTTCTCTTAGCCATGAAGCTACATGATGCAAATTGGGCTACCTTAGTGCCTACATGGCGCGGTTGCTTTTGCAGCTCATAGTACTCCGCAAAGGTATTCATGCCAAGCCCACCTCCGTAAGACTCAACGGCCCAGAGAAATTTGCTCATGTTCAAGAAAGCATGGGGAGTCATGTGATGCAGCTGAACCTCGAACCATTCAAGAACATACCGAAGGAAATTGGTTGAAGGGAAGTGGAGGCCGTAGGAAAAGAAATCTCGAAAGACGATGGCCTCATTCTTCTCAGGTCTTGGCACGGTCTCTCCACGCGGAGGTCTCCCTGAACCAGCAGGGAAAAAGCCTTTTGCCTCAAGATCCGAAATCATACTCTGTGTCATTCGACTGCGACCAAACTCATAGGACACCTCCGCAGTAGCCACAACAACCTTCGGAGCCATCAATTCACTCAGAGAAGCTTCGACGTCTGACAGGGACTCTTCGAGATCTTTAACCTCCGCAGCAGCCAGCATGCACTGCTCGTAAAGATCTATGAAGCCTCTGACTCTGACACCCTAGAAACGGGAATAGGGGTCGGAGAACGAACGACGACGTGCGCACCACGGGCGTTTAGGTTCCACGGCGGCAGGATGCCAAGGCAGAACAACAGCGGAGACAGCAAATGGCACAGCAAACTACGCGGTGGCAAGCGGATAGGAGTACGGGTTGTTATCACTGGCCACCCCTCTTATATAGGCAGCGGAGTGGCCCTTCGCATTCTCAGCCCAACGGTCACGACGATCCGTGAATCAAAGGGCAGGAAACGAGCCGACTAAAAATCAACGACTAAGATGAACTGGACAACGGTAAAAACGCAAAACCTCCGGTCCAACGTTCAATGGGCCAGGGGGAAGCGGAGGTAAGCACAGCCTCCGTGGCCAGAGGCGTATTGATGGCTAGACCCGCCTCCGCTGGACCTAACCCTCAATGGGGGAATGTTGGGGATGCGCCCTAGGGCCGAGGAGGCTTGTTACCTCCGTTTCGAGCCTAACCTATAAATCCCACTTTTCTATCATGACTGTGTGCGCAGGATCCAGGGGAGACGCCCCTAGAGGTAGGACCTCCGCCGGGGAGCCACCTTAAGGAACCATGGAGACGGTCTGCAGCGGAGGCCCGACGGCATCGCCTCCCATGTTCGCGGATGTCGGTCGGCCTAGCCACCGACCTCTGCGAAGGTCCCGCGTGGGAGTGGTGACGTCTCTAGACGGCGACAGCAGGGTGATGTGATGGGACGAGCTGAGCCTGATTGCCAACAAGCAGACATGTTGGGCCTCCCGAGGGCGATGATGGGCCGTGGCCCATGTGTTGCGGCGACAAAGTAACAGATGAGCTTGCCCTTAGAAGGCCCACGTGTAATAGATTCAGTGTCTAGGGTTTTAAAACTCCCGTTGAGGGCATAATTGTACTTTTAACCTTAAACTGGGGAGACACTATAAATGGCCACGCCCCCTGTGTAATGGGGGGAGGAGGGCCTCATTAAAAGCTACATGATCCCCTGCTATGGGGTCCATATTGTAATTTCCATATTTAATATAGAGAGAGAAGGACCGTCTGAATCATCCGTTCTACCTTCACTCTAACCTGCAGGGACCCGGTCCCAACAGAATGTCTAACTTTATACATGATGTAGTAACCCGATAGAAAACTGGTACTCTACGGCTCCTGATGGTCTAGGGACATGTAGGAAAAATATCCTGAACAATGGAGTAGAAATGAAATCAAAACTGCGATATGTTTCTGGAGTCTCATAGTAGTGCTTTCGTTTGTCCCGTCCTGAGTTCTGACAGATCGTTCACCATATCGTCTCCTGGAGCCCGTAGAAGGTGATCATCAGCAAGAGCACCCGGTGTGTGTCAGCCGGCGGCACCGTGGCAGCAGTTCCGGCGCCGGACTTCTTGACGGTGAATGAGAACGGTGCCGGTGGCGACGAGCTCGGCGTGGACCCGTTGATCACCTCGATCCCTAGACCTTTGCAGTCCGAGCCCAGCGAACCTGCAGCAGCACCGGTCGAGGCGTCGTCAGTCGGCTTGTTCGTCGGCTAATCAGAGGCTTAAGTTTCAGAGGGAGAAGAGAGGATATGACAGCGTGCGTACAGGGTTTGTAGCACGGGTAGGAGGTGTCGTTGAGGAGGTTGGCGTAGCCGTCGCGGCAGCTGCAGCGGTGGGTGAAGTCCGACGCCTTCTCGCAGGTGCCGCCGTCGCCGCCGCAGTACTGTATCAGGCACGCTGTGGCAACAGGAAGCGGAAGCAGACGCCATTAGTTCAGGGCCTCAATCAGGCAGCACTACTGCATCAGACACGTTGCGCGGCGATGCTGCAACATCTTGTGTTAGTAGTTTATTTTATTTACGTACGATCGAAGGTGATTAGCGTCGGTGGCGGTGCCGGCGGCGACGGAGCCGGCGCCGGAGACAACGGCGGCGACCCGTCCTGGCACGAGGAGTGGATGGTGCCTGCAAGAAAAGAGCAAGGACAGTCAGTCAGGCTGCTGGATTGGGTGACAAGTCTGCGTCTCCCATGTTTCACATGCGTGTGCCCCGCCTGCGAAGGCCGGCACCAACTTGATCGATCGCTTGGACAGATGCTGGACTACTCGGAAACTTGGGAACGTGACGAGTGTGGTGTGTGGGTGGAGTCAACAGAAGCTTGTTCCGAAAGGTAAAGTGAAAGTCACGTTCACGCCGTGACTGATTGACTCTTGGCATGTGGTACACTAGGATGCCGTGACGGACTCTGTCGCAACTCCGATCCTCATCCTGTGCTCGCCGCCGGTGTCCCGCAGGCCGGCCGGGCTGATGATCCCGATGGAACACCAGAGCTGAGCTTGGTGGCGCGGCCAGCCGAGTGAGCGCGCATATATGCATGGAGGCAGAGGAGAGTGGAGAGCATGGGGTTGTTCTTACAGTTTGGGATGACGCAGGGGAGGAAGGTGAACTGCATGGCGCCGAGGTGGTAGCGGCTCCAGCCGGGCTTGCAGTCGCACGCGAAGCCGAAGGTGTAGTTGCTGGACTCGGTGCACGTCCCCATGCCGCAGCTCACGTTCCTGCACACGCCGCCGTCTGCTGTCGCACAAACACAAAGCAGAGGATGCATCCAATCCGTCGCGTCAGTGCCGGATGGAAAGCTACCATTCCAAGAACCGAAGCGCGCACACGCACGCCCTCACCTGCGGCGGCTCCATGCGGCAGCAAGAAGGCGGCGGCGGCGCAGAGAGACGCCAGCGCGAGGACTGATCCGCTGGCACGCCCCATTTCTAGCTCTTCGCCTTGAGCTAGTTGTGCTGGTGCAGGCCTCCTGAGAAGAACTGAGCTAGGAAGCAATGCAATGGAAAGCAGCTGCTGGGGGCTATAGTTCTGAGGCAATATTTGTAGGGTATCTGTGATTGGTCGTCGTCGGCCGGACCGATTAATTCCACATACCGTCACGGTAATAATGAGCCTAGCTTGACGAAAAAACGCAGACAGAAACGAAACAGGAGGCACACACGTACTGTATCTTGTGCGCACAAGGACGACCGTCAGGTTTGACCTGCTGGCGGGCTGGCGGCTTCTCCGGATTTCTCGATGATAATAAATCTGATAGTGATTAAGTTCGTGTTATTTTCTAACCGCGTGGAACAGATGCTTAGTATAACTCCTTGAAACGACCTCTCTGCTTGCCGGCTAGACTAAAAAACGACTTGGATTTCGCATGGCGTCAGGTCCCAACATGTTGGCCACTGTCCCATTCCATCTAGAAACATGGAGAGATCGACTTCACTCCGTGCCGTGTCGCCGTACATATTTATGTATATATGCCGTCGGGCCAATTTTTCCTGCTTATTATCTTTTTTTTCGATACTAAAGGCCTCACTATTATTGCTATCGTCTTTGTTCTTGTTTTCTTTTCTCTAAAAAAAAAATTTTTTTTTGGCTCTAGTCCTACACCGGATTGAATGGGCCCGCACCTGATCAATGATGCGTCGCTCTCCATGGTTGGTGTGGTGTGGTGCTACTAGAACGGCTTGCCTTGCCTCTTCATTCGCTTTTGAGCGATGATGCGATGCGATATTGCGATGGTCTCTCGGACACTGACCGATGGAGGCATCGGCCAAGGAAAGAATGTCAGGCTCCGAGCACGATTAAATATATAGTGCGTTCGTTACAAGTAAATCATATATATGTACTAAAACTTGCATACAACTATACCTATACGAGGAGGTGAGGAACTTACGTGTGGCATATATATACATTATCCAATTTCACTTGTTTCAACATTATTGTCTTGTGTTTAATACACCTTTCCTCTTGTGCCCCGGTATTAGGTTGCTTTTTTTTTTCCATTTCTCTCGTCATGTGGATCACATCCGTGGTCGTGATCACAGACAGCCGTCCATGCACTTTCCAACTTCTTTTTTTCTTCATTTTTTTCTTATTTCTCTACATCCTTAATTTGCATTTTATTTTATGACTTCTTTTTCCTTTCATTTTTTTTTCTGTCCTACTTTTTTTCATTTGGTTTATTTCTTTATGTTAATCTACCTATTTTCTATGCGAACAGTTTAATTATTAGTTTGGCAAATTTATCTAGAACAGATGGCATAAAAGTCATGTTTACAAATTGGTATTGATAAGTTTCCTCGCCGACAATCTTAAATAAACATTAAGTTTCTAAATTCATTTGGAAAAACTGTCTACAGTAATGTATGCTATGGAAACCAAATTACTGTGCAAACTATAGAAACTCTAAACCAATGGTTAGAGGTAAAGATGGGATATTTTAACGCCCACTCGTCCCATTCTAATGTCAACTTTTACCAAACAACCTCCAGAATCGTCGGTTTGCTTACCCTCGCGTGGCTCGTCGCGATTGGACTCGGTGTCCAGCACGAGCCCGCCGCCCGCGACCCCGTCGCGATGGTGTCCGCTCGCCGCCGCAGAGGAGGGCCAAAGGTTTCCCTGTTCTGTTCCGGTTCCTGGGTCGGGTCGCATGGAGGTCAGCCGTCACGCTGACCGCCGGGCTCCCGAGGCGTTCTTGACCGAACAGCGTGTGCCCGCCGCCCACGCCGCCGTGCAGGAGAGGGAGCTGCTGCTTTGCGCGCACGTACGTGCCGTCGTCGCTCTTCAGCAGCGCGGCGGCGCAGAGGCAGTCGGCCGTGCACGCGGCCTGGCAGTCGGACTCGGACGCGCTCGTGACGCTTCCAAGCACGGTAAGTCCGGCCACCATATGTTCTGCATCATCGACATGGACAGAGCAGCAGCATTGGCCAATATAAAGTGAACAAGCGAAGTGGTTCACGAAAATTGTGCCTGTCATACATGTTCCCTTCCTATTATGTGCTCATGACTGATTTTATTTGTATTTCTTGTGCTAGAGGTTTAGGGGCGGTGGCGCCGGACACCATCTCGCGCGGGATACTGAGTTAGATCGCGACGAGCCGCGCATGGGTAGCGAACCGGCGATCTTTACCTCTAGCTATCGGATTAGAGTTTTTTGGTCTTGATTAGAATTTCTATAGTTTGCACAACAGACTGGTTTCCATAGCATACGTTGCCAATCTAAAAAGATATATTAAAAAACTTGTAATTATAAGTTCAGGTAAAAACTTATGTCTATATAATATTATGTCTATACACTATTATACACAGAAGTTAGAGTATGACTTTGTAACATTTTCAAAAATATGAGTCACAAAAACATTTATATTTTTAAATAAAGAAGTCATTCACCCTGAATAAACATCAAATTTCAAAAGTCATTTAGAAACTGTCTATAAAGTAATCTGAATAGGATATATTGAAAAAACTTGTAATTATAAGTTCGGGTAAAAAATGATGTCTCTACAATATTATACACACGGGTTATGAGTATGACTTTGTAACATTTTCAAAAATAAGAGTCACAAAAACATGAACACTTCTAATAAGAGGGTTCACCACCCGCCACCGCCAGGCTAGGCCCTCCTCGCCAGCTTGGCCGTCGCCGCCGCGCCTCCACAGCCTCCTCGCCGGCGGGCGGCGCCCCCCCTGCGGCTCTCCCTCCATCTTCACCGCATCCCCTTCTCCCAACCCCTCTCTACTCCACCTCCGACTCCGGCAGCAGCCATGGGGGAACGACGACCGAAGGTGGGGTAGGGCTTCAGATCCGGGTCTTCTGGGTCCGAATCCGGATCCGGCATGGCCAGTCCCCCCGGCGGCGCCCAAGCGGTGGCCGCGCCCGCAGCGCGCCCACGACGGTGTCCAGGCGGCAGTCGCGCCTGCAGCAGGCGGCGCGTGGCTGCGGCGGCGTGCAGGTGGTGGCTGCGCATAAAGTGTGCCCATGGTTGCCTGGCAGATGACGTCGTTGTGATACTATGGGTGACAAGCTCCGAGGGACGCTAGAGCTGGGTGAAAACTTGTCCGGCTTGTCAAAGCCTATGCGCCATGTTCCTTCTTGAATGCGTCGTCAAAGCTCTTGTCCGTCGGTGCAGACTTAGGTCGAGAGACCTACTCCGGTGCTTCTCCAGCATTGTTGGCGTCTGCAGATGTTTTGCTCCTTCTTGAAGGCTTCATTGGAGCAACATTGCAACCCATCCTCAATTCACTGTCCGTTCCCAATTGCTCGCTCGGGTAGTTTGGTGGAGGTCCCCCACCCCACTGTCCTTTATTGCTGTGTGTTTGTGTTTATTGCTGTGTGTTTGTGTTGTCGGGTTCCTCCGGTAATCCATGGATTACTAGTGGCTTCTATGTACTTTGTGTTTGCTGTTTTTCGGCTCCTTAATACAAAGACACGTGAAGTCGTGTTCGTGAAAAAAGAGTCAAAAAAATATTTATGTTTTTTAAAAAGTCATCCGTCATGCGATTGTTCTTGCACTTTTCTATTGTCACCTTTTTTTGTCAGACTTTTGACCCTTTTTCTAACATTCTTTTGAGGAACGCCCATATTTTAAAATCCTACCTGCTATCGTTTTAATAGAAAATTTATATCTATATTTGTTTGGGTGCAAGGCCTTATCATAGGCCCTGTTTGCCCCAGCCCGCAGGCTTCACACCGAAGGGACAGTTCCAAATGCCTGGGAGGCTAGGATGGACTCAAAATGAAACAAGAAATATCCATTAGGCCATATCTATCGTGTTCTTTGTACCCAAGCCCAATCTGTAGCAAAGCAGGTTTGGGCACCGCTGTCACCACGTGAGTTGAAGTTGGTTAACAAACTGATATAAAAAGGTCCTTTTTAGGGCTTGTTTGGTTTCTACTAACTTATGTCTAGTAACTTTAGTCACTTTAAGAACTAAAGTTGTCAAATAAAATGACTAAAAGATGACTAGTCACTTAAGATGGACTAAGAAATGACTAAAATATTTAATCCACTTTAGCTTTAGTCGTAGAAATCAAATATGCCCTTATTCTTTCCTTTTGATTCGAAGGAATCCATAAGTTCTGCATCTTTCTCTTTTCTCTGGGAGGGAAACTAAGCGAGCCTATCAAATGAAACTTGTTGTATAAGGAATTAAAGGAATAGAATGGCATCTCTCTTCACTCGTCACAGTGAAAAGTTTGGATTATGGATGATCATTCAGGTGTGCTTGTGCTTTGAGTTTTTTTAGGCTTCTCTATTATTGGTGACTTAACATAGTTAATTAGTTATAGATATATTTATATTTAACAAATATAAACTTAAATAAATATACAAACGTGATCTAATGTGCATAACTTTTTTACCTCAGTTAATACAATAATTAGTCCACCATAAAAAATTATCACAATTGAACCATAGAAACTACACCTATTAATTATTCCAATTAATTATAGAAAAGCATAGATCTAAAGCTACAACAAAAAAATTTATACTCAAGCATACCATATTATACATTCACTATGTATACGTACTCATTTATAGTCCAACAATTTTTGTTTTTTATTTTATTATTTTTATGTGATTTACTATAATTTTTAAAGATTCTACCAAAATAAATTAAAAATTTAGAAAGACAAAACCATCTTTAAAACCTCTTATAACAGGGTCCAAGGGCAAGATGAACGGTTTTAGAAGTTGAAGGGGAGGGGGGGGGGGGGTGGATGGAGAGCATGTAGGGCCTACTCGATGAAGTGAGAAAGATGACATGTAGGGCCTACTTCAGAGATCGATGAAGTGATGTCATCACATCAAACGAAATTGCAGTTCAGACTTGACTCTATCAAGATGCAGGGTGATCTCATCAGCAAAAGAAACTGTCCAAGCTGCCAGGATCGGTAGTCTTCCTTCAAAATTTGAGCATTACATTCCTTCCGTTTACACCAAGATGCAATCAAAATGATTTCCATAAAGAAAGGTGGGGTGTGGGGAGCAAGTTCTTCTAGAAGTTATCAGTTTCTGATAGCAGTTTGGTACTCTTGGCCATCTAATTGCAAGTGCTTCCCAGCGCACCCTTGCTGATTCACAATGAAAGAACAAATGTAGAGTCATGGGCATTCGGAATAAGTCTACAAGATTATTCTGACTCCTATAGCCGATGCAAGTGAGATGTTCTTATTCTTGGCAAAGTCAAAGAGATTAGGAAATTTGAAGGAAAAAATGCTTTCTGACAATAGATCATTCCAGAGACTGACAGTGTTTCCAGCAGCAGGATTGCAATGTGCAATACCTTTACTCTCTGTTGAATTGAAATGTGAAAATATGATATATGGTACTGTGTAATAATTCTCAAAAAAAATTGATGGACCCATTTGCTTATGCATCCTTTCTGAAGAAGACAGACATGTCACGTGTATAGAAACACAAAGGGAGAGAGGGGCCATCAAAACCATTCTTGGGTTGGAAAAACAACTGGTTTTAAAATTAAGGGAGCAAAACCTATAAAAGGAAAGTCGAACTCCAGTACAGTTGAAGGTTGAAGTGGGTAACTACTTTTTTTTTTCAAGTTATACTCTGCTAAAATTGATATCTTGTTGATATTGCAGGTTTTATTCTTGGCTGAAATGTGAAAATAGCGATGAATAGTTAGCTAATATGATGGACTTTGCTTATGCATCACCCTTCGTTAAGTCTGCCAGCTCTGCCCATTAATTCCGGAACTCGGAAACAGAGGCCGGGCGAACTGAACCTTGAAACTGTTAGTGGAAGAAATCAGTTTACTGGTTCTGTTCAGGCTAAGGCATTATATCTGTCCAAAAGCTCACTGGACGAATGCTTCGAAATGTATGGCGATACTACATGACATCAAAACATACTCTTGTATTCTGTGTTATTGTACGCCTAACGATCTATATATATCCTGAGTGCTAGCAATCGCCTGAGTCCCCAACTGGCTACTGTACTCACTGGATCAAATAATGAAAACAAGCCATTTCTTAACAGTACTCATCATATATTTTGGTTAACAAGCCATTTATAATTAACTAATGTTTGATATTTTTTTATTGTTTCCAATGAAATTACTAATGTGTGGGAAAGCAATAATTTGTTCTTTTCCGGTTTGGAGGCCATGTGTTAGCATTAAAAAAGTTTCATATGACAAGGCCCCAGCTAAAGGCTAACAACAAGAACTCTACCACATTCAGGTTGGGTGCAAGTTGAAGCTTTTGATATATTCAGGTTCAGTGCGAATTGAAGCTTTTGGTTGTTATTATTGCGCTCCCAACCTATGTGACGTAGCACTTAAGAATAGCTAAATAAATAAACTTGCTCCTGCTACTCCCTGTCATGAGTAGACAGCATAGTCACTTAGACTATCAGAAAGAAACAAGTAACAAAATTCATTAATGCCAGGCTGTCAGCACACCTGTGAAATGTAGATTTCCAGTTTTAACTAGCCAACTGCCGAATCAGGGATGCTGCAATACTTTCAGCAGACCAATGATAGGGGTCATAGGCTTGGTCACCCAAAGCTACCTTGGTATGAGCCGCCATGGGGTGAGGATATACGGTGGGCTCTTCCAGTCTTAGGGCCACGAACTCTAGGGACACTAGCCGCTGTATGTTTGTGATGGTGAACACACAGCTGTGAGCTCCGTGCCTTCCAGGAAGGTCAACGGAGCCACCATTTATTTCCTTGAGCTGACTCTGATTGTTTTCCACCTCTTCCCCTGTGACTTCCGGTTCCATGGCGAGATGTACCTTGCCCACCATGTGCTCCAGACAAGGCACAGTGTCCAGCCAAGGTCACTTTGTTGCAATCTCAAGATTTAATTTAAATGATCCAAGTCTAAGAAGAGAAACCACAATAAGCCTTTTGGGGTAGAGCTAATTGATCGAGGTTCAAATTTGAACTGAAGATGAATGAATCCTTAAAAAGCCAGAAACATACAATACTGCACTTATTGTGCACAAACTAGTAAAGACCACGATATTACATTTCCCACACTCCTGAAATTAGTGAACCACTACCTGCCTCGCCTCACGGAACACACAGAATTCAACTTTAACATTCGGTTGACACATGCTACGAACCTTCTCACGTACTTCCTTGGGACTACGACAATACTCGTCATCGATGAGCAACCTTTTCAGGACTCCTGCATTGCTGGATAGGAACTCCACAAATTCTATCTGTTCGTGAGAACCTGAAAAACCTCATATTTCTACCACTTCAAGTGAACTGAGATCAATGCCATCAATCTTGCGACTCTCTTCCATACGACAAGGGCAGGACGGCACACAAGAATGCATCTGGAAATAAAAAGGAAATGCAGCAACATTTTAGTAATGGAGAATGTTGGTAATATTCATAAATCAATCAAGCCTGCTTTTGTTGGCACGAGGTTCAAACACTGCAGCACTACATAGTGATGAGGAGCCCCGCACCTGCCAATACTGCTACCTACGCAGTCACCCTTCATTTACAGAATGTCTTTTATTTGCGACTATTTACAGCTAGGTCAAGGTGACACAATTTCAAACAAGCTAAGCAACTAGAAAAAGAAATGTTCACTAGCTAAAACACAAATCTTCTATTTGGTCCAATAATGGTTTATAAAGAATATCAACAATGGTTAACAATACATCGACTAAAGCTCTAACTCACTGTTAGGAATTATCATTAGTGATCAATTATTGTTAATCACGTTATTAGTAACTGCTAATGACAGTTATAGATTAGACCCCGCACCCTTTAGGCATAGATAGACACCTCTTCATAGACACCCCTTGGCCAGCAGGCATATGTCCTTTTGCCTTGTATATATATCTGAACGTTGTTCATCCATCAATACACACGGTCATTCATCGATCACAACTTTCTCTAACACGTTATCAGACACGCATGCTCTGTCCACCGCTGACGCTGAAAGGCAGAGAAGTTCGCCGGCGTCGCTGTTAGGAATCGCCGGAGACAAGATCCTTGATGTCGCTGTATGCACGGCGAGTTGCGAGGCCAGTAATTTGCAAGACCGGCGTATCTGCTTCATCGTTCCTCACTAGGAGGACGGTTTTGTGGGATTGTGGCCATGCGGCTTGAAAGCCTGAAGAAAGAAAGACGCAGACAGTAGAATCTGGAATTCTTGACTCCAAAGTTGTAAGCACATAAGTGAATTTATTCAATTCGTTGTGTACTTACCTCCTGACGGCAATGCATGCTGCGGCATCGTGGGGTCCAATTGGCTGTTCGTGGCGGCATTTCGCGCCCCTATGCGGCCATGTGCTCGCCGGAACGAGGCTGCAACATGAACGCAGCCATGGCCAAGGCCGAAATCTGTAACGCCCGTGGCTAGCTATTCCACGGCCGCCGACCTCCATGCCATGACCCCACACGGCGCATGCTCATGGCAGGCGCACCGAAGATGTGGACGACCTTGAAGTCGCCCTCTCGTCTGCGTTGCCACTGACCCGTGGCCGTGCCTACGCCTTGGGCTCGCCTCTCCCTCGAACGAGGGGGAGGCGTTTCCCCGCCTCTGAACTGCCGCTGCAGGGCTGGTGGAGGTGAAACCGCCATCCCCGACACGATGCGACAGCCCGTGTGGCCGGAGCTCGTTGGGAATGGGCGGGACGCGCCCCGCCGGCCAGCCTCCATGGCCGGAGAATGGGCCTCGGCCCCCATCTGCCATGGGAGGAGAACGAGGCGCCGAAGATTTTCATCGTACGCTCTACGGCGGCGGCTGAACGGTGGCTGGAACGACGGCTGGACGGCGCGGCGGCGGAAGACGGCGCAGCGACGTCGGCGCCTGGGCGGTTGCGGCTGGGGGCGGTTAGGGTTACAACCCTAACCGTCGGCCCTTAAAAAGCCGTGGCGGACCTGGTGGCGGGCTGGGCGGCTGCACCACTAGGCTGCAGGCCCGCACGCCTGGCTGGCCGCTGGGCCGCGCGTCTGGCCGGCTGCCGGGCCACCCTGGCTGGCCCGATTTGCATAGTTTGCTTTTCCTTTTCTTATTTATATTTCAGCAGTAATTTAGAATTATTAGCATATGATTTGTATTGATTGTTGTTGCATTGTACCGCTGATCTTGACATTGTAAATATAATTTATGGTTTGTTTATATTATTATGCAATTTCTTGTATTTCTATCGTATCTTTAGAGTATGTGGTGCACCAAATCAATCTTTGCACCACATAAATATTATATTTGTGACTTTGATAATTTATTTTGGACAATATTGGTACACTCAAACCTCCCTATTTGGTACCAACATATTAGTTACAACTATAATTTTATGATAGAATTGGGTATGTTGGTGCCCCAAACCACAAATTTTACACCACATACAAGAGTTAAGTTTGCAAGTTTGTTTAATTGCAATTTAACTATGCCATCTATAGAATTAAAAACTTTTAATTACTATAGATTTAAAGTTGCAATATATATATCTTATTTATTTTGGTTAAAATAACACAAGGTAATGGAGCCTATGGCATTGGCTGCGCTTAATTCCTAGTGAATTATTCTACCCTGAGACCGTGCCATAGCAGTGATCAAATCACCCATTGCTGAGAGGTCTACATCATGTTTATGAGAGACTTGATGATTACTACACCGTTTTTTTACCAAAATAAAGGCTTTGGATTGCTATCTTCATCATATTATTTTGATATTACACAAGATAGTAGAGCCCTAAGTAAAGGCTGCATTTAATTCACTTGTGAATTATCTTACCCAAAGACCATGCTTAGGCAGCATAATCTTTTGCCTACTATAAAGATCTACTCTTTGTCTTTGACATAGAGACTATCTGTCTTATGTTTCTCAAAATATCTGATGATTTGGTTGTTTGGTCTACATAATTTTTGTGATTACCTACAACAATCCAACACTATGTTAAGATATAAACTTTAAAAATATTACACTTCACATTATAACTTTACCATATTAATTTTAAAATTATCATTAGGTAAATAATCAATTCATGGTATTGTATTTGAGATTACAATATTGCCATAGTGATTTTAAGTTTATTTTAGAGGTAAATTCATTAAATCAATGGTTTGTCACATGTTGTGGATATTGACTTCAGAGGAGTCTGCTGAACTCGCTCTCGATGGCATCAATATCCTACATGAAAAATGGACATTAATATTGATTTTATCCCATAACCTAATAAAACCATTTTATGCCCTCAATTAGGGGTTGTTTATTATAGATCAGAGAAAATTGTGCCTTGCTATTGATAGGTACTACATCTAGAAAGATTATCTATAAGAATATCTTATGAAAGGAATTACACATACTTTATGGCATACTCTTCAGGAGTATTATGAACAATAAAAAACTCATATAGCTCTAGGCTAACTATGAGTAGATCGTGTCTCTAATTTTTCAAACTAGAAGACTATGATCATATATATTCTTCATATAATTTGCTTCCAATGACGGAAGCAAAAGGCCTAATGTGCAAATAAGTTATGACAAAATTGAACCCTACAATGACAGAAATGTCATATAGGTGGTCATGTTTAACATAGTGCTAAACAATGTCATTCTCTTAGTTTTGTGATTGATCTATAACACAAATCTATAAGGGATAAAACAGGAGCTCTAGAACTTAAGATTTGAAGTATGTTTTAATATTAATCTAAAGCTATTTATGAGGTTGATTTTATTGGATCCTGTGGGATTATATCTCAACACACTAACTTTTTCTCATAAGAGAACATCAAATACATGGACAACATGGTCATCGAATATACTTTGACTGACATGTTTTGAGATTTGGAATAATCTCCTGGTCCATTGGTATTATTTCATATTGTCCATCAAAATATGTTGTAACACTTATTGTCAATGCATAATTATTGTGAGTATCATATTGATGAATTTGATACTCGACAATATTTATTAATTTCTATATATTAGACGAGAAATTCATTAATTTCTTGTCATATATAGATTGTACGGGAATCATTCCAATGTGGAATGATATGTGCCTAGTGGACATTTGTACCACAAACTCTATAATTAGGAAAACAAAATATTCTAGGTTCTTAGACTAGAAGAGGGAATAATTTTGGGCATCATTGATGTGATGCAATGATATTTGACCTATTTTGCCACTATCATTCTTCCTATTGATACTGAGTTAGTAACAAGGGATATTTAATTATGTCCTAATTATACTCATACCTTACCAAATTATAGAGATATCCAATTGTGTTTTAATTTTAAAACACAAAACGATAACATTGGATATGGCATATAGGTAAAGAGACAGGTCTCATTTTGGTTGTATTATGCATACAACCATTCTCCGTACAACATGTTGCGTATAAGAATTTTTCACACTGTTGTTACATTCAAGATTTGGAACTATCAACTTGGCCATCCAAAGGGATACGTGAAAAATTATTGGCAATTCATTTGGTCATTTTCCCAAAGTGTGGATACGGCAAGTATCATAGGGAAACAAATTTTAAGATCCTCTTATCTTAATATCAAATTGAATACTTAGATTCCTAGAACATATTCAAGAGATTATGTATGGGTCCGATACAATGATTGTACGGATATTTCAGGCATTTCATGATTATAAAGATACATCCGCGTGATAATCTAGAGTGTGGAAGTATCCGCACTCAGCCATGCATTTGGTATATAGTGCCTCATCTTATGAGCATTATCCTGAATATACTGAACTTTTGTGCCTACAATGACGATTGTCAGGTATAAGAAAGTTTAGTTAGATATCCAAATGCGGATAACTGAAATCTATAAGTATGACATTAATGTCATAGAAGGACCATTATTAGTAAATTGCTATCGCCAACTTCGTGTTGGAGTCAGGTAGATTTACACACTCCTGACTTATGATTAACTACATATCCCCCGTATGCATTTAGTATGTTGGAATCCTGAAAGATTTCCTATTTGCGTAAGATTTGGGTTACGTTGTATACGTACCAATCTCATCACCACAGCATACATTGATGGGTTTACACAGGAAACTGGGGATCAACGAGAGATTTTCAATCTTTGCCTATTGTTAAGTATATAGATCTCTTATGAAGAATCTATTTATAACCTGTATGCTGGTTTCATTGAGCTTTTCCAAACATTAGGGGGAGATAAATAGTACCATATGTAATGCCTGGAAATTATTTGGAATGCATAAAGCATTTTAAGCTCAGGATCACGTACTAAATGAATTGAACATTGGGTTCAGAGAATTGTTGATTTGCATAAAATATTGCAAATAATCTGCCAAATGCATTTACTGATTATAATCCATTGCAAGTATATGCCAGAAAGAGTAGTGGTATTAAGTAAACCACTCAACTCCCAATTGTAAAATAAGAGGGGAGTAGTATGGCCATAAAACAAGATTATTCATGCTAGCAGGAGAAGGTTTTCCTTCTAAGATAGTAAATGCAGGTCAACCTATATGGTTGGCAATACCTATTGGGTAAACATTTTTTATTACCCTATGGATAGATGTCATCCACAAATCCAACTTAGAGGTGCACCAAATACTGATACTGGGATATCGGAAAGCCCTCACTCTCATTTAAGGAAGTCACAATGAGTCATTTAGGGTTCTTTGAGTTTTTGATAAAACTGGAGAATTATATAATAGAAAGGCTACATTTGTCGACAAATACTTCTCAGAATAAATTATATACAATATTCCAAGTCATCCAGTTAATAAGACCATGGCAGAGTGCTTTGTCACTCTTACTGGATCAGAACTTGTTGAGTAATGCAGTAATACAGAGATAGTCTTGCTCACTAGAGAAGAGGTGTTTGGGGGTTGTGATGCCAACACCTCATTGTACCTTACTGTGGGTATAAAATGATTTCATCCTAAGATTGGATTGAGAATAATATGGTGGTGAGTTACAAAGCAAGACTAGTAGCACAAGGGGTTTACGCAAAGCCTAGGCATTGATTTTCAATGCAAATTATTCTCCATAGTAAGTTATAAATTTTCTATACTACCTTTTGATTGGCAGTATAAAAGCATCTATCATTACAGTTGATAGTTGATAGATGTAGTGATTGCATATATTTATATGATCACTTGATTTGGAGTATTTGTGAAACTACCAGGGAAGGAGTTCACATACTCAATCCTCAGATATAAAATCGCAACATATATCGTGTATTGCTTAATTCAAATATGTGGCTTTAAGCAGATAAGTCGGGTTTGGTACAATCGACTTTGTGAGTATTCCTTGATCAATTATAGGGATACAAGATTGATTACACATGGTGTTCATTTTGAAGTCCCTAATTGGATTTCATAGTATTATATGATTGTCAATAATCTTGACATCATTGGGAATGAACACTTATTAATAGCACGTTGTAATCTAAAGATGGAGTTTTGAGATGGGAGATATGGTCTAAACCAAAATTTTAATTTTGTGTTTAGGATCAAGTATCTTCTCCCAGGATTTGTACTAAATCTATCTATATCCACATCATATTGAGTAATTCGATATGAAAGTATATCCTATGGTTGTTCTACCTCACGATAGAGGAAGATTGTTTTATACCATAGTGATTGAGACGAGATATTGGGACAAGTGTCCATTATCTCAGTGCTATTTATGCGCTAACATATCTTGCAAAAGTTCCCGGCCGAATATTATTTTGCAATGATTTGCTATATATATTAGCAGCGCTATTCTACCATATGTTGGTAGATTGAAGTTAAAATATCTTTGATATTTCAGATAGCACATGCGGTCTTGGTATAAACCATGATCGGATTATGTGGATATAATGATTCTGGTCATTTGTAAGCTCCCCAATTCCAGATCATTAAATAGGCTTTACTTGAATATGAAAAGACCATTTTGTTATAGTCTGTAATAGACATCAGTGGCATTTCCAACAATCATTCTGATATTATATTTACAAGGCTTCACATTAATGTGTATAGCTCGACATAATGATATATGACATACGTGATATTGATTCTATTGAATCAAAAGTCATTATCTTGAAAAGGTAATACAACTTGTGTTGTTTAGATAGAAACAAGTTATACTTAATGCAATATTTTTTGCATTAAGATTGTTCTATCCTATAGGTTATATGGACATAAAACATTTGCAAACTAAAGTCTTGTGATAATCTTGTAGAGATATTCACAAAGTCTACCATACTCCATATTTTTTATGTGTTGAGTACATTGGTATGAATTTGATTAATTAGTTTGAGGTTTGCAAGTATTAGGGGGAAAGTCTCCCTGATTGATAACTTGTTATTAGGGGGAGAGTCTCCCTGATTAATAACTTGTTACAAATATCATATTGCACTCTTTTATTTGTTTGAGTTTTTCCTATTGGGTTTCTCATATAAAAGTTTTTAATGAGGCAATATCAACACAAGATTATGTCATATCATCCATTTCCCCACAGGGGTTTTTGATGGATAATATTAGGACATAAGATGCATTGTACTCTTTTTTTGTGTGAGTTTTTTCTTTTATGGTTTCTCACATAAAGTTTTTGATGAGGCAATGTCAATACAAAGGTATATGCTATATCATCTAGTTTTCCCCACCGGGATTTTTGGAAGATGATATTTGTGGCATATTGACTATGGTCAAGGTGTTTTTTAGACTAAGGCTTTGAGTTTACTTAAAGGGTCTAATAACATTGGTGATTGTATATCATGGTGTTTCTTCTTATTTTTCCCACAGGGTTTTAAGGAGTTTGCCTGGTATACTGGTATTACTTTAGTTTTTCCCACAGAGTTTTTCAAAGCTTGAAGACGATGACTGATGAACAAACAACATTGCCTAAAGGATCAAATTGATCAAGGGGGAGTGTTAGGAATTATTGTTAGTTATCAATTTATTGTTAATCATGCCATTAGCAACTGCTAATGACAGTTATAGATTAGACCCCTTGGAGGCACCCTTTAGGCATAGATAGACGCCTCTTCGTAGAGACACCTCTTGGCCAACAGGCATATGTCCTTTGACTTGTATATATATATGTACATTGTTCATCGATCAATACACACGGTCATTCATCGACCACAACTTTCTCTAACACTCACAATGTCTCAATCGAACGTGAAAATATTTGTGTAAAAGCAACTCCCAAGGTTTTACGGAGCCCCGGAAAAGGATGATTTCCAAGGGGTCAAGGTACAGTTTCTGTACAAAAGCTATAATTTTCTTCACGCAAATAAGGTGTTGTGATGTCAACTATCCAGGAACTTGGCCTTTCGGTATACATTTGCTATGTAACCGCTAACCAAGCATAATTTATCATCATAATTGTTATGTAAACTCAGGTTCTAAATATTCGGATGCATCTTACAATGTCAAATGTTTTAATAGGATATCCTGAAGGTTCGGGTGGTGGATATGGCCACGTCGCCCACTAACTCATACTACACTACATGGAGCAACGAAGCGATCTGTCCCATCCTATTATGGGTCGAATCGTTGTTCGCCTAGTTTTGTTGTGAACCCGAAACCCTAGAACCTTCGTGTGTGTGGATCGGTCCTCCCATGCTCCCTTCCAACGCTACTCCCGCAGCCCCACGCCGTGCCGCCATACCACATGTTCCTACTGATAGCCGCCCCATCCTAGGCTCCTAGCCATTGCCCAGGTCGTGCTACCGAGTGCCACCTCAGCAAGAGGCCCCCAACACTCCTCTTGACGCAGGCCCAAGCCACGGCGACCACACCCGACCCTTGCCCCCGTGGAGGTCAAGCACGGGGGCCCTGGTCCATGGCACAAGCTGGCAGCAGCGACAAAGGGCCGCGAGAGAGACGAGCCAAGTGGGCTCGGCCAGCAGCTACAAGATCAACAGGTCTCGTCAGCAGGTTCTCCACAGCACTAGAGGCAGTTGCGAGCATGCCAGCACTGTACGGGCATAACATACCTCGTGTGCCCACAGCCCCACACCATGTTCAGCGAAAAGGGGCGTTGCATCACGACGGACCAACGAGCAAAGAATTAACCCCGAAGGCTCCATATGATCTCTATGAGAGTTAATACTACAACAATAATGAGCAAGCCTTTCTAGGATATTACTGATTCAGTCACACCCCCTGAATGCACCATGAGAAATGCTTCAACAACAAAGCAGTCTGAAGACCATCAAGCAGCAGCTCATCCACGGAGCACTTGACATGATTAGAAGACTTGAAGAAGATCCTGACGAGTACAACAACAAAGATATGGCCAGTTATTGCAAGTGGTACGTTAATTCTGTACCAAAGTTATTTATTTGATTCCATTACATCTTACCATAGCTACACTACGTTTTCAAGGTTGATCATTGAGATGTCAGAGGTTCCAGTGGCAGGGTAGCAGCTCCATAACGGCCACTAGTTGCTTGATAAAATGACCAAAAAAAAATGCTCGCGAAATCAAGGTTCTCTAGTCACAACCATAAATATGTACAAGTCGCACATGCAAGTTCACTAGTCAAACAAAAAACGATCAAAGTCTATGAAGAACAATCAACGATAATAATAAGCCTGATAGGGGTAAGGCTAATATATCAGGTCAAATTCAGAAGAATGAATCCAGAAAATGCCTGAAACATACATGCACAGGTTGTGCAAAACCTAGTAAAAACAACAAACTACAATTACTACAAACCTTAAGTGTTCAATCAAAGGGTACCAGCCTCCCATCAAGACCGAACACATTGAATTTGACTTCAACATTGGCATGAAATATGCCATGAACCTTCTCACATACTTCCTTGGTAGGAGGAGCAGAGAACATCATGTAATTGATGACCAGCCTTTTCAAGATTGTTGCATTGCAGGATAGAAACTCCACAAGTTCCATACCCTGAAGAGAACCTGTAAAATCACTGATATCTACCTCTTCAAGTGAACTGAGAGCAATGCCATCAAACTTGTGATTCTCTTCCAAGTGACAAGGGCAAGATGGTGGGCGGCAAAAATACCACTGGAAAAAAAAAGTGTTATTAAATTAGTGGAGATTATTAATTGTATCCATAAAACAACTATAGTTTCTTTTGTTGATGGGAGGTTTAGCTAGCTCTAAGTCACGGATATCTAAGCAAGCACATTACATGCACCACAACCAAGTGAATGAAGTGATGAGGACTACACCTGCCAATTATGCTACATATGCAGTCCTCGTTCCTTTACAGCTAGATCAAGCTAACATCAATTCAAACGAGCAGCCAAAAAAGAATATTCACAAGCTAAAGCACAAATCTTCAATTTGGTCTAATGCTTATAGCATAAAAGCATTTTGAGCCCACTGAATAAACATTTCCAAAAACTCAGCCCCGCCTTAAGAACAAATGTAATATTAAGGCACTCTCAATTACCAAATAATAATAAGCTGAAAGTCACAATCAATTAAATATTTAATCAATTCATATAAAGGCTAAGATCATAGAAATTACCAATGGTGGTCGCCTATTAGTAAGCAATAGTACTGAAATCTTCTTTGTACTTGTGCATCTCTTGAAGAGTTGCAATATGCTTGGCACCAAGGCGTGGTGATTGCACCTTAAGAATATCCTGATGCTATTACACTTCGGCAGCTTATTTGTTTCATTCAAGAAGCTTTCATACCCAGCTACTCCCTGCCATGTGTAGACACAAAGTTATCACTGACTGTCAAAAAACAACCCCTAGCTAGTGAAGATATTCATTGATGCCAACACACCTCTGAAATGGAGCCATGCAGTCTCAACTCATCAACTTCATCAAACTGTTTAACCAAGGAAGGCACCAGAGATGTGGTGCTGATTTCCAGTAGACGGAGGGAACGTCCAACATCAGCAAACCGATGGAGATGAGGATCATAGGCACGGGCACCCCAAACTACCTCGGCAAGCTTCGGGGCAGAGATATGAGCCTCCATAGGGTGACAATGAATCTTGAGTTCTTCCAGTTTTGGGGCCACAACCTCTAGCCGCCGTGTGTTTGTGACAAGGAAATCCACTGAGTACAACGAGTTGGAGTGAAACGAGACATCAGAGACAACAATCAGCTCCACAGAAAGAGTCAGGTCCCTCAAGCACGGGCTCTGCGTGCACACAAGGGATGTGAGCTCGCCGCCTTTCATGACGCGGCCACCGTGTATCTCCATGGACGTCAGCGCCGTGAACAGGCCGGACGCCTGGAGCCGTAGCCGCCATTCATCTGAGAGAAAGAGCTCGATTCACTTCGCTCCTCCACAAGCAGGAAGCTCCAGCACCTCCGCCTCACCCTCAACGACTTCCGGCTCGAATAACAGTGGCGGCCTTGGAGGAAACCTTAGCGGACCTAGAGGCACGGAGAGACAAACCTCCCCCACCATGCGCTCCGCCGCGAATTGGAGCCACGGCGCAACGCGCCCGGCAGTGATGGAATCGTCACTGTGAGGTACCCGAGGGTAGGCGCCAAGTAGCCGGCGAGGGCACCGTCGACGGCGTCCAGGAACGAGGCTGCTGGCGCCGGCGCGACGGGGCGAAGTTCGGGCACTCGCGGTGCCACGACGCGGCGAAGCTCGGGCACCCGCGGCGGCGCGACGAGGTGGAACTCCGGCAGGTGCGCCCAGACGTGGCGCCAGCGGCGGGCGCTGATGCGGTCCTCGACGTCGATGGAGCCGCATCCGCGTTCATCTTCACCCATGGGAATCGGGAGCCGGATCGTTGGAGGATTTGGGGATTAGGGTTTGTTGCAACGTTGGGAAACGAATCGGCTTGAATGACGCCACCCCAAGATGAACTCGGTTGCGTTACCTTCTTTTTTTTTTTTTTTTTTTTTTTTTTGTTTTGCGGCCAACTCGGTTTGCGTTACACTTTGGCAGATGGGCTTCCCGGTTTGACACTGCTTGTGGGCTTGTGGTGATTTGCAGTGCCAAAAGAAACACCTGTAGGATTTGTTTTTTTTTAGTTTCTTTGGTACCATACATTTTTTTTACACAATTCCAAGTTCCCATTTTACTCCATCTAGTTTCACAATTTCTGGTCGTTGCAAGCAATTTTTTTATCTTAAATTCTTAAGGCATCTTCTATGAAGAGGAAAATAAGCAATCGGAAATAAAGTTGCTAATGATTCTAACTAGAATCGGATCATGTAGCCGCAAAACAAAGGACAATTGAGCGGGAATGGCGGTGGCAGTGAAGCATCTTGCAAGGACAAGAGCTAGAACACGAGAAAACTCGATGGTAGTGGCAGCCCAAAGGAACTATTAGCGCTAAATGGTTTGCAACTGATTTCAAACCTCAATGCATTACGTGTTTGGCTTCATTTCATATGGATTGGTTTGGTTTAGTTTAGAGAGATCGAATGTTAGGGGTTGGATTCGGCTACAAATGCAAGATAGAATGGCTTGATCTGGTTTTGCATTGGATTTGAGATTAGCAAATTTGATTCAGAAGGCTTACAAAGGTGATTCCAAAGTACAAACATGATGATTTTCTGGCAAATACAGCTTTGACTATGATTTTCTACGGGTGCGGTCCTATTAATTTATAGATCTGGAGCGAAGATATAAAGATAGGCCCTTCAACACAAAACTCTAATAATATAATGGAGAAACTATGATGTACAAAAAAACATTATTATGAAACAAGTAATATATCTTACCTTAAATTTTTTCATGTAACGATTACTGATGTGAAGTCATTGGTGATGGCCTCAACAACAATTTTATTTAATAATTTCTTCTTGATGCATAAAGTTTGACAAACTATTTACTATTTCTTAGGACATTACAGATCTATCATTCTCTTTTTTTCTTTTCTTACTTCCAAATGCATTTTTTTGGCAACATGACTTAGAAAAGTATAAAGTAATTTAAAAAATTATGCCAATGTCATAGCTATTTTAGAATTTTAAAAGAATCAATGTCATACTAAACACGAGTGCATTCCTAATAAATCCCAAATCTAAAGCAGTAAAGAATAAAGATTGGGAACAAGTGAGTATCGTTTTTTTTTGGGGGGGGGCCCCCCGCGTTGTGTTTGAGTTGGGGTGGAGCTTAGCTGCGGTGGAGCTTAGCTGCTTAGGGCCAATTTCTCAACTTCGTATCAGTATATGAAGACTAGAACTCTAGGAGCAAGAGACAGAATCAGTGAGATAATATTCGTTTGGAACTAGATGCAACCGTAGGTTTAGGTACCTCGAAATTTGGAACTAGATGCAACCGTAGGTTTAGGTACCTCGAAATAGCATTTTAGGAGTACATGGGCCTAGCCGCCTAGGTGACACCCCACTCCACGTTTGAGGATGGGTAATTAATTTTGCTCATATTTACACTACCAAATTAGTACTTTTTTTAGATCTGTAACAAGATATATTTTTGTAATACATTTATTTAATGTTACAAATATATTTTTCTATAAATCTGATTAAAATTTAGATACCTTTGACTAAAATGAAGCCTTACATCCGTTAGGCACCGAGACATGTAATGAGTACAGTATTAACCAATGTGCGGTACCGTTGGGTAGAACTAAATTGTCAAACCTCAAATTTGGCTGGGGTGTCCGTGGGCTAGAAAAATGTTCAAGTCCAACCCAAATTATAAGGCCTGGCCTAAATTAGAGTTAATTAATTTAATGAATTAAGACTAAAAAACTTATTAATTGAACAAACAAAATTCCAAAATTTCGTCCTCCCTTTCGCCTATGTACTGAAAAAACTGCACACGATTTCTTCTTTAACGAGTACCAAGAACTGAAAATTCCCGTGACTTCAGGATAAGCATTGAGATAAAGGATGAGTGGAGAAAAATAAGAATACAACATTTTTTACAACAGAACATGCTTCATTCTATTCCCTTGTATCAACTAACGGTCTCACCTGATTACTTACACTTTCCTTATTTATATTTTAACTATCTTCCATCATATCAGAGGGGAAACTAGAGAATGTTTATAGTGCTATATTTCCTTAAACTATCTTCTATCAATTATATTGACAGTCGATCAAAAGCCAGCATATTTGATTTACTCGATCTGGGCACGAAGGACAAACTAGAGAAATCGATCAAAATCCAGCAAAGTAGCCAGACTTCATGCCCGTACCAGGAATGTTTATAAAAAGGCATGTCAAGACTGTCACAGTAATTCAATGATGCAAATAGCGTACAGAGGCACTTAGTGATAGGGGTTTACAACAAGTTTAGCGCTATAAGGACACTCACAATGCAGACTCTATATCATAGAGTTTAAAACTATTTATTATCTTGAAAGTTGTAGACTTAGAGTCTAAATAAAACTTGGAGTCTTGTTTTTCCTCCCTCTTTCTTCGATAAATATGCAGCCACATCAGCAAAAATACCATAAAGAAGGAGTAATAAATAGTCTTGGACTTTGTGATAGAGTCTTGCACTGTGAGTACCCTAACAACACATCAGCCAGGTTAATCAATATACTGGATCTTAACTGATTTTACCTATTTTTTTATTTGTTAGATATTAGATATAAAACTTGCCAACACAACACATCAGTTAACACGTCAAATAAAAGTCTTTCTTAAAGTCACAACTTGCAATGTCTCAATCTAACCTGAAAAATATTTGTGCTCTGCAAACATTATTCCTGCACATATCGTGCAAAACCTAGTAAAGACCAAGACATTACATTAAGCACAAGCTTCAATAAGTATTTCATATTCAGTCAAAGGGTACCAGCTTCGCATCACGAAACATGTGGAATTCGACTTTAGCATTTCTATGACACATGCTTCGGATGTTCTCACATACTTCCTTGGTTAATGGAGGAGCTGGGAACATCGTGTAATTGATGACCAACCTTTTCAGGATTGTTGCACTGCTGAATAGAAGCTCCACAAGTTCCATGTTTTCAAAAGAATCTGTAAAATCGCTAATTTCTACCTCTTCAAGTGAACTAAGAGCAATGCCATCAATATTGCGACTCTCTTCCAAGCAACAAGGGCAGGACGCTGGGCCTGGGCAAGAGTACTGCTGGAAATAAAAAGTGCAGTGACATTATTAGTCACGAATATTAATTCTATGCATAAAGCACTATATTAGCTTATATTTGAAGAGAGGCTCAGCTAGCTCTAAATCATAGATATGTAAGCAAGGATATTACATGCACCAGTACTGAGTGATGATCGACGAGGACAACACCCCTGCCAATTCTGCTACATACGCAGTCCCCCCACCTTTTTACAGAGAGGTTAAGCTAACACGAATTCAAACGAGCAGCCAAAAAAAAAAAAAGAAATTTTCACTAGCTAAATCACAAATCTTAAATTGGGACGAATGGTTTATATAGCATATCCATATATGAAAACACTGAATAAACATTTATAGAACCTCAGCCCCACCTCAACAAAAAAACATAACATTAGTATATACTCTGAATTGTCAAATAAATAATAAGTCAAAGGTGGACATGTTCAATTAAAAACATTGAACAATATTATGATGATTCGTCTAAAGGCAAAGATCGTTACCGTTGCTCGGCTCCAAGAATCATGCAATATTACATGAAACTTCTTTGTACTACTGCAATTCCTCAAGAGCTGTAATATGCTTGGCAACAAGGCATGGTTACCCTGCAATAAGTATATCTCAAAGTTCTTACACTTGGGCAGCTTACTTGTTTCATTCAAGAAGGTTTCATACCCTATTACTCCGTCCTATCATAAGTAGACACAAAGTAATCAGACTGTCAGAAGAAAAAAACTCAAAGAATTTTATTAATGCCAAGCAAGTTGCCAACAAACCCATCGAATGTTGATGCACAGTTTCAATTCATCAACTTCTTCAAACTGCTTAGTCAAGACTACAGAACTTTGGCTGGTTTCTAGTAGCCAGAGGATCATAGGCACCATGCCAAGCTACCATGACAAGTTTCAAGGCAGAGATATGAGCCTCCATAGGCTGACAATGTACAGTGAGTTGTTCCAATTTTGGGGCCATGACCTCGAGTCGCCGTGTGTTTCTGACTTGGAGCACTAGTGAGTGCAACGAGTTAGAGTGCACGGAGACGTCTGAGACCGCAATAAGCTCTATGTAAAGGGCTAGGTCCCTCAAGCACGGACACTGCGTGCACACAAAAGCTGTGAGCTCGGCGCCTCCCATGCGGGCAAAGCCTATCTTCAGGGACGTCAGTGCCGTGAACAGGCCGGCTGCCTGGGTCCGGACACGCCATGCTTCTGCAAGAGAGAGCACGATTCGTTTTGCTCCTTCCCAAGCAGGAAGCTCGAGCACATTCTCATCGTCAATGACTTTCGGCTCGAAAAACGGTGGCGGAGTTGGACGATACCGTGTCGGATTTGGAGGCAAACAGAGTTGGATCTCGCCCGTCATGTGCTCCGCCGCGAATTGGAGCCACGGCGCAACGCGTCCGGCCGTGATGGAATCGTCACGGCGCTGGAGGGAGATGCTGAGGTGCTGGAGGGTAGGGGCCAAGAAGCCGGCGAGGGCACCGTCGACGGTGTCCAAGAACGAGCCTGATGTCGCTTGCCGCCGCTGGTCGAAGCGAAGCTCAGGCATGTGCGCCCAAACGTGGCACCAGCGGCGGGAGAGCACGCTGGTGCGCGCGGCGGCGTGGGCGGAGCCGAGGCGTACCAGGATGTCGTGCAGCAGCTCGTCGGGGAGGCCGCTGATGCGGTCCTCGCCAGAGCCGCCGCGGCGTTCACCTTCCCCCATAGTAGTCGACCGATTGACGACGATAGGGTTTGGACTTGCGGCTGCGGTGGCGTAATCAATCCGTTTTACAGCATTGCAAACCCTAGTCCCCAAATCCAAGCAATCACTCGGCTGCGTCTTTTTTGACAGAATGGGGGTGACATGCTTTGTGGGCTTGTGCTGATTTCTGCCAACATACACGTGTCAATCAACGATAAATATGATTAAAAATCAATGATAAATATGGTTCACTAAAAAAATCAAACATGCCTTTTTGGTATCACACATTTTTCACAATTTCAATCTCAAATTTTACTCCTTCGAATTTCATATTCTTTTGTTGTTTTGGAAAACGTTTATGCTCCTTCGCCTGAGTTTGACGACACATGGTCGAGCCACCCGTTCGTCCAAAATATAGGCCTCCCATTCCAGTACTGAGGCCGCCATTGCCGTCTAGATCGAGCTCATACACAACCATTCCTCCTCTAACCTTCCAATTGGAGAAAAAATCTGATATTGTTTCTTATAAATTTGATCAAACTTAGAAATTTTTGAATTATCCAAAGCATACAATTGCATTGTTTTTAGGATATAGGAAGTTTGTGTCATGAAAGCCCTGTAAATTGTCTTCAGCATCTCACAAGGAAATGACTAGGCTTGCCAGCATATTTGATTTACTCAATGGACAAACGAGAAGTGGATAAACCAAAATCTAGCAAATTAGAGGGACTTATACCGGTACCAGGATTCAAATAGTGTGGTAACTGCTCACTGTAAATTGCAAATAGCATAAAGAGGCGCTTAGTGATAGGGGTTTTACAATGTGATGAGTTATTTATTATATTAGAAATAAAACAGGCCAACAAACACAGTTAACAACGCATCAACTAAAGCTCTTTCTTAAAGTCATAACCCACAACAATGTCTCGGATCTAACCTGAAAAATATTTGTGCATAACATAACTCGCAAGGTTTTACAGACCCCGCGACGCGAAGATTGAAGATTTCCTAGTGGTCAAGGACTCAAGGTACAGTTTCTGTCCAAAAGCTATGATTTTCTTTTCACGTAAATAAGGTGTTGCGGTGTCTAGTCTGCAAGAAGTTTGGCTTTTGGGTATGCATTTGCTATGTAACCATGCATAATTTCCCATCACAATTCTTATGTAAACTCAGGTTCTAAATATTCTGATACATCTTACAATCTCAAGAAGTTTTTTTTCTATAATAACTAGATAGCATGCCCGTGTGTTACTACAGGGCAACTTAAATTTTGTACTAAAAACACATCGATCGCACAATAAGATAACAATATTATAAAACTGAATATTGATTTCAAAGTGATATTTAATCAAAAAGCAAAGTTTGTAAACCCTTTTCTTCCTCGATGCGCATACCATGGAGGCAATTGAGACGGGTGCCACGGATCGCATGCAGAAGAGAAGCCACGATCAACATGGAGGTGGTGTTTCCTACTATGGGCAATGATATGGGCAATCGCAGGGAGGAGGTTCCACCTGCGAGCGCCATGTGTTTGGATTTACGGTATCGCAAGGTTGGGTGGACCAATGGCCTAACGTTTTTTTTTTTTGGTCTCAAAATATCATCTCCATCTTTTACTCTTTTTAGTTGTGACAAGAACAATTACTCCTTCGTGGTCTCAACCTGTTGTGATTGCCAACATGGCACAATTTAGTATGAGTTCCAACAACACAAGAAAATACGACGGAACTTGTGAATGTGTATCGAATTTGGGGATTACATACCAACACTTGGTGTCGAGTTTGTCGTCGTCGCTCTGATGTGACCTGTTCTTCGTCCGAAGGTGACAGACAAGGCACACAGAATGCTCTGGCCTGCAGCCCGCCGTGGCAGAGAGGCTGTTGGCAACCTGCTCCACCGCCAGGCCACTGGAGTCGTGGCGCGTCAATAACAACTTGGTGCGGTTGTGCGTGCCCTTGTAAATCATTTATGTGATGCGGCTGATTGGGGACACGGATGACATGACAAATTGCTGGAGAAACTTATATTAATAGTATAGCGCTCGCGCTAACGTCATAACTTTATTTTAGGAATACACACGAAAACAAAATGATGAAATAGTACAAGTTTCACGCAATTGTATATCACCATGTATATAATCTAGAAACACTTATGCATAAAGAATAATTAAGTTATGTCTCGCGTGAACCCTCTAATTTTCAACCTGCTTAAGACCTTATATAGGTCTTCGAGTTCTCCAATTATATTGTCCCCACATTCTTCGAGTTCTCCAATTATATTGTCCCCACATTAATTTGCATGGCTCTTAAAATGTCCACCAAAAATTCTGTCCTCGGTGATATTGATAGCTATGTATGGCAAATAATAAATTAATTTATTATTTTTTAAAATGGAAATGCAGTTTTTAGCACTTCCAAAATAAAAGGAATCAAAAGGGTAAGTAGATGGCAGCTGGACCTTCAACTGCCTTCTCAGTATCAGTGAAAAAGAACTGGATGTCAACGAAGATGGCCATCGTGCTGTGACAGAATCCATGCACGGCCATTTACCATACTTCACACAAATTTATAGCAATACCGGGTGCAATATATATATATATATATACCTAATAATAAACCGGCAAAATTTCCCACATGTTTTTCTCTCCG
The DNA here is from genome assembly GCA_023333625.1 of Bothriochloa decipiens. Taxonomy (NCBI): domain Eukaryota; kingdom Viridiplantae; phylum Streptophyta; class Magnoliopsida; order Poales; family Poaceae; genus Bothriochloa; species Bothriochloa decipiens. The sequence continues at coordinate 42,410,903 of CM041633.1, read as the reverse complement.
CTAGGTATTTCTGTCCGCCCTGACACCTGACGATCGGTTCTATATACAAATCCGTATGATATACCGTGTGCAAGTTAAGATTAGAGTGGACGAGAGAATAGTAAGAAATTCAGGGCTCTAGATGTAAAGATAGAAGAGACAAACAAAAAGTGGAAGAGTACTAATAGTTTTTGAAATAGATTATGCAAAATGTTAAAGATTTTTTCAAAATTCACCAAAAATCATAGAAAAATAGAAAAATATCAAACCTAGTAATAAACCGGCAAAATTTCCCACATGTTTTTCTGTCCGCTAGGTATTTCTGTCCGCCCCGACACCTGACGATTGGTTCAATATACAAATCCGTATGGTATACCGTGTGCAAGTTAAGATTAGAGTGGGGGAGAGAATAGTAAGAAATTTAGGGCTCTAGATGTACAGATACAAGAGACAAAAATAAGTGGAAGAGTACTAATAGTTTTTGAAATAGATTAGGGTTCCTGATGCAAAATGTTAAAGATTTTTTCAAAATTCATAAAAAATCATAGAAAAATAGAAAAATATCAAACTAATTTTGTTAGTTCATAAAAATATGTTCTATCCATATATTTTATGAATCTTGTTAGATTGTGCTTTGTCAATAGTGTATTAAATCATTCTTCCATATTTTACATAATATATGTTCTAAAACCTGAAGGATGCAAAAAAAAGAGCGCTAAATTTTCTGCCAATGAGTTACCTTTACTCACGGACCCATAAGTAAAAAAAATCTATCAATAAATTATCTTTACTCGCAGAACCATAAGTAAAAAAAATCTATTAATAAATTATCTTTACTCGTAGACCCATGAATAAAAAAATATAAGTAAATAGATACCAGGTATACAATATATATTTTTCTATACATATGAGAGATGATAGAGAGATTCTAAGTGCTGATAGAGTAGTCCTAGATGAACGGGAACTCTGGAGCACCTATTTCATTAGGAAGACAAGTAATTCTTTGGTTGCGAAAATTATAAAAATAATAATATAATGAAAGCTTGTGGTTCGGCTTGGATATACTGACGAGGAAAAAATAGATGGGCAGTATGTATACGCACGGTCATGAGTACACGCTCCTGATTGATACCGCCGTGGAGCATCTCAAAATCCGATCCTGCCTACTCCCATTTGGCTCTCGGAGACACGTGATGCTCATGGCTCTCATCGCTCGACTAACTCATAGCAATTTCTGAGACGAATACGGCAAACATGTGTTGTACATCCAGGGCTTAGATCTTAGTGAAGGCATTCCACATAAAGCACCTGCTTACTCACATATAGTACGTGCTTCTCGGATACCCACGTTGTCGTGCATTAGTGGATAGCAAGCTCACTGGGTGTAATGTGCCAGTGGACGGTAATACATACTAGGTACTAATATATAGCCTCTTCCTACCCATCTTTAGGAGGATATACTTGACCAACTGATAGAGTTGTATATAATGAATAGGTTCTTTTTAGGCGGCACCAAAGTGAACATGGTGAAGATCAGCTTGGATACAAATGATATCCCAATTATCGAGGAGCGGACGATCTGTGCAAGCTTTAACATGGTGGGGATCAGCTTGGATACAGAAGATATCCCAATTATCGAGGGACGAACGTTCTGGGCAAGTTTTCAAGGGGACGATGCACCTCGCACTGATGGCAATTGCGCCAATATTGCAGCCTCTATGGCTAGCTAAGCGATGGCAACTATATTGTTGCGAGCAAGAGCCGGGCTATGGGCGTATATAATTGGTTATACATCATGCTATAACAATACGCTTTCTAATTGATTTGAGATTGACCGTCCAATGAAGTCCAAACTCCCAAGAGTTTTGATTGCTAACACAAAGCCAATTGTCGAAGGATTCTGTTCGTTGGAAAAAACAATATTTACTAATTGGTCTATAATGACTGTAAATTTTTTTGTTGTGCAAAATAAATAAAGTGCAACCAACAACATTATATACAAAATCAAGACAATAAATGAACTAGGATAGATTATTGGCTCAAGAATTGTTATCTCAAAATAGTGAAATTGGTTGTTGTCGTGTTTCTGCCGTAATCAACACCCGTTACAATGCACGGGCAATTTTGCTAGTATATACAAAAGTAAAATAATTTAGAAGGATACCAACACATCACCGGTGCATTAATTCGTTGTTTCTTTTTTTGCGAGACAATGTTTTGGGTGCCCGTTTATTTTCTAGAGTGGATAGTCTATTTCCTTCTTTAGGCGAGATTGTCCTCTCGTGGTTTGTGTTCATTTCTTTTTTTTGTGAGATTGGCGAGATGTGGTTTCTAGGAAACCTTCTAGGTGCCTGTTTTCATTTTTAAGGTAAGGATAGATTGCATGGTGTTTACCAGGAGACTCGGTTCGCATGCATGCGGGCGATTGCGGCCACGGAGTCATTGTATCGTAGGGAGGTAGACGGACAGTACCAAGTTGATTGTCGCACCAAAAATTGTTTATACTTTGTTCTTTTTAGTTGTGGGGAGTGGGAGTTAGGACGTCCCTTATCTCTTCAATACGAATCCAAACCTAAAGGTTTCGGGCAGTGGATATGGCCACGTCGCTTATCGAGCAACGAAGTGATGTGCTCCATCCGATTATAGGTAGAATCATCGTTGTTCTTGTTTGCAGTTTTGCTGCGAACCCAAAACCCCGACTAGAACCACCTCACGTGTCGATCCGTCCTCCCAAGCTCTCTTCCCATGGCCCCACGCTACGCCGCCGTTCCTCCCGTCCCCGCCGAGCGCTGCCCCCATCCTAACCTCCTCCCGTGGCGCTCCTTCTTACGGCATGCCAGTATCGCGGCCAACACTCCTGACCTCGCACATGTCATAGCCCCCACCTAGACTATGCTGCCGAGCGTCGCCCACCCTCAGCGAAGCGGCATCACCATTTGACGCCCTCGCCCTCGACTAGGTCACACCACCAGCTCAAATTGATGGCACAAGTTGGCAGCACCGGTAAACGGCACGAGAGAGAGAGAGAGAGAGAGAGAGAGAGCAAACGACACCTGGTGCAGACGAGCCGAGTGCGCTCGGCCAGCAGTTATAGGATGTCCAACTGCTGCAACATGTCTCCTTGCCCTCGGCACCAGGTTCTCTTTTCGCAAGAAGGCATATATGACTGTATTTCATTAAAAGGATAGGAATGGTCAATAGACCTACAACATATGTGACAGTTGACTGTCGCGAGCAACCATCGTCAAGGCACACCACAAAAGCACAAAACACAAACAAAAAACAAGAATACAAAAGGGGGAACCCCGTCTCAACACATAGACTAACAATGCCTGCAAAAGAGAAAAACACCCACGCAAGGATCACCAAGGTGGTGGCCAAACATCCCCAGTGACCAAGTAGCCACTGGGGGGTAAACACGACAATGACACGTCCGCCCGCGAGCAGGTAGCCACTGCAAGGAAGAACGACGGCGACGGCACCAAGCACTGGACAATCCATTGCGAAGATGAGCATGAGGTGCACGCAGCCACAGTCAAGGAGCCGCTCCGGTGAGAGTGACAAGGGGTGGGCGAGATGGACAAAGCACCACGGCACCTTCAAGAAGGGGCATGACGCTAGCCGCGCCACAATTGTTGGCCAGGATTTTCACTTTGCTGTTATACGTCCATCCAGAACGGCCACCCACGGAACACAGCGGCGACCGGAGTCCGGCAGCGCCACCTCCAATTGGCTCCCGCAGGATCAAAGTCTTCAGCGGCGCCCCTTGGAGGGTTATGACGCGTCGTTGCGCCACCGTCGCTGGCCCGTTCGCTGTGCAACAGCCCGGGTAGGGTTTTCACCCGACTTCGCATGCCTACAGAGGTCAGGCCGTGCGCCAAATTAGCAGCCAGCTCGTGGTGCCGAGGCTGCAAGCACTGCTGGCGGACCAAAGCGGGGGCCCGACAGCCGGACGGGAAGGTGGGGTAGCACAACCCAACGCCGAAACCCGGTGTTGACACCAAGCCGTGGGCGAGCATGAGAACGATGGCCCCTACACGCGGCCGCCACACCGGCCCAACAAGGAGGAAGCGGCCCTGCGCCAAGCATCCGCACGCTGGTGGCCACGTACAGCAGTGTCGTCGACGTGGGCGCCCCAGCCACCAAAACATGAAGCGAGCAAATAGCCATGGGGATTGCGGCTCGATCCAGCAGCTGATGTCCCCAGGACGCCAGATATGGCCGCCGGGGACCTAGATCTGGCCGGCCACCGATGCCGGAGAAGAATGTGGTCCGCAATCCTAGGACATGGAGGGGCCAGATCCGGCGGTCCGGGAGGCTGCCGATGCTGGAGTTGGAGGAAGGTGGAGGGGGAGCAAAGAAGGGGAGTAGGCAAGGAAGGAGAGGGAACGAAGGGAGCAGGGGACGCCTTTTTGAGCCCCCAGCTGGACGCCACCGCCGAGGAGGAGCTGGTGCAGCGGTGGCGGCCGGGCTGGCGATGATGGACGGGGAGCGATGGGTGGCGGGCAGGGGCCCCCGAGTCGCCCCCGCAAGGGAGACGACGCAAGGGAGACGGGCTCTCACGGTGTGAGATTCTATCATCGATTCCGGCAGCAGGTCAACGAAAATTAGCTGCATTGTGTCGCCATGGACCAACAAGCAAACCATCAACACCCCCCCACCAATGGTTACACATGATCTCTATGAGAGTTACTACAACAATGACGTGTAAGCCTTTCTGGGATATTGCTGACGCACGTCCCCTGAATGCATCATGAGAAATGCTCCGGCAACAAAGCAGTTCCAAGACCATCAAGAAGCAGCTGATCCACAAAGCTCTTGACATGATTAGGAAACTTGCTGTAACACCTCTGGTGTTATATTAACTAAAACCTGCCATGTCATCATATGCACTGCAACGCATCCATGTTTAAGTCAACCTTAATGTGCATCAACTAAAACAAATTTACATTTCATAGGTTGATTGAGTTTCTGTAATGTTTGTCACATGAAATAATAAAACCCTATTTTCGAATGCCATCGCAAATGCTTAATTTATACTCTATGTACTTGAGGTGTAAACTGTGTTTACACTAGTGTCAAGCATAGTGTATAATTCTAAGTCCAACCCTAAAAATGATTTCCATATTTGAAATTTAATTTGGATTCCAAAGCTTATTTATAAGCCTGGCAATTCAAATTTAAAGTCAAATTGGAAATGCTATAAAAGGTTTTTCAAAAAGTCAACTTGGTCAACCAAGGGTGTCATTGGGTCAATGACCTAAAAATGTCCTTGGATGATGTTTGTGATCACTAATAACCAACTAATTAAGTTAGAAACCAAATTGAGTTTAAACTCTATTTCAAAAACCCTTTATTTCCAACCCTAGTTTTATCCCCTTTTCTCTAATTCAAATTCTATAAGGAATTTGGAGATACTCTAAAAAGATAGTTTGTAGATCTTGATAAGAGCTACAAAGTTGGTATAGAAAGTTTTTCAAGTTTCCAAAAGGAATTTCAAATTAATTTGAAAATACAGTTTCCAGCAATTATCCCCTTTTGATTTTAAAACCATAATTCAAAAATTATGCATAATTTGAGAAAACTTTGTACATGAAAAATGTGTGGTTTGACAAACTCAACATTTCATAGTTTTGAAGATTTTCAAGTTTCATTGAAAAATCAAAAGTAATTTTAATTGTTTGTTTCTAGGGTTTTATCCCCTTTTCAAATCTGGATTCAAATTTCAAAATCTAGACAGAATTTGAAGATGTCCATTAAAGGAAAAGTGTAGCTCTTGAAAAGTTATGCAAATGATATTTTTGGAGATTTTCAAGTTCTTATACAAATTTTGGAGTAATTTGTAGTTTACACCGAGTGGCAATTCTGTAAATACCCTGAACAGCACCCAACCCTATCGGCGCCCGCCATGGCCGGCTTCACACCGCGCGCCGCCGTCCACCGCCGCGCTTTCCCGGCCAACCGAGCGCTCTCAGACGCGAGAGACTTCGTCGTCGTCGTGTCAGCTGCTCGTTCATCATCTTCTTGCTATAAATAGCAGTCGGCCGACGCCGTTTCTCCTTCTTCTTCCTCCCGCCGCCGTCGCCGACGATCTCCCTCCGCCGCCGCAATTCGCCGTCAACACTCCACCTCTGTCCAATTGCTCTCGCTCAAAGCTCCGCCACTCCATCACGGTTCTTTTGGGCCAGTTCAAGCTCGCTTCCATTGCCCGAGTCACCCACACTCCATCTTCTTCCTCGCGGCCGGTCAGCCGAGCCGCCGCCGCCATTTCCGCCGTTTGCCGTCGCCGGAGGTGAAAATATTTTACCTTCGACCCTGTAATCATGCTCTCCATGTCATCCTGCGTCTGATGCGCACCTTGGTTTGGGCAGCGCATTGCTGGTGACCGCCGTGACGCCGTCGTGCCATCGGAGCACCGCCGCCGCCATCACCGCCGTCGACCGCCGCTCAACCCAGCCACTCCGAACCTTCATTAACGTGCGCATCAGCGCCGTGGTGAGCTCCTGCGTCCCTCTGTGTCATTAATTTGGTCAATCCCTTGCCGTAGCCGCCGGCCACCGTGGCTCGTCGCCGGCGCAGTGCTGCCGCTCCGCCGCGCGCGATGCCATCCTGCCTAGAAACCCCGACCGACCTCCATGTAGTTACCAAATATGTTCATTTAGGTGCCCTGCGTCAGTTCGTGTAGTCGCCGTCGCCAGGAATTGCTCCGGTGAGCAACTCCGCCGCGCCCGAGCTCCGCCGCGACGCCATCGCCGCCGGCGTGGGTGCCGCCGCCGCTCCTGCGCGCCGTTAGCTAGCTCGTTGGACTCCCCGTGCTGTGCTGAGTCTGATGGACCAACCCATGTCGCCGGAGACCTCACCGACGGCGAGGAATCGGCGGTCAACCGCCGCGCGGCCGTCGGTCAGCGCGGGGTTACTGTGCCGATTTTTCTTTTTCCATTTTCAGAAAATGATTTAAATGCTATTTTCTTTGAAAATTCATAGTAATTCATATATAGCTCCAAAAATTTTGAAACTTTTTGTGAGTGTTCCTTATAATGTCATCTACATAGGAAAAATATGAAAATGGATTCGAATCGCCGTTGCTTCTCGGAGAAGAAGACTCGATCACTGATCATCATCGTAGTAACAACTCGAACAAAAATTAAGGTTCAATAATGAAGTTGGATGATAACGGGAGATAGTCCCAGCAACTTCTCTTTTTGTAAAGCTTTTCTGCAAAAATTGCTTATCTCTTACAAGCCTTACCTTGTCCCTCTAGCCTGCATCTCTTGAGTCTCTACCCTTCTCTTTCGTCGGGTCAGTCTTGTTGAGTACTGTTGTACTCAGGGTTTGTTGAACCCCTGTTGCAGGTGAGCTTCATGGGCAGGAGTGTTATGCATCCTGCTGCATGACAGTCGTCGAGGAAAGCGACGACGAATAAAGAAGTTAAGCTCTGGGGCAGAGCTTTTGTGTAATATTGTAATCTACTGCTACTCCACTACTATTATGGTTTGTATAACTTAAACCTATCATTGTAAATATTTTGAAACTCAAAGTTTGTAAATGTATGTTATTGTAAGTCTTCCGCTGTTTTACTCCGTGGTATACTGCAATGTCTCTCTACAATGATTGATCCTGCTCGGAGAATCGTGGATGATTCGGGATTTACCCGACAGACTTTTTAAGTCGTATGGAACGCAATCATGGTTATTTGGAGTCTGTTTAGACAATAATCATGCGTGTGGGCCATATGATTTAGGAGGTTCTGCTACAAAAACCCCTCGGTTTTCTGCCTAATTCGTTAAGAGCCCTTGGCGCCTTCCACAGATTATGCTTTGTCCACTGGAACAGGTATTTTCCCTTTTTCAGTTTCAAAATACGTTTTCATCTATTTACAGTTTTGCCACTATCTTCAAACGCTTATAACTTCTCCGTTTTAGCTCCGATCCGATCTGTTCAAGTTGCGTTGGATTCTTAATTTCATGATTTACATGTTAGTATCATTATTATATTTATTTGAAACTTTTGAAAATTGAGTTTTATTTTAAACTAATTATTTTATAATAGGAAATCTTGTAAAATTCATAACTTTCACGTTATAGCTCCGATTTCAGTGATATTTACGTCTGTGTGATCGTAGCGATGTGTAGAACAGTTTTATCAACTCTTTTCAACCTATTTTATGATGTGGTGTACTGCTCTAATTTAAGTCTATTGTTTGCTCGTATATGATTGCTCGATGCTTGTGTGTTGCTGATTGTTGATCGGATCTAGAGATTGAGCCGTTCGTTGGAGATCAAGAGTTCTTCAACCACCAGGATCATAAGGTTCATCAGAAGAACTTTGAGCAAGGAAAGTATAGTTGGGACCATCCTTGTTACCTATTCACTATACACACTAGAAATCATACGCATGTGTCTCTTTGCTACCCTGTTAGGATTACCTAGTTTTGAACACCTGTTTACATTGATAACTGGGGATGTTGCATACGGGTAGACGATGCTAGTCCTTTATAACCATGATCTTGTAACTTGATTAAAGACTGTTCCACTAATGAAAAGATGGTTTTCAATAAGATCCAAATTATAAGTGATCATCCGGGACATAACGTGCAGCTATGGGGGCTATATGGCTCTGGCTCTAGTTGTTCATAGGACCTTTTCTAGTGAGTTAGAGGATCTGCAAGTTGGGTATAGGACGGCTTCTCCAATATGTGTATAACTAGGATGTGCCATATTGGAAGGAGGGTTTTCCTACATCCGATGACCCTGTGGCCCTAGCTCATTAGACGAACCTATGAGTAGCTTTATATGGTTTTCAGTATTGCGGGAGTCGCGATCCCAAAGTGTTGAAGATCATGACCTGTAGTGAAAGTATACACCTCTGCGCAGAGTTAAACCGATATATCGTCCATGCCCACGGTTAGGGCGGCCAAGGGATTCTTATGGAATTGGATCATCAACATAAATTGTGATACTTGTTAATGTTATTGTTTTTATCATACTCTTAATCATGTTCTACCTGATCATGTGGTTATGGGAATTGTTACTACCTTGATGCTAATTGCTAAAACTTGACATACACTAAAAAGCTACTTGCAGTTAAACCATGTCAACTTTCATTGAGCCTCATGAACCTCTGCTATGCTTGCTAAGTACGTTTGTACTTACACTTGTTTTATTTCATTACTTGGAAAATCCCGGATGGGTAACAGATCAAGATTGGAGTGAGAGTTATCGACATGACTACTAGCTTGTGTCAACCAGTTGACTTGTCCCTGTGGTGGAGCTATCTTCTGGAGTTATCTTAGTTATGTCTTATTTTTGTTAAAGACAAGGTCATGCTATCCATGAGCTATGTAATAAACTCTGATTGGTACTATTTATAATTTGTCAACTTATGTGTGCGACATCCTAGGCGCATGTAAGGCTTTTATATATCTTATTTTAGTCCTTTAAAATGAGATATGACACGTTCCAAGCCCAGTTTGCAGTATTACGTTCACCATTGGCGGCTTGCCTTACAAAGGCGGCAGTCCAAACTACAAAGACAATAGTTCTTTGGCAAACACATCTTTGATTATGATTTCTGTTATACTCTTTTTAAAAAACTAACAAAACATGCCCGTGTGTTGTACCGGGTCAGACAACTTGCAGAGTGGTTACATGGATAGCGCTTTGGAGACTTATATAAGTATAATGGTAACGTTATTTTTTCTAATACATCTTGAAATCAATATAATATGTAAATTGCAAGAAGCAATTAGAGCGATTTAGCACTATCGTTAATTGTCCTGAGTGTTCTCATAGTATAAACCGTATATATGGACTGAATATTACATAGTCCGTTTTAAACTTATATGATATAGTAGAAGAAAGTTCCCTATTTTATTGTTGATGACAAAAGAATTTATTGATCAGCATTAATATACTGTAAATAAGTTAGGTAAAGTACTTTTCCTCGATCATCACTATTGTCGTAGGTTGTTCTTGGCTTTGGTCTTTAAAACTTGTGGGCCCCCAACTTTTATTGAAAGAGCCTCTTGGATTCAATGGTAAGGCATTGCTGCTATTGTAGGTAGAGATGCTAAAGCTCCTCGTCTTCCATACTCATGTTGTGGTGGTGCATCTCCTCCTTAAACCCTTTCACTGTCGCTGTCTAGCACCGCTTGGTCATCGGCTAGTAACCGTGGACGAGGAACGGGGGCGAAAGTGGACCTGTTAGAGTACGGACTCATCGCTCCTTGGCCACCGTATCCCTACAAGGATGAGGCTAGAGATCGAGACAACCTCTTGGGTGACGCGAGGGGCTCGACCATCGATGCGGGTCAGGGCACATCCAGCTTTCGGACTACGACCGCCACGGGATTAGCGAATGGAGCATGGTGTCGTTGTGGTCACAAGGCCGTCGAGTTCAGAGAGCTCCAACACGGCCGCACACGTAGCTTCTTAACACCCCCCGCACCGGCGTCTTGTGCCAGCTGCGTCTTCAGCGTCCAGACAAGCAGCAACAACGGCGCTTGTGCATCCATGGCCTGTCCGAGTCGTTTCTAGGGGACAGAATGGTGACAGGCTCCTCGAGCCGGTGAAGGACGCTCCATGAACACGCACCTTGCCGTTGACCGGTCGTATGGGACACGTTAGGCAAAAAAAATGTAGGCAATAGAAAAAAAAGTGGTACCTTGGTTTTCCTTCCGTTGCAAAGTGCATAATTATTTAACTATAATATATCTTAAGCATAATCTAACAACATTCATAATATCTTTGGATAAATCATATTTTTACGAAACTAACAAAACCGGTCTCCCGTTTTTATGATTTTGTTGAATTTTGCATAAAAAACTTTGTTTTTATAAATATTAAATATGGAACAGTTGGAGTCCTATCCTAATTAGAAAAGAGAACAGAAGAGCAGAAAAAAAAAGAAATTTTACCATCTCGGATGATTGAAGTTTAGTCCTTTACGGACTCTTGCTGGCGAGCGGACATGGAGATTGGGGCGAAAGAAATTAGCGGGCAGACTCTGTAATTAAGTATATGGCTATAGATAACAAATAGATAATTTTTAAATTACTTTTCAAAACTAACCTATCCGTGTTGTCCTTTTGATAATTTGTATTCAAACTAAATACTAAGAATTTTCATAGTCAAACTCTTAAAATAAGTATTGCCTTATTTATTTTGTCCAAAACAACAAGAAGTATGGAATTGGAGTCGGTATCAACTTTATGACCAGTGAGATTACCAATCACCCCACTCTTTTACAAAGGCTGAGAGACAATCATCATCACATCTATAAGTTCATAATAATTAAGAAAAAAAGAAAAAATATATCATCTCCCTTACTTTTTCGTCCATCAGCCCACTCGCACCTCACTCTCCCGCATCTGCATCTCATCCCTTGTCCAAATGACACATTTCCAATCCAAAACTAACATCACTCTAAATCAAACAGGACCATGTTTTCAAATAGCTCATCATGTTTTCAAATATAATAGCTCATCGCTGGCAATAGTATAGAGTTTAATAATTTTCCTGTTGATGAGGACCCTAGGGTGGTGAGCCGTGTATAGGAATTTACAAGCGATGAGCTATTGTTCTATCAAGAAACTTGAGAGTCAAAATCAGTACAAGCGTTCAAAAAACATAATATGAATATAGTCCACAACATATATCTTAAAGAATAAAATATGCCAAGATCCCTTGATTAGTTAAGAAACGAGGAGGAGGATCCCGCGACAAAGAAGGTGGTGGAGGAGGAGGATCCGCGACTGCGCTGGCATTCGTGTGCAAGGTCCACGTGATCCTCTCTCTGCAGCTCGGCGCTTTTTCATCGACGGATCCCGCACCGCCGTATGGACAATTTACATCGTTATCCTCATGTCCCACTCATCGGTGCGCGCTGCAGCGTCACTTTCCTCACTCTCTTTACCTCTTTCCTTGACATCCTAGGGTTTGGATCATCATGACCATGATTTCGTTTTGTTTGGTTAATAAGCAGTGGCGGAGCTAGGGGGGCTATGCCCCCCCCCCCAACATAGGACATAACAATGTATATTAAGCAGCAATAATGTGCAAATACACACCAAGAGCAGCAATTTACACATACGCCTTGGTCATGGCACCCTAGCTAGGGGGTGAGCCGCGTATAGGAATTTGCAAGCAATGGGCTGTAGTTCTGTCAGGAAACTTGAGTCAAAATCAGTGCAAGTGTTCACAAAACATAATATGAATGTAGTCTAGAATATATATATCTAAAAGAATAGAATATATCAGATCCTTTGATTAGTTAAGAAATGAGGTGCAGGGTCTGTAGAGAAGGCATACAAAGGTGATTCACAGCACGGTGGAGCCCGACAACTACCCGTGGACAATCTGAACTCGCCTTGGACACAAAAAACCGAAGACCAAGAACCGAACCGAACTAACTAGAACCAAAACCGAAGTAATCGAAACCAAAATATTTGGTTCTAGGTTCAGTTCTAGGTCCCAGGGAACTGAAATTACTCTGGTTAATTTGGTTCTAATACTCGATTAACCGAATTGACCTGAAGAACTGAAATGTGTGTAAAGTGCACACCCTAGGTATCAAGTCCACTCAACTCACACCCGTCGGCCATCATTGTCACTACCCTCCCCACAACCCCCACTCCTGTACCCACCGCCCCCAATCCTGTGCTCCCAATCTCGTCGGCCGCGTAGCAGATGGCGCGGGCCTTGAGCATCATTGGTTAAGGAAGGAAAAGAAAGGGAATATGGAATACGTCCATGCTCTCTCCAAAGAAGAGGCAGGGGAAAAAGTAGTCAAGCATACTCACTTTCTTCCTCCCCTTCTTCGCTCCTTTCCCCTTCTACAGGCGAAAAGGAGGCGACGCGAGCTCCTGGTGTCAATTCAGCCGGCCCCTTTCCTCTTTGGCGATCATTTAGGCACTGGAGAGGGAGGACGGTCAGGGAATCGTCGCGCGGATGTAGATAGGCTAGTAGATGTCTCCCTAGGTCTAGGTTGTGCGCCGTCAGTAGTCGACGGTGGAGCTAGGGTTGGCCGTGTCTGCTCGTCGTTGATGTCCAGCAGCAGTGCTAGGGTTTGCTGGGGGATTTTGCTCCTCAGCTGCTTGTGTTTCTTGGTGTCATCGGTGAGGCGGAGACGGCGACGTCATCGGAGAATAATTTCTCCCGACCTGGTCTTCATCCCAATGATGTTCTCCGGCATCATCGGCAAGGTCAGCGAGATTTGGGCTGGACTTCGTGCCGACTGGTGTTCCGTTGCCTTGATGCGGCGGCACAGACGGAGACTTGTTGGTCCATGAAGGTCCGTTCGTCGGCCTTTTGCTTCGTAGTTGTAGAGGCAGCTCGGGTTCTTGTGGAAGCTTGGAAAGTGGAGCAAACTCGATCTTCCAGCGGTGGATTCTGTCACTGTTGGCGAGTTTCGCACTAGGATCGATGGAGCTTGGGGCGCGACCCCCACCGATGGTTTTTTGGTGTTGCCTTCATCTTGTCCATGTGGATGAGTGTCTATTGCGTTGTTTCTCAAAGCCTTGCGACGATGGAGCTTACGATCCAGGGATGGCGGCCATGGCTTCTGGAGGTTTCCGACGGTGGCTTGAGGCAGAGCATTCTGGAAGCACCGGTGCTCAGGGGACTAGGGACATACCTATAATATTTTCTTTTGTTGACGGCCTCTGTGCAAGTATGGTGGAGAAGCAATATTCTGTATACTACTCTACTGTATCTGTATTTGTACGAGCCTTTGTACCGTTTCCTTATAACATCAATACATATATGGTTGATTAAAAAAATTGCGTCGGTCGCCGTTCCCACACTCCCACTGACCTCTCCCGTCGCCCCACTCCTTTCCCCCACTCGTCGGCACATCACACGGCTGCGTGTGCCAGGCAGAGGCGAGGCGCTCGACGGCGGCGTGCCAGGCAGAGGCGTGGCGCTCGGCGGGGGCGTGTCACTCGAAGGAGAGGGTCTCAGCGGCGGCGCGTCACGCAGAGGGAAGGGACTCGACGGCGACGCCTCACGCGGCGGTGGCGGAGCATCGGCGCTCGATGATGGCGCATCGACGATCGACTGATATTTTCCCCTTTCCTTTTCACTCTAGATTGGTGAATTTGTGTGCGCTCGTTTAGTTTCGGTTAGAACCGAAGTAACCGAATCTGAATTTCATCGGTTCCAATTTTTGCAAAGAACCAATCGGTCCCTACTTCTGCAGTAACCGAATTTTCTAATAAAACCGAGGAACCGAATGCCCAGACGCACTCAAAACTAGTAGCCATTTTTCAAAAGGCGATCATGTTGGAGGCCAGTCTAACTAAAACTGAACAGAATGGTGTCACATAGGCAATCCGTTTTGAAAAAACCCATGATTTCCAACAGTCACTGTAAATCTCAGTTTATTTAAGAAATTTAAAAACACTGTACATCGGAAGCAGGTAGTAATTGCAGTACATGATCTCAATTCAGGAGATGGGAAGCTTCCTTGTGTTCCATCGAGCTCAAAGTCAACTCAATTATCAGGCGACGACGAGACGGTGGCCCTGCATCAGGGGCAGGCGCCGTGCACGGCGATCCACGGGAGCACGCAGCCGGGGTGGTACGCGTGCGAGCACGGCAGCGTGATCGCCTCCGCCTCTGCCTCCGTCGCCGCCACGGCCCCGCACCTCCTCGAGGCAGACCGCGCAAAGCACGGACGAGGCCTCCGACGACTGACGGTGCGCTCGCGGCCTCCTCCACCACCTCGCCGCGAGCATCGCCAGCAGCCGTCGCCGCCGCCTCCGACGTGACTGCGGCGGCCGGTGAGCCCGTAGGCTGTCCTTGCTGCCTGCGGGCCCCCGGAGCCGGCGCATGCTTGGTAAGCAGTACCGTCTGATGAGGCCGCCGCCGGCCAGGGAGCCTGCATCGGCCTGCGCGAGCCGCAGCCGTCCATGCGTGCCGGCCACCCTCCGCCCTCCGTGTCGGCGCCTCCTGTTATTATTCCTGTTGGTGCAGCGTACTCGTCGTGGCTGCGTGCCCGGTGGAGGTGACGGACGACGAGGCCACCGTTGCATCCGGGCCATCATCACCGAGATGCTCTGCTGTGGCACTACCCCTCTCACTTATATGTACAAAAAAAAAAGTGTAAAAATCCATGGTTTGATGAAAAAACATTTGTGTGTAGTTTGACACTAGTACAACTTAAGTTTTCTTTTTATATGCAGCCTCTAGTTTCCAGTTTTTTTCTTTCATTTTTTCCTGACTTATGAAAACTGTTGTTTTCACGCCATTTTTTTAGCTCACAAGAGAAAAAGAGAAGTGAATGAACAACACGAGGACGCCATTTGTTAGTAGCTCAGGGTAGCGGCGCCTGAGCCTAGCAAATACTCAAAGCGATCTCTTTTTTATTTCCGCCTAGGCAAATTTAATACATGTCACTTGCTACACCTCGTGTAATTCACAGGGATCTGGATACAAACAACAGCAGCAGTGGCCAAGAACTCGTCTCCCTTGCCCCTATGCTGTACTACCTAAGTACTGCCACCCAAGCCAAGCCACCAACTGCCTACCTTTGCACAGCTGTGCCTAAGACACATACAAACATTACAAACAGACCGAATGAGACGGGACACATGGCGTCAGCAGCACCACGCCAGCCGCGACCGCCAACTGGTAGCCAGCTAGTGCTAGTGCTAGTGCTAGTGCTAGACCTGGACGAGCGTGTCGGCGAAGGGCACGAGCGCGCGGCAGCAGGGGCAGTCCGGGTGGGTGGCGAGCCAGGGCAGGACGCACTCGGTGTGGTACTTGTGCGAGCACGGCAGCCGTGTCACCCGCTGCCGTTCTCGCACCTCGTCCAGGCACACCGCGCACACGCCCACCTTGGACAGCGTCCGCGTCAGCTCCGCGCGGCGCTGCCGGCACGCCATGTCCGCCGCCGCCGCCGCCACCTGCTGCTGCAGCAGGGCCGTCTGGTCGGGGAGAGGCGGCGGCCGCCGGGGCGCAGGATCGGGCTCGGCGCCGGTCGTCGTCGCCGGGACGACGACGTCTTCTTGCTCGTCACGCCGCCTGTGTGGGTGCCTGCTCGGGCTCGATCTGCCGTCGCGCATCAGCCTGCTCCACCTGCGTTTGGTTCAGACGCCGCCGATTCTTAGTTAGGAGTAGGTTAGGACAGAATCACACGACTCGAATCAAAAGACAACAGTTTGGTCATTCCGATGTTTGTTTCGTAGTATTCAAGATCACGCCACATGCCGAAAACGTTTGGAACAAAACAGAGGCCTTTTTAGTTGGAGGCAGAATCGGCGTTTGTATGGTGTCGGCGTCAAATCAGCCCACTGTAGCGTTTTATTTGTATTTATAAAATATTATTTAAATATTGACTAATTAGGTTTAAAAAATTCATCTCGTAAAGTATAATTAAACTATGTAATTAGTTTTTGATTTCATCTATATTTAGTACTCCATACATATGTCGGCATTGCAAATTTTAGAAACTAAATAAGGCCAGAGGAAAAAAAAATGGATGTCTGAGCAACCTGAGCCAAAGACAAGACAAGCCAGGCAGGCTTCCAGTCAACGGTAGGTTCATGCTGACGTTTCATACTTTTGACTATAGGGGTGTGCTAACTGCTAAACCAAGACCAAAGTTTGTGTTATTACCTCCACAATTGACCAGTTTAATCGATGGAAAAGTCGAAACAGGTCAGTGTTTTTTCTCGTCAGTCACATGGCAAGATACCCACACTCTGCGTTTTCCTTTCTGACTCTGCTTTCTCTTTTGTGAGCTAAAAGAAGCCAGGCCACACAGTGCTTGCAAGATTCCATCCTCCACTTGCCAGTCGCAATCAGCATATATATATCATGGAAAATTGGGATGCATCGACGAAAGAAAGAAAACTGGCGTTGCTAGGCATACTATTAGTAGCTTCCAGTAGCAGTGGATCACGGCCATAATTCAGAGTTTTTTTTTTTTTGACAATGAGGCCATAATTCAGAGTTCAGACAGCAATTCAGCTCAATGCCTGGTTCTGCTGTTCTTGTGCAATCGCTTGATCTCTGCATAATCGCTCGTGTTTCCCCATGCATCTTTCGAAAAGATCATCACTCATCTTCCCAACTGAAGCACGCATATGCAGAACAGGGGAGGATGCAGAGGAGGGGGAGGGGGAGGGGGAGAGAGCCGGACAGGGCAACCGACCTGCTGAACGGCGACGTCGCGGCGCCGCGCAGCTTCTCCTCGAGCCGGATGCGCGCGGCCAGCGCGGGCCCCGCCACACCCGCGGCCGGCGCCGCGTGGTGCGCGTGCGCGTAGTGGTAGTGGTGCTCTGCCCCCGAGCCCGCCGACGACGACGACACCGCCACGTCGCCGTGGTAGTGCACGCGCCGCCGCCGCGCCAGCTCCACGCCCGGAAGCATCGTCCCTCGCTACTCGCTCGCGCCTGGATGCTCTCCTCCTCCTCCTCCTCTGCTGCTACTGCTTCCCGCTCCCGCAACGGTGGTGGAGGTTCTTGGCTGCCTTGGGCTCAACCCGTTCCCTGGCGCTCTCTGCTACCTCGGCCGTTCCGGTGCTGGTGGTTGGTGTGGCTGGGTATGCGTGTGTGCTGTTACGGAGAAAGTTCCAATCTCGGGTGAACTTGGGGTTGGTCATATATACTGCCGGGAGGGGGGGCACGATCCGCGTGGGGCGCGGCGGGCCGGACATGACGGCTGGACCGCGGGCGCCGGACGAAGGTACGCGGAAGGTTTCCTGCCGTGACGAAATTACCGGATCACCCAGGAGGCGGCAAGAGGGCCTGCCTGACGGCGACAGCGACGGGGAGATTTGGAGTTCGGCACCTCTTTCGGTCACCGTGATGTCATCAGTCTGAGCCGGCAGTTTCCAGTCAACGGCTAACAGTTTTGAGGCCTCTCGTCTAATTACAGGTGTAGTATCTGTTCGAATACAGACACACGTACACCTCATACATGCACATCCTGTATACAAATAATCTACAACTATACTTAGACACGAACACAGCTGAGACATACTTGAAGATCATCAGATTCCGAGCTGTGGCGGATAAACAACCCTACAACTATATTTAAGATCATCGGGACACACGTACACCTCATACATACACATCCTGTATACAAATAATCTACAACTATACTTAGACACGAACACAGCTGAGACATACTTGAAGATCATCAGATTCCGAGCTGTGGCGGATAAACAACCCTACAACTACTTAAGATCATCGATCTTACTGTAGCGGACAAACAACCCTACAACTATACCTCTGAACTGTAGCAGGCAAACAACCCTACAACTATACTTAGACACGAACGCAGCTCAGACTCCAAGCTATAACGAACACCATTATGACACGTTTACGTGTGAGAGACAATCACGCGTTGAACAGAGTTCGAACACGCGATCGGTAGCGTCCTCACTTGAAGCGCTTACCAACCGGGCTATGCCTCGGTCCCCAACGGCTAACAGTTTCCTAGCTGACTTTGGGGGTGCTGTGAATCGTTTAACCAAGGTTCGCCTCCGTTTCAAATAATAAATTACGTTGACTTTTTTACTACACTCATTTTACTATGCATCTGAACATAATATTCTCAGTCTCTGCGTATTCTTTTCATTCTTTCATTCAATTTTTCCTTTGTAAGGAAAAAAAAAGCCCAGGGCCCAGGGCAAGCAGCGCATGCAGAGATTTCCATCTTGCACGAGGCAGCTGCAATTAGTAACACTGGATGCGCTACAAATCCTCTTGAGGGCAACCCATGCATCATGGCGAAATTCTAATTTGGCAGTCCTCGCCAGCATACAGAGTGAGCAAACGATGTGCTCTAAACTAGCGTGGGCTACCGCTGATGTCAGCGTTTAAAAATGCAAAATATTTTTTAAAAAATACTATAATTTTGAAAACGTGTATTTATTTGTAATTTCGTTTATGCCATTGTGTTATATGCGACGAGGCGAACAAAACTAAAACCCACTTAGATATGTTTTAAACAAATTTTTCATCTTTTTTTTTCTATACTGCAGTCTTTGTGTGCATAAGTTTTTACGATGTTCTGGTACATAAAAGCTAAGTGCATAAGTTAGATTATTACTTTACAACATTGTAAGTAATGTGTTTTCACGTATAATACGTTAAATATATAAGTTATGTGCATAACTTAGAAACGTTGAAGATCACATAAGTTATGAGTATAAGATACACTATAAATTAGACTATAAGTTAGATTATAAGTTAAATGTATAAGTTGTAAAAGAAAGTTATGTGTCTCGCTTTGTAGCTGTTTTCTTCTTTGCTAAAAATAAAAGATTTTCTAATAAAACAAAGTTGCAGAATTTTGTTTTCTAAATAATAGTTACATGATTGTCTGAAAATTGTTCACTAGTAGCTGTCCTGGTGAACATTTGCTAACTAGTGGCTCCCGCATCATGGAAAATCGGGATGGGTCGACGAAAAAAAAGGGATCGATGAACCAAAGAAGATCATGGTAGGATCTTCGGTAACCGTGAAAAGACAGTTTCTGAAGGCGTTGTTGTTAGGCCTACTAGTACTAGCATGTGGAAGTAGTGATCACTGATCACGCAAAAATACCAGAGAAGAAAAAGCAAAACAAAAACAAACATGGTTATGCTGCCGCCGTGATCAGATTGGCTCTCGCTAACAGAGCCTAACTTATAAACTTTAACTATTCAATTATGTATTTTATTTATTCATATCTGAAAAGGATCCAGCAAGCAAAGCGTGTGCAATGTCACTTTCAGTGATCAGCTCAATGCCTCGTCCGTCCAAGCAACAATGATACACGGCCTGGTTTTTAGCTGATTTTTGCCATGTCATACAGGAATAATCGTCAGGGCGATCCTGCACCTTCTGCTTCCCAGCGGAAGCGCCCGTGCACATGCAAAACAGAGGAGGAGGGGAGGGATACGGGATAGACGACCTACCTGGACGGCGACGTCGACGTTGATGCTGACGCCGAGGACGGCAGCGCGGCGCCGCGCAGCTTCTCCTCGAGCCGGATGTGCGCCGCGAGCGCGGGCCCCTCCACGGGCGCTGCCGCGTGGTGCGCGTAGCGGTAGTGGCCGTAGTGGTGGTGGGCGTGCTCCGCCGAACACGCCGCCACGTTGTCGCCGTGGTAGTGCACGCGCCGCCGCCCCGTGAGCCGCGCCAGCCCCCCGCCCGGAAGCATCGTCGTCCCTCGCTCGGTACTCGCTCCTGGCTTTTCCTCGGCGGAGGTCCTTGTCCGTCTCGATCGCTCGGCCTCGATCCGGCCCTCGTGCTCTCTTGTACCTCGGCGGTGGCGGTGGCGGTGCGCCGGTGATTGCTGCGTGTGTGTTCTTGGTGGTTGATTGCTGCGTGTGTGTGTGTGCGCGCGCTGTTGCGGTGAAAGTTATAATCTCCAGGTGAACTTGGTTTCTGAGTTATATGTACAGCCGGGTAAAGACGACGATGTGGGGCCGGACCGGACCGCGTGCGGCGGAGGAAGGTACGAGGAAGGCGCGAGCCGATTTCCAAAGCCCGGGGGATATGCCTGCGATTCGTGGCGTGGGCGAAATTACCGGAGCAACCCTTCGATAATGACGAGGCGGTCGTCCGGCAGAGCGGATTTGCCTGACGTCGACGTCGGTAACCACGGCGACGCGAGGGAGATTGGGCGTTCGGCAGCGACCTCGGCTGCTCTCTAAGCGCTATATATGGCCATCGGGCCCTGCCTTAGCCGTGCTCGTGCCTGGCCTACGGTCCAAGACACGGCCCATGGGCCATGTGGAGATGCGTGGGTTTTAGACATTCGACGTCGCAACTTGTTCGAAACTTTCTTAATTTTTTATCAGGGCCTCCACATGTGATAACAACATACATCGTCAAGTTTCGTGATTTTCGGACTTCGTTTGGATTTTATATAATTTAAATACACTTTTTCCGCGATTACCTCGTCAGGTTCGGACAATATGATGGTCGTAATTTAATACGAGGTCCCGGACATGGCCTGAACATACGCCAAACATCATGAATATCATTTTTTGAATGACCGAATTCCATTATTTCATATACCTGCAGTTTAAATTTGGAGTACTCGAAAAAATTCATGTGAAAGAAAATAATTAAAGAAATATAGGACAAAAATTCAAAATTATTTTAAATTTTGATATGGAGTTTTAATTACTGTAGTAAGGCCCCAGAAAAAAATAGGGCACAAAAAATAAAAAAAATATATTTTGCCGGGTGCCTAACGCGTGGCACCCGGCAAAGGCTGACAGCAGGTGGCCGCTGTCATGCCGGCCACCCTTGCCGGCGGCTATATTTTGCCGGGTACCGGCACCCGGCAAACACCAATGTTTGCCGACGGCTAGAATTTGCTGAGAGCCCGGCACCCGGTAAAGGCTTCTTTGCCGGAGGCCTTTCTTTGCCGGGTGCCGCCGGGACTGGCATCCGGCAAAGAATTCCTTTGCCGGGTGTCCGATAAAAAACACCCGACAAAACATTTTACTCCCGGCAAATCAGTCGTTTTCGGTAGTGTGTTAGACTAGCCAACAAATTATTCAGAATACTTGTCAGCGACCGATTTATCTTGCTCAAATATTAAATCGGCCAATTTAATATCACATTAGGCTATGAACAGGACATTGCCAAATTTTGCTATCAACAAAATACAGACATTATTCCAGTTTTTTATCCACAAATACAATGGTTTATTTATTAAATGAATTCATTCTTTTTTCTGTTACAGTAAATTAAGATCACCGAGGTACTCAAGATGGCCTGGCTGGCTAATTAGAAACTGGTCCGGCCATTCATTGCACCGATCAAAACCTGGATCAGTTGCACTTGTGTGCAGCGGCGCTGAAGCCAGAGGGATATGCCACTCGCAATCGCCCAAGGGCAAAACGGTCCAGGCGCAGTCATGGCCCAGCCAAACACGTCGGTCCAAAACAATCTCTAAACGCAGGCGCGAGGCAATCGGGAAAACGGCGCAACAAAACCACTGCACCAGCTTAGCTCAGCAGGGTGTCGATTGATTGACAGATATCCTGATGGCTACCATTACCACCCCCCACGCCAGCCTAGCGTGTGCATATACCCAGTAATTTTTGTTCGGCGTGTTTCTTCTTCTTTTTTTTTTTAAAAAAAAATATGCATATACAGGGTGGTGGTCTAATCTTAGAGGATTGTGCTTGTAGTCTGTGTGTCCAACGGAGTTTTCTAGACGTACACGACCTATCATATCGTGTTGTATGTCGTTGTTCAATAATTATATTCATTCATGCTTTTTAACAGCCCTCGTGTTCACGCTGATCTCGACTTGATTTGGCGAGGGCCACATCTCTCGTCTTGTGTGTTTAATGAGGTCACGGTATGTCTCATATTGTGTCCCTCTCTTAAATCTTATTATCTTACCATTTTATTTCTCCCTGAAGGTGATCTCTAAGACCATCGTATTCTCTAAGAAGACTATCGTATTCTCCCCCATTGATTAATAGCGAGATAGCTGTGGGCATTGTACTATCTCAGAGCAGTGGTACTGTGGTTGTCGACAAGATATTATGAATGTGTATATGTGATTCTTGCAACAGGTCGCCTACCTACCCTACCTATGTCTGTGACACCTCCTAGCAAGATCCTCAAGTTGCCTCTCTTCCGATATCTCCGTCGGTGCCTGGAATGTCCTAAGGATATACATACACAGTCAGCGGCTAATAAGCTACTTACATCGAATTCGAGGCTGGTGCCCATTTGCCTTGCAATTGTGAAAAAAAGCCAAAATTACAGTGAAGTTTTGATTTTAGAATGGAATTGGTTTTTAAATTTTTTGTGGGTGCATGTACAGAGCACTACTATTTATTTTGAGAGGATGCTATTAAAAGAGACTACTCCCTCAATCACTTCAACCAAAAAGAGCCGTTAAAAACCGAGTTAATTAATAAGGTAAATAAGCAGCCTGGAGACATTTGTAGATTTCGACTACTGTTTTTTTTTTCTGAGCCGAAAATTTCGACTACTGATGGGAATGAAGCAGTGCTCCATTCTTTTTGAACCATGGAAAGAGGCCAGCATTAACATTGTTTTTTTTTTCTGAAGGTGAGCCCAACAGCATTAACATGATGACATCGGATAAAGCCTCACGGGTCGGGCCTACGGAAGAGAAATCAGCCCAACATTCAGATGGCCCGAAATGGTCTGCAGGCTTCGCTGTTCCGTAGATACGGTCCCTTGTACGTTTGTCAGTTGTCACGGCAATACCAAAGGCACTATTTATTTTTGTTATTACTTTGATGCTTGTCATGAATTGGAGGGACGATGGGAAAAAGGAGAAAGATCCATTCTTGGGCTGTTGGGTTCCGGGAGGACTGTGTTCAGTCACTTGATCTTTTTCGTTCTATAATACACCCGTTGGTGGATTGATATAATCTGAGAAAGAAACATGTTTGGCTGTCTGCTAAGTTGATAAAAGATTACCAACTGAACATTATTCCTAAACCCTTTTCAGACTAATACATCAACACAGTCTACGAAACGCACACCTGTCAGAGGATGCAGAGGGCCGAGAGGGCGCTTTCAGCTGGTGGCATGCATCATCACTAATTAATTTAATTGGATTAGATCACTCGATCAAAGGAAGGAAGAAAAGATAGTAATTCTTGGAGCGTGACACCAAATTATCCACGTTTAATTCGATCGCCCGATCGAAGGGAGAAAAGATTGGACGTGACGCAAGATTCTCAATGTATATAATACAACTGTTGGATCGCTCTAACTGAAAGGAAAGAAGGATCGGACGGTTGAGAACCTCGAGTCAAGTAACTAAATCATTGACTCGAGCGTGGGCTTTCAAATTCATCATTTAGCATTATGCAAAAAGAAGATTATACGTAATATCAAAATATCGACACATGCGTGAGTGATAAAATTAAAAACTAATTGCACAGTTTGATTATACTTTACGAGACGAACATTTTAAGCCTAATTAGTCAAAATTTAGATAATTTTTACCAAATAGAAACGAAATGCTATAGGATTCTGCTACAGAAATTCTAACCCCCGAATTCAGACAACTAGACTAATCCACGGTAGTTCTTCTCGCTGTAGAGCCACGTACGTACGGCTTGGAAGTATGTACGGAAGCCTAATTTATTTGTAGCCTTGCTCAAAACGTGACCCACAATTCCTCAAGATTCAATCGAATCGCTCGGTGATAACTTTGGGTGGACGAACCGGACGGCTCCCAACCATGAGCGACGTGACCAAACTATGGGACGCATGATTCAAATTCAAATTCAAATACACATATTCGTTTTGTTTTGTTGTATAGTAAAGTAGTAGCCACGTATGGGATGGAAGCCCCTGGATGCCTCCTTTCCTTCCGCTTTTCGGTCGCAATCCATCCGCCGTTTCTATTCCTTCCGTAAACCCACGTATAAACCCCCACAGCGGCGCAACGCGACACCTGTCCGTCTCTCTGCGCGTCCCCCCCATTCTTTCCGTCGCGGCGCCTCTGCCCTCTGCTCTGCTCTCTGCTGCAACTCGTGGGTTGCTTCGGTTCTGCTGCGAGCGAGAGGGGGGATCGATCCATGGAGGTGCGGGGAGGCGTGGGAGCCGGCGGCGGGGACGGCGGGGAGTGCCACGCGGCGCAGGTGGTGGGCGCGGACGGCGAGATGGACGCGGCCGCCATGGAGCGGTTCGCCGCCGCCGCGGGGCACCGGGGGCGGGGGCTCTCCTACGCCGTCGTCTCCATCGTCGGGCCCCAGGGCAGCGGTACGTACGCGCGTCAGCAGCGCGCGTCTTCCTCCTCCCTTGCTCCTTCCCCTTCCCCTTCCCCTCCCCCTCCCCCTCCCCCTCCCCCTCTGCTTCAGCTACAAGGCGCTTCAGAGTTCAGTCGTACGGCGTATTCAGTTATGCTTATGTCCCCGATGAAATTCTCTCTCGTGTCTTAGTTAGATTACCCTCGTGTCAGTTGTTCATGGCGACTGATCGGCGAGGAATCGAGAACGATCCACGTAATTGTGGCGTGGCCAATTCTGTTTTCCCCAGAATTACAGATGTTGCCAACTTGGGTCTAAATAAATATAATTACATTATTACTGCACAGTTGATTGGTTCCCCATATCTGTAGGGTGCTCTGATTATTTGACTTTTCTTGTGCTCTGATTTTTTCCCCTGTTTTGCAGACTCCACTAGAGTACCTAACACAAGCTCTCAAGGAGGATATTGAGAGGGTGCCAGTGCTTTATTTTCGGCTTACCTGCTTTCCTCTTTGTCATGTCGCAGTTCTCATCATTCACTGTCTTTTTCTGTCAGATATGGGACTGTTCAGAAACCAGAAACTTACAAGGAAGCAGCGCTTAGTGATTTCTTCAATGTCAGTGCATCAGTTTTCTGAAAGTAAGGCTTTCATACATCAACTGACTCGTATTTTCTGCAATATAAAGGTGGAGGTCACTGCTCTATCCAGTTATGAAGAGAAAGAAGAACTATTTAAGGAGCAGGTAGACTGGACATACAAGTACTCTATTTTTCTCTGTTCAGTGTATTCCCCTCTCTTCTCTATTGGATGAAATTGCATTTGTTATGAAAGTTTCATCTTCAGTGAAACATATGATTTCAGGTTTATGTATGCCTTATTTCACTTTAATGATACAGAAGACCTTTTGCTGTACTATGTCATATTTTTTTTTTCCTTGCAGGTTGGACAACTAAGGCAGAGGTTTTATCATTCTATTGCGCCTGGTGGTCTTGCAGCTGATAGAAGAGGTGTGGTACCTGCTTCAGGCTTCTGTCTCAGTGCACTGCAGATTTGGAAAGTAATATGTGAAAATAAGGACCTCAACCTTCCTGCTCACAAGGTTATTGTGCCATTATTTGGCATCAGTGCTACAAAACTAAACAGTAATAATTTGTGTTTGTGGATATGCCAATACTATATTTTTTTTTGAAATGTAACTTTTCTTGTATTTTGTCTAGGTCATGGTTGCTACTGTTCGATGTGAAGAGATTGCAAATGAAAAGTTCAAAAACTTTTTGTCCGATAAGGTGACAATATGTTCTTATGTCAGTCTGTTTTATTGTATTTGTTTGATTGGCTGAATGGGAATTATTCTGCTCTGCAGGATTGGTTGGAGCTAGAGGCAGCTGTAAAATCTGATCGGCCACCAGGCTTCGGAACGAGGCTCAGTGCTATTCTCGACTCTTACCTATCAGAGTGGGTGATCTAACTAATTATCATCATAGATTTTCTCTTAGAAAGTTATTAAGATAAACACAGTGGTGGTCATGAATCTGCGTGTTCAAAACCTGAATTTGCTAGATTTAACTACTTGCTTCAGTTCATTCTCTCGAGTCTTGAGACAAAATGCTGATGCATTTTCAATTTTCATGTTGTTTGACATTTAATCGTGAACTGTCTATGTGGAAATTAAGTTGCTATCTGGCAGTTGATCTAATTACTGGTTTTCTTATAATGGCCCTCTTTTTTCTCCCTTTATTACTCCAGTGAATTCAAATGCATTAGTACTGATGGTGGATTATGTGCTCTACCCTCTTTGTGTTGAAACAATTTAAACTATACTGGATGCATGCAAATTCTCATTAACTAGGAATAGATTGTTTGGGTATCTGAAATGACTGACCATATTTTTAGTCCTGGATAACACTAAGCAAAATGCAGAGTTCTCATGAATTAATCTGATTGTTGCATGTAAGCCGATGTGACAAGTTGCTGTACCATTTTTATTGCAGGTATGACGTGGAAACCATGTATTTTGATGAAGGTGTAAGAGCTGCTAAGCGGCATCAATTAGAATCTTCAATGTTAGATGTAACTCATTTCCAAATGATCAAAATCTCCCCTGATTTGAGGGTTTAGTTTGGTCAAGCTCAAAGATTTATTAGTAAGTTTTCTTAAGAATCATTGGTTCATGACATTTTATCTCACCAGTTATTATTTCATATATTTGAGTATATGTTCCAACCACATCTTAGCGCAAACTGCAAACATCTCAATCCTTTGTTAACTAAATCTTTATCATGCGATGCACTGATGCATACATAGTTCTGGTTGGTATAATGTTATAAATCGGATGTTTGTTGTTACAACTTTTTTGATAGTTAGTAGACTTTTTATCTTCATTGTGGCCTTTTTATCAGATTGTCATGAGAAAAGTCATATTTTGCAGCATACATATCCTTCTGTCGAGAGAATAATGGAGCAGCTGCATCTTATGGCTCTTAACAAATTCAAAAGTGATCTGGAACAATCATTAAGGAGCGCAGAGGGATTTGCAGAATCAGTTCATCAGTGTTCTCAAGCTTCGATGGAAGAGTTTGATGCTGGAATAAGAGTTATGTGAACAACCGCTGCTGCACGTCTTTTTTCTTCTATGATTTATATATATTAACCAGTAGGGGGCCCCCCTCCTGTTTCCTAAAAAAAGAATTAAGGGCTACAATAAGATTGTGCTGAGCTTCTGGTGGACAATACCATTAGTGCAATCCTAGGCTCCTGGACTCCTTTGTCATATATCATGTGTCCTCCTGGAATGGATGATGCTTGTTATGAATAGCAATGCATACATAAAACCCTTTTTAGCAAGCTTCGTCGTCTACTACAGAGTAACACGCATGTGCCGATGTGTCCTCCGGGGAAGGAAAAGGAATAGGCAGACAAGGTCCCAAAGGCACAGACCATGCATATGCAAGTGCATATGAAGTGCCTAACCTGGCTAGTTGTAACCATAAAAAATATATGGGCAATGAGGGTCTGAACCATGTCCTATGGAAGGACCATAAGAGAACATTCCCAACTAACAGCGCTGCAGTGTTCGATACCAAGAGCACAAAGTTAGCAGCCACAACAAGAGCCTAAAAGGCAGTGGCAATAACAGCAGTTTTTGTTTTTCTGTCTCTTTTTTGGTCTGCCTTATCCCTTCATGCTACTTGGTCTGTTCAGAACTGAGCAAAATGAAGTGAGGAACACACATGCAGTCAGCTTATATGATATGATGCATCTCTTATAGTTTTTGGCAAACTACAATTCAGTGATTTCGGGCCCTAGTTTTTTTTATGCAGATACATCAGTTAAGCATGTGCATTGGGATGCTTCAAAAGCTAGGAATAAACTGCAAGAGCATATACAAGCTCATGTAGAATCTATTAGGAATGCAAAATTGGCAGAACTGAAAGCTAACTATGAGGTTACTTTCCTTGATTCTAAAATCTTAATGTCATGGTCAACTCAGAACATTCCATCCATATCTTTTGACCTTTTACCATTTTGCATATTGCAGAAGAAGTTGTCAGACGCAATTGCTGGGCATGTACGATCCATACTGGAAACTGGCGAGAGAGATTCCTGGGCATGCATCAGGAGACTATATAGGCGTGAGACTGAAAATGCTGCTCTTGCATTCTCAGCTTCCCTTTCTGAGTTTGACCTAGACCAGACAATTTCCAGTAAGATGGTCTCAGACTTAAGGGAACATGCAAGAAGCATAGTAGAAATGAAAGCTAGAGAAGAAGCTGGAAACGTTCTGATGCGCATGAAACAAAGGTCGAATTTGATCTTCCTTTTTGTTATTTGAAGGGAAATGAAAAAGGGATGATGCAATGTTAGTTTTCGTATCCTACCACCATGAGTGTTCATATATTTTGAACTTAATATGATTGGATTATTATTTATAGGTTCTTCACTGTGTTGAGCCATGATAGAGATTTGATGCCAAGGACATGGATGGGAGATGAGGATATCCGTTCAATCACTAGAGAAGCACGCTTAGGGGTATTTAGACATAACATTTTTCAGCCAATCAGTATCATAACACTTCTAGTGTGTCTGAGTTTATCTATAATTCTCATCCATGAGAAACTTAATCTGGATCACATGTTGCACTGCAGGCTTTAAGACTTATGTCTGTAATGGCAGCTATACGGTTAGATGTTAGCAGAATAGTGGTTGCTTCACAAAGGGCTAATCCTAGAAGGGTAACTATATAGAGTCATACATGGGCCTCATGGGCTTAGCCTCATGGGCCTCATGGGTCTAATATTCTCATTACTCTAACAGCCCCCCGCAGTCTGAACTTCTGACGCAGCGGAGTTACAGACTGGACATAACATGAGAAGAAGCACACAAATGAGCCCCCTCACAGACGCAACTAGCCACCGGTGACATTGAGGCTGGAGCAGAACTCGGTGAAAGTTGAGGACGGGAGACCCTTGGTGAAGATGTCAGCAAACTGGGAAGTGGTCAGGACATGGAGGACCCGAACATCGCCGATGGCGACTCGATCACGGACAAAATGAAGGCCGATCTCCACATGCTTGGTCCTCTGATGCTGAACAGGGTTGGTGGAGAGGTACACAGCACTGACGTTGTCGCAGTAGACCAGCGTGCTCCTGGAGAGTGGGCTGTGGAGCTCGGCGAGGAGCTGCCGGAGCTAGGAAGCCTCCGCCACGCCGTTAGCGACAGCGCGGTACTCCGCCTCGGCACTGGAGCGGGAGACCACCGGCTGACGCTTGGACGACCAGGACACCAGGTTGCCGCCTAAGAAGACAACGTAGCCGGAGGTGGAGCGCCGAGTGTCCGGACACCCGACCCAGTCAGCGTCAGTGTAGACGACGAGCTCGGAGGAGGAAGACCGGTGAAGGAGCAAGCCGTAGTCGACAGTGCCGCGGAGGTAGCGGAGGAGACGCTTGAGGGCAGTGAGGCGGGGCTCTCGGGGATCATGCATGTGAAGACAAACCTGCTGCACGGCATAGGTGATATCCGGCCTGGTGAAGGTAAGGTACTGAAGTGCACCTGCGAGACTCCGGTATGCCATGGGGTCTACCACTGGGGTGCCCTCAGCCTCTGACAGCTTGCCCTTTATGTCAACTGGAGTGGAGTAAGGCTTGCAGTTAGTCATCCCAGCGTGCTCCAGGACATCGAGAGTGTACTGCCGCTGGTGAAGAAGAAGACCGGTGGGACGAGGCTCAACAGTGACCCCGAGGAAGTGGTGGAGCACCCCAAGATCCTCCACAGGAAACTCCTGCTGAAGAGAGCTGATGGTGCGGCTGAGTAGTGACGAACTGGAGGCTGTGAGGACAATGTCATCAACATATAGCAGCAGGTAGGAAGTGTCAGCTCCACGGTGATAGATAAACAGAGACGTATCTGACTTGGCCTCCACAAAGCCCAGTGTCACCAGGAAAGCCGCAAACCGAGAGTGCCATGCGCGCGGGGCCTGCTTGAGGTCGTAGAGAGATCTGTTGAGCCGACAGACCATGTCAGGACGAGAAGGGTCAACAAACCCTGCTGGCTGGCTGCAGTAAACTGTCTCATTGAGAGTCCCGTGCAGAAAAGCATTCTTGACGTCCAGGCTGGAAATTCGTGAGAAACCTGATTTACCGGTTTTACCACCGAGGCCCGGTAAAAAAGCCCAACCGGCCAAATTTTTTCGGGTGAATTCGGCCCGCCTGGAGAAATCACCTCGGCAGCCCATATGGGTGGAAACCCTACCTCCCGTGCGGCGCCCTCGTGAAAATTTGGTCTCCTACGCGCGTGGAAACAGCGAGGGCGGCGATTTTTCTTGGCGGCGGCGGCGTCGCTCGACCTGGAGACCGTGAGGGCGCGAGGGCGGCGTGCGAGCGGTGACTGGGAGCGCGAGGCTGCGATGGCGACGTCGAGATGGAAGTGCAACTCTGCGCAGGGCTGCTGGGTGCGACGCGAGTGAGCGCGGCGGCGCCCTGTCCTCACGGCGACGCGGCACGGCGACGGGCCGGCGGCACGGTGTCGTCTTCTTCGGTCTTCCTCCCTCTGCAGCCACGGATTCGTGTTCCTCCACTACCAACAGAACCACGGCGCCCCTCTTCTCCACTGCCAGTGCCAACGGAACCACGGCGCCCCTGCTCTTCTCCACTGCCAGCAGGTCCATATTTTGTTAAATCTGCCTCTTTGTTAATCATGCTACTTTGCAGTTTTAGTTGCTCATTTAATTGTGATACAGATTGCTAGCTGTTAATTGTTGAATGCATGTATATCGATGGCATGGCAAATTAGTTCTTTAGTGGCTGCAACAACGCCGGCCACCAGTAACTTAGTTTTGTTCTGCTCAGCTGTTTGGTCAATCTGCTTCTGTGCATTATCATGATTTTGATTAGTTCTGCAGATTACTAATTGCTAACCGTGGTTATGCTTGTGTGCTATCTTGTCATGGATATATATGATTAGCAATTTTGACCTTGCCATCTGCACTTTACTGTTGCTGCTCATGAAATGTTTGATGCAATGCTTGTATGCCTGAGTTGCAACTAAACTGTGCAGCCGAGGCCTAATTTTTCCCACTTTATGGTTGCAATGCTTGTATGCTTGCTTGTAGCTGCTCATGAAACCGAGGCCTAATTCTTCCCATTTTATTCACTTATTAAGTCTCAGATTTAGTAATAATAGCTCTGCATTTTTTACCGGCAGTAACTAGCTCAAGTCCATAATGGGTGAAAACATTGAAAAGAACCGTGATGCAACTCCTACTGCTCAAGGAGTAACAAACTGTGCTACTGATGGTGCCACTGTGTTTCACTTGAAAAATGGTAATGTATATTGTTGTGTTTTAGTTTACAAGCTATATACATTAATAATGAAACAAATTGTATGATTGTGTGAGTGTGCCTTAATTTTTTGGTATAGGAAATCAAGTCACAGTTTATGGGCCAATTGAGAAACCTTGGACACATGCTCAAAAATGGAATGCAGGTTTTATATGTCATTATTGCACAAAACAAATAAAAGGGGGAGGTGCGACACGTTTGAGAAATCATTTGGCTTGTTTATCGGGTGATGTGGTTGATTGTAGAAATGTGCCCCCTATTGTGAAGGAAGTAATGTTAAATGAAATTGCTTTGGCAAGGAAAAAGAGTAAGGACAATAAAGAGCGTCGTCTCTTTATTGAAAAGCACATTATGGAGGACCTTCTCCATGGGTCGTCTAGGGACAATCCTATTCCTCTTGATGAAGAAAGCCAAATAAAGATGGCAGTAGAAGAATCACTTAAGGATCTTGGCATGCATGGTGCAAGTGGAAGTGGTAGTTTTGCTAGTATTGGTGGTTCGGCCTCTAGTCAAAGCAAACTTGATAAGTTTTACCGTAAGTCCAGCACTTCAAAAACTCTCTTTGATGTTGATTTGGGATGTAGCACAGCATCAACACAACCTAGAATTGATGTTATGCTTAGAGGGGGTTCTAGGGATACACTTGGAAAGGCTATTGCTAAATGGTTTCATGCTAATGACATCCTGGGAAGGAAGGCAGATTGCCCCTATTTTAAAGCAGCGATTAAAATAGCTCAACAACTTGGTGAGGGTGTGGTCATTCCATCGGGGAGAGATATAGATGGACCACTCCTAGAAGCCAATTCTCAAGAGCTAGAGGCACAATTGAAAGAATTTAAGGGTGATTGGGATCATTATAGGCTTACTATTATGTGTGATTCATGGACTGGCCCTACGATGATGTCAATAATCAATTTCATGATTTTTTGCAATGGTCGGATGTGGTTTCACAAGTCTATGAATGCAACCGGTAAAATACAGAATTCAGAATTCATTTATGACGAATTGAGCAAGGTGATTGAGGATGAAGTGGGTGTCCAGAAAGTGGTTCAGATTGTGACGGATAATGGATCCAACTACAAGAAGGCATGTAAACTATTCACTAAAAAATATCCATCAATTACATGGCAGCCTTGTGGAGCACATACTATCAACCTGATATTAAAAGACATTGGTCAGTTTGATGAGGTTAAGGAAGTGGTTGTAAGTGCCATGAGAATATGCAGGTTCTTCTATAATCATAACAGGTACTTGTGCTGTCATATACATTTGTGCTGTCCTATTTACTTGAGTTGTCGTATTATACACTTGTGCTGTCCTATTTATACATTCAGGCTTCATGCATCAATGAGAGAACACATTGGTGGAGAGCTGATTAGGTGGAACGCCACTAGGTTTGGCACGGTTTACTTATTCTTGCAAAGTTTCTGGGATAGGCAGGATAGGTTTAAAACATGGATGGTGTCTCCTGACTGGGCTCAAAGTGATTTTAGGAATGATGAATTGCATTTTTTTACATATGATTGCTTGACAAGTAGAGATTGGTGGGACAAGCTTGAATTAGTCTTGAATATTGTCTCTCCAAAATATTCTTGGCTTCGATTTGCTGATCAGCAGAAGAATGCAACCATGTGTGGTTTCGTACCAAAGTTTCAAAACTGTGTGGCTATGATACGTGCAAAAATTAGAGATAAAAAAGAACTTCTCAGCCGGGTCACAAGTATAATCCAAAAAAGAGCTCGATATATGTTAAGGGACAGCCTCTTGATGGCAGGTAAATGTCACACATAGTGTATAGTCCAAATATTGATCTTAATGTACAAAATTTCTATGATTCTTATGGTACTTCTTTGATCCTGCAGCTGCTGCATTAAATCCAGCTTGTTTATATGATTTGAACTCCAAATGTATACACTCGCGGCCTTACAAATATGCAGTGACAGTGTCCTTCAAGAAAATTGCTAGTTCTCCTGAAGAGGCTGCACTTGCAATTGAACAATTTGCAAAGTACAGCTCCAAGAGAGGTTTATTTGGCACTTTGGAAGCAAGGCACTCAGCCCTTGGCGGCCGTATGACTGCAGGTATATTTCTTGAGCATTTAATACTAAATTTCATGCTGTTCATATTCTAATTCTGGTTAGTATTTGTAATTAATTCAGCTGAATGGTGGGAACAATATGGTGGACAATTTCCAGAACTACAACGATTTGCACGACTTATAGTCTCACAATGTGTAGCATCTAGTGGCTGCGAGAGCAATTGGAGCGCATTTGCATTGATTCACACAAAATTGAGAAACCGGTTGAGTTATGAAAAGCTGGACAAGTTGGTGTACATGCATTATAATTTGAAGCTACGGTTGCAGCATTTTGAAGCTGACATGGGCCTTCAAAAAGACAAGGAGGTTGACCCGTGTAGCATGATGATACATGTTGCTATGTATGATGACAAAAACCCTATGTTTGATTGGTTGGAAGATTACATGAATGAGTCCACTCCTGATGAAGAAAATGATGGTGATGAGTCTCCAACTAGCGACTACATCCTTGAGGGGCTTGAAGATCTTGCTGGACTTAAGAGAAAGATTTCCAAAGAAAGAAAAGCTGCTAAGAAAAAAGGAAAGATGACATTGGACAAAGAGGAAGAGGACTTGTGGGAAGAAGATGAAACTGATGATGATGATGGTTTCTTTAATTTTTACAATTCAGATGATGAACCTAATGATGAAGGCCAAGGTGAGGTTTCAATTTCAGCACACTTTAGAGGTTATGTTACTTATGTGTCAATGTTCATGTCAACATTAAATTATTACATAGGGGCTGATAAGTTGGTGATGAGGTTTTTGATGGTGGCAAGAACGTCCATAATGATATAGGTGCTTCATCGGGTATGCCTAATTTATTACATGGAACTTCTGTTCATCTTAAAGTTTCCTTGATAAATTTGTAATAAGTATTTGTAACATATTGCTGTTGTAGGATGTGCTGCCAAGGAATCAAGTCAATCAACCCAACTTCGTCCAAAATCAACTAGAATCAAGAAGCCTACACTTAAGAGTGTTTATGACTTATGAGTGCTGATTTTGAGTAGTTGGTGTTGATGAGTGCACTAGGCCATTGTTATTTTGTGTTGTTCTATGTTGATGACTGCACTAAGCCAACTAGACTCAAGGTGGTGACGTCCATGATGATGACATGGTGCTCTTGTAGGCTGTTTTTATTTCACTTGGACTGTAATCATAGACTGTTATTTTGTGGACTGTTATTTTTGACTCTCAAATATTACAACCAAACATATGTATTTGTTGGCTGCTATTTGTAAACTATTATTTTGATGGCTGCTATTCGTGAGCTGTTATTTGTGGATCATGAGTTATATTTTCTATGGATTATGAGCTCTTTTTATGAGTTATGGTTATGGGCTGTTATTTGTGGATCTAGTTATATTTTCTGTGGACCATGAGTTCTTCTTATGAGTTATGATTGTTGGCTGTTATTTGTGGATCATGAATTATATTTTCTGTGGAGATCATGAGTTCTTTTCATGAGTTATTTACTTGTGGGCTATTATTTGTGGATTTTAGTTATATTTTACATGGATCATGAGTTATTTTGAAGTTATGGTTGAGGCCTGTTATTTTGATACTAGTTTCTCACTGTTTTATGGTCTACTTTTAGTCTACAATTAATCCCTGTCAAAATTTCTAAATTTCAGCAAATTTTTTAAATTTTTTCAAATTCAAACCTGAAAACCCCGAGATTTCCGAGATTTCAGGGTTACCGGTGACCTCCGGTAAATTTTTATTACCGGTAATGGAAACCTGGCGTCCAGCTGATGCACAGGCCAAGATCAAGCAAGAGCCAGTGAGAGTACGGTGCGAACGGTGGCCGTCTTCACCACTGGGCTGAAAGTCTTATCATAGTTGACACCAGGGCGCTGAGTGAAACCACGGAGAACCCAGTGAGCCTTGTACCTCTCAAGGGTACCATCAGCCCGCCGCTTGTGCGTCCAGATCCACTTGCCGGTGACAACATTGGAGCCAGGCGGACGGGGCACCAGATCCCATGTCTGGTTGGCGAGAAGAGCCGCGTACTCCTCTTCCATCGCGCGACGCCAGTGAGGGTCCGACAAGGCGTCGCGAACAGAAGAGGGTACAGGAGAGACCTGCGTGTCGTCGGGCATCGTTGCAAGAGCCCGGGACCGCAGGGTACCTGCCGCGTGCCACGTCAACATAGGGTGAACATGCCGCGGGTGGCGGTGAAGGAGCGGTGGGTGATACACCGGTGGCACGACACGGGCCGCCGGAGGTGGCGGCGGTGGAGTAGGCGTCGCTGGCGGAGAAGAGACCACCGGTGATGACGGAGGCACCGGGTCCGCCCGCGTACGGCGCTGGTAGACAAGCGCCGGCTGGGCGAACCGCGCCGGGGGTGCAGGAACGGGTGTCCCCGGCCCCGCGTCACGCAGAGGAGTAGGGGCCGCACCGGAGGGCGACACACCCGGACCCGTGCAGGGCCCAGGGTCAGGTGCAGCACTGGTATGCGGCGAGCCGGGGCACGGGCCCGGCAAAGTGCACGGTGGAGTAGTACCTGCAGGGGAAAACGGCAAAGGTGGCTGGACCACTGTGTCAGTGGGAAACAGAGAGGCGATGTCAGGGTCATGGATGGTGGATGGTGGTGTGGTAGGGGTGGAGAAGGGGAAGACCGACTCATCAAACACCACATGGCGAGAGATGAGGACCCGACGAGACGTGAAGTCGTAGCACCGGTAACCCTTGTGATCCGGGGAATACCCGAGGAAGACACACAGTGTCGAACGGGGAGCCAGCTTATGGGGGGTGGTGACAGTGGTGTTAGGGTAACACGCACACCCGAAGACACGAAGGTGGTCGTACCGAGGAGGGGTACCGAAGAGAGCATGGTGCGGTGTAGGAGCGGGGCATGCAGCGGAAGGAAGACGGTTAAGGAGGTAGGTAGAGGTGTGAAGACTCTCGGCCCAGAAGCGAGCAGGAAGGGATGCCTGGAGCAGAAGGGTGCGCATGATGTCGTTTGTGGTGCAAATCATGCGTTCAGCCTTGCCGTTCTGGGAGGAGGTATAAGGGCAAGACATACGCAACTGGACACCATGAGAGAGGAAAACACGGGAGGTGGAGTTGTCGAACTCACGACCATTGTCACACGGAACGGCCTTGATGGGAAGGCCGAATTGAGTACACCCAGGCGAAAAAATGAAGAATAGTGGGAAAAGCCTCAGACTTTGCTCGCAAGGGAAAAGTCCACGAATAATGAGAGAAATCATCAACCACCACCAAATAGTATTTATACCCAGAAATACTCATGACCGGAGATGTCCATAGGTCGCAATGTACAAGGTCAAAAACATGGGCCGCATGTGAAGAAGAAGTGTAAAACGGAAAACAAACATGGCGGCCCAGCTGGCACGCATGACACAAGTGCTCATCGTGAGCTCGAGTACAACGAATGTCGGAGCTACGACTAAGCTGCATCAGAGCATCACGACCAGGATGGCCAAGACGGCGGTGCCAAGTAGTGGAGGAAGGCGTCGCGGCAAAAACAGCTGACAAAAGAGCCGGCGAAGAAGAGGAAGAAGACGTCGGAAACCGAAGGGTGTAGAGGGGCCCCGAGCTATCACATCGGAGCAGAGGACGCCGGGTAGCCAAATCCTTCACAGTAAGACCAAAAGAGTCAAACTCAATAGAACAGGAATTGTCAGCTGTAAAACGATGAATAGAAAGCAGGTTGTGGACCATAGAAGGAGCAACAAGAACATCAGGAAGACGAAACGAGCCATGGGCGCTAGCGGCACCCACGGACGTGACAGGAAGACACGACCCATTTGCGACCATGATGGACGAAGGAAGAGAGGAGGAAGGAGGGCGAATAGAAGAGAGTATACCGGGGTTGGGAGTGGTGTGGTAAGTAGCTCCAGAGTCAACGACCCACTCTGGCCTAACAGGAGGTGTCAGGGCCACGGTGCTGTAGGAGGTGGCCAAGGTCGCCGGGTCCCAACCGACCGGCCCGGGCGAGTCGCTGGGAGGTGGAGCCCCCGTGGACGTAGAGTAGGCGCTGGGGGGTGTTGCCCACGGGGTCGCTGAGTGGAACCCCGGAGGAGCACCAGCGAACATGGCCGCCGGCGGGCGAGGCTCGCCACCAGGAGCCTGGAAGGGCCACATGGAGATGCGCCCGGACCACGGATTATGGATGGTGGGCCAGGGTGCACCCCGTAGAGGCGTCGGTGCCGGTGTGTGCCCACGGCCACCACGGCCACCACCGCCACGGCCCCCCCACCCCCACTCGGCCCGGGAGGAGGAGGACCAAGAAGAGACGACGGTGACGGAGTAGACAGACGCGACGGGGACGTAGTGGCAAGTGCAGTCGAGGAAGACGAGGACCCCTGCGTGGAGACCGCCACGGCCTGAACTCCCTGCTGGAGCTCCTCCATGACAAGGTCATCACGGACCTGCAGGAAGGTGGGGAAGGGTCGCTGGCGAGTGATCCACGTCCGGAGGTGAGCGTAGCGGTCACTGAGCCCGCGGAGGACGTTGAGGACCAGGATACGGTCCTCCACGGGCCAGCCCAGGTCGCCGAGAGAGTCCGCCATGCCCTTCATCTTGCGGCAGAAGTTGCTAACGGAGAGGTCGCCCTGGATGAAGGTCCAGAAACTAGCATCGAGACGCAGAGCCCGGGCCTCGGCGTTGCCCACAAACTGGCCCTCGAGCGCCAACCAGGCCCCACGAGCGTTCGGAGTGTTGCAGACGAGGTCGTGGAGGTCCAGGGAGATTGTCCCCAGAATCCAAGAGAACGATGCTGTCGAGGCGCAGCCACGAGGCGGTCGGGGCCGCGCCCACAGCGTCGAGGAGGACGTGGTCGTCGAGGGCATAGCGGCGGAGGGTGAGGAGGACCAGGTCCCGCCAGCGGGCGTAGGAGGGCGACTCCGGCTCGAGGACAACCGGAACCAGGAGCCGGATGTTCTGGACACCCCCGGCCTGGTAGTGAAGCTGGGCCACGAGTGGGTTGGCCGGGTCGTGCCAGAGGACCGCAGCGGTGGACACGCGGTGACCCGCCGAGCCGGAGGAAGTGGCTCCGTCGTCGTGGGAAGCAGGAGGGTTGATGAGCTGCTCCGTGCCGGCGATCTGCTGAGCCAGGGCAGCGGCCGCATCGCGCTCGCGCTCCCAAGCGAGGGCGGCCTCCCGCAGACGGGCCTGCCCCGCCGCGTACTCAGCCCGGGCAGCAGCGAGGGCGGCAGAAAGGGCGGAGATGGTGCCCGATGAGCCAGCGCCCGCCGGGAGGACGGCCGCTGGTGGAGGCGCTGCAGGCTCGACGATGGCGTCCCCAACCTGGGCTTCGTGGCCCTGGCCGGCTGGGCCCTGGCCACCCTGGCCGGCTACGCCCAGGCCGGCGGCGTCCGCTATGAGGAGGGGCGCGGGGGCAGCGGGACGGGGAGGGCCGCCGCCGGGCCCGCGCGCGACGCGTGCCCACGGAGAGGTGCCAGGCAGGGGCGGGAAAGCGGCCGGCCGGCCGGCCATCGCGGGCGCCCGGGGAGGGGGGTGGAAATCCTCTGGCCGTCGCGGGCGCCTATTCGCGGCAGGCGCGGCGCCTGGGCGGGGCGGGCGGCGGCTGGAGAAGAACCTGTTCGATGCCATGTTAGCAGAATAGTGGTTGCTTCACAAAGGGCTAACCCTAGAAGGGTAGCTATATAGAGTCATACATGGGCCTCATGGGCTTAGCCTCATGGGCCTCATGGGTCTAATATTCTTATACTCTAACATTAGATGATAAACCAGACAAAATAGAACGGGCTCTGACTACTGCTCTTTTAGATGGTGGACCCCTTTCCCACAAGAGGAGCGTAGAATTTGCTTCTGATCCACTTGCTTCAAGCACGTGGGAAGAGGTTTTGCTGCCTAACTACACTTGATATTTTGGTTTAGGATGTTCTACAGAGAAATAGTTTGTAATACTTTATGTATTTGTGCAGGTTTCACCAAAGGATACACTTATTACGCCAATGCAGTGTAAATCCATCTGGAGGCAATTCAAAGCAGATACAGAGTATTCTGTTGCGCAGGCAATTTCTATGCAGATAAAACTTTTTGTTAGTGTCTTCTCAATTGATCATCCTGTTTGGAGCCAGTGCTTGCATAAATATGATCCATGTTCACAGTTTTGTTGGATAATCAACTTATGGAACTGATTTTCTTTGTTTCACACAGACTTCTGAACACCAATACTAGATTCTATCCCTGCTTGTTTTCCTTCAAATACTTGTTTTGTCAGGCCATCTGCACCACTTGCATTTTGTTGAATTATGTTTATGAAATTTCTATCTGATCTCAGTTTGCATTTTGCTAATCGAATCCTTCCAATCTGAACTCCTCGCGCCAGGAAGCACATAAGCGTAGCAAGAGATGGTTGCCACCTGCATGGACT
This sequence comes from Bothriochloa decipiens, assembly GCA_023333625.1. Classification (NCBI taxonomy): domain Eukaryota; kingdom Viridiplantae; phylum Streptophyta; class Magnoliopsida; order Poales; family Poaceae; genus Bothriochloa; species Bothriochloa decipiens. The sequence goes on along the minus strand of CM041633.1, from coordinate 42,370,937 downwards.
ATTCTGCTTCTGGCAATACTAGGCTACAACGAATTTATGTTTCTTCTTAGGTAATCATTTTAGCAGAATAATTTTCTGTTTGCTTTCCATTTTAGTCTAACCAGACTACAGGACTGCAGCACTTCCGATGTGCAGATTTCATTGTTGGCGTGTTTAACAGGTTCAGTTATCTCTTTTTGGTTTCAGGAATCCATTGTACCTTCTAGGGATCTTTGTTGCCTTCGTGTTGTCATATGCCATATGGCTGCAATATAACATCACTGCTTATTTTCGTCATGGCACGGTAAGAACATAAAATTCTCTTTATACACCGCACTGATCTCAAACTGAGTTTCTCCTATGTGCAGCTATCTGCTCTTCTTACGATTTTATCAAGACTACTCCCCACGATCATGGACATTATGATGCAAATAATCAACATGAGCCACAGACACAAGCATTCTTCACATCCATCTCGCCGCTCCCAACCTATCCATGCTCAGAGCTTCATGAACCAGACGTGGGGACAGGATCAAGTGCAGTTTCAGTCTCCTGACTCGCCATCCTCATCTTCCTCGTCCGTGGACTCGAACAGCGCTGATGACTCTTGAAGCTGTGCATAGAACTTCCATGTGGAAGTTCCAGACTTCCAGTGCTTAGATAGGTACTTCAGGGGTTTCTAGCTAACTAGGGAACTTTGTCGTGTCATCGTGTGCTTTTGACTTTGATGTGTACATGTGTATTGTAAAATGAGGAACCATAACTTTTGCCTTTCAGAAAAAACGACTACTGTAATCCTCAAAACGCTAGTAGATTCTTGTGTAGGCCAACCAAAATCTGCATGTGTAGTGTGTGAGATTATACAACAGAAATACATGAGACAAAGTAGTGAGTTATTTGGCTGTGTGTCAATGCCTACATATATGAATCTGCACACTTAATCCAGCCAAAATACATGCTAATATTTGTATGCTGCCTATAGAATCACAGAACTCATCTGTTTGATGTGCCTCTCCTAAATAGCTTGATATGTGTGCCATTTCGTATAGATGTCTATAAACCCATGCAACCTTCCAAACTCTAAACTATTTGCTTCAGCTCCATGCTGCTGGCTATATGAGAGGGTGCAATCTTCTCAGTGAACTAGAAGGGAGAGAGGTCTTGTTGAAAAGAACTTATTGATGCCTTGATGTATTCAAGAGTAGTGTATTGTTCCTCTCACTAGTGAACTTGTGGTTTGAGCCTCCAACCACAACCTTTATCTGCATAAATTAGCACTAGGCTATATATTATGGCAAGCTAGGGTCTAAGATATGCAAGAGCTAGTAGTATTGTTTCTCACTACCACAATCCTAAACGTCCTTGAGTGCTAAAGATTTTCTTGAGAGCCAAAACAAAACCGCCAAGAAAACTGTAGTTTCTTTAGCTGCAGACATAGACCTCCAAGTGATATCTATGAAGCCTATAAAGCAAATGCTCATAGCCTATTTTTCTAGCTCCTTCTTCCTCCGCATCATCCGCTTATGTCATCCAGTAACACAATCGTCATCTACTCACGGTTGTCCTTTGCGGTTCCATTCACATCTTCACTTAACCAAAACAGATCCCACCTTCACCCACCATCCACTGACCAAACACACTCACAGCTGGCCTTTATGGTTCCATTCGCATCTTCAGTTAACGAAAACGGATCCGTGGGCGCTGCATGCAAGCATGCAAGGCACCCGCGAGGAGTTTAAGATTGACAAAATTGCTTCGTGTTTAAATGCGTGTGGTAAGGTGAGAACCTAAGAAGCCATCATGCTGCTATATATAGCAGGCACAGCATGGGACTGCAACGAGGCTGACCGCCGTCCCCAAATACAACCAAGCTCGTGTGGCGTGTGTAGACGGCGAGTGGTGCAGCTCTGCACCGACCGGACCTACCACAACTTCCAGTCCATCGATTTATCCTTCATACAAAAAGGAATGAATCCCAATGTCCCAAATGATGTGATTAATTTTTTCTATTTCAGTGCTTGAAACCAAACCGGAGAAGTAGACCACGACATGGCCAAAAAACAGAGGGATCGCGTCATCGCCGAAAGGTGAGCATGGTGACTGCATATGTATTTTGATAGCACAGGCCTGAAAACAACAGGATAGTTATTAGCATAGTCGTAGTGACCACATGAGCTGAGACCCATTGGAATCCTTGTCAGGAAGGGACAACACGTGGCCACACCTCCACGGTCCAAGCCGCCTGCGGCACGAGAACAAGGAGGACGATGTGGCAGGTGCGTTCTATATGTTTACTGCTACAGTAATATACTGCAACTTTTATTATTCAATATAGATACAAGTTTATTTTTAATGTCTACTGTTATTTGCATTATGCTTAGATAGATGTCTACTTGGTGCCCTGATCAAGGATGAAGCAAGAGATGGTCGCAGAAAAACATAAAGCAGGGGAGATGCATTGTCACGGCTCATGACATTTTTTTTTAAAGAAAATCATTTTGTCTTTTGAGTTCTCACGGTACATTTTAAACTACTTAAATTCCTCCATCATACCCACGGCAACGCGTGGGGCATCCACCTAGTATTATTGAGTGCTAAACCACTGCCAAATTTGGTTGTGGGCTTTTCTTTTGAAAGAAGATAAACAATATTTGCTTTGCATTGAGTTATTTCAGGAGAATTTTTTTATAGCGGCACAAGATACATTGGAAACATGTTCAAGTAATGAAGATCAAGATTTGAACAGCGCCCTTTTTTTTTGCGGGTACTAAGAGTCCTCTCACTACCAATCAGCAGACATCATCATCTGCCTGGGTCTTGCCGGTATCAACAACGAGAAGGTACATCTTTTGGGTGTGTCATTTCTATACATCACTGTTCTATTGTTCGATAGATATTTTATTTTCTTGCTACTTTTGCTTAACTAGCCTTTACTTTTAGGCTGTTACATATATATTGGAAATTGTCCTTAGTTCCATAGTTTGATAATGCAAGAAATTTTGAAGAAGTAATAATTCAATTTTATAGGACTACAGCTAGAAAAGTCATCACCACATAAGAGGAAAAAACTTAACAAGGCACCCTTTACTTATTTAGGGCCTGTTTGGTTGCATGCCTCAGCGTGCCACGCCACATCTACGGCGGCCCCAAAGAGTTCGGCAGGTGTTGGGTTCCGTGCCCACCTGCGCCATGCTACAGTGTGTGGCGGCCACCACTGCTGCGGCTGGTGTTTGGTTGCTAACAAAGATGCGGCTGCCACTACTGCTCCCAGCACATAATCACGCCACAGCTGTGGCGGTGAAATTCCCCGCCTCACCTTCGGCAAGGTTGTTGCTGCAAGCGTGGCTCGCCCACAGGCACATGAAAAAAAACTGCGGCGGCGCCACATCTGGTTAGGCAAGCTACGGCGGCAACCAAACAGCCCCTTATTGTGCCACATTTCACTTACACATAGCCTCTCAAGCTAAGTGTAGTTAGACAAACATTGTCACCAGATAAAGGTCCCCCATCCAGTCATCTTCTACAACTTCGGCGGCCTCACCCCACCCTTTTTCATCAACCCCGGCAGTTTATAGAATGGTCGGCCGGTCAAAGGGAGGTCTGTCGGGCCCGACGGTGGGTAAGGAGGACGGGCGGCTTAGGGGCCCTGGCGGTGCCCTCGGCGACTGGGCTAGGGAGGGGCGGGGGCGCCATGGCCAGATTTTGGTGGAGCTTGCCGGAGTTGCCATGGCCGGATTTTGGTGGAGCTCGGCGGAGTTGCCATAGCCGCATGCGGGAAGAGGCAGGAGGTGGGGGAGGCGAAGAAGGTAGCGCCGCCGGCGAGCTAGGGTTTCGTCGGAGCTCTGCGGAGCTCCGATGAACCCCTAGCTCGCTAGCGGTGGGGGCGGTGGAGGTGGTGGAGGTAGGACGAGGACGACGGCGGCGAGCTGGATCTGGGTCGACGGCGGCAAGATTGAATGCACGGCTGGGAGGACCGAAGAGGAAGATGACTATCGAGGAGGAAGACGATGTGGGGGGGCTGTGGCTCATTTGTTGCAGGCGTTGGTACAGGGACGGAAGGGGCGGGATACAAGTAGCATGCAATACAGCAATAGAAATACTCCGTATCCACACCTGTCGACGATATATCCTTAGCAGTCTACCACGGGGCTTACCGAGGTAGTAGAAGATCGGCGAGGGTGCGCTAAGACTTACGAGATAGATATGAGACGCAAGACGAGCACGAGGTTTATCCTGGTTCAGGCCGCTATGAAGCGTAATACTCTACGTCCCACGTCTCTAATGACGTATTGATGAGTATACAGATGTCTTTTGAGTGGGGTATAAACCCTAAACCCTAAACCTTATATAGTCGAGGAGCAGGGTTACAGATCTAGGGTTCTGTCCGACTAGGCTTACCTGCATGCCAAGTAGCCGTTGAGCACCCGTGCGGCCCACCGACTAGTCCGGTGGTGGACCACGGGCTCCGTCTTGTGGTCTGGGTTGTCTTGTCCAAGCAACCCAAGGCCTCACCATGAGGGTATAGGGGTTTATACCCCCACAACACCCACCTGCAGCACACAGTAGGATTCCAAATGTGCGGTTAAAAAAACTGTCCCGGGAAGTCTCCTTCGGAAAATCCAAACTCCTTGACGGAGGCGACGACGTTTGCTCCAAACCTCACGGAATGCTATATTCAGGTGAGGTTGCTTTCTTTGGATGGTATTTTACGGAGCTGCAAAATTTCAATGGTATTTTCCGGAGACGGCGATCTTTCGATGCTATGAGACCAATTCTCCCTAATAGAAAACAGGGTAAAGGACCCGATTGCAGAAAAAACACATTATGGGACACGGTTGTGATTTCGTGAAAAAGGGTCTAAGATAGCCGGTGGAAACTGTTGTTCATAATCTAAGAGCGCTGCTTCTTCAGTTGAATTGTATATATTGAATTCTATCGTGGAAAAGCATCCACATAAAACCTGGATTTTCTGAGGTACTCTACACCTTAAGATCTCTCTCACACCTCGTCTCTGCGACTCTGCCCTCCTCCAAGCCTGTAAACGTGATGTGTTTGGTTTTTCCCCCAGTAACTAGTAGACATGCAGACGTGGCACGCGCGTTCATAACAAAGTAATCTTAATGACAAATTGCACGCCCCATTTGTCAGGATGCAGATGTCTACGGATCGACCTGCTGATCCATTACCCACAATCTCAACAATAGTGTAAAAACCCATTGGGCCGACCCATTATAAACTGGTGTCAAACAGTGCCTTGGGTGTGGGTCACCTGGTTACCCGAGTCAACACCGCGTCGGTCTTTCCCGCCGCACCGCGCCTGCTTCCGCCGCCGCCCCCGCGCTCGTCCACCCGCGCGCTGCATCCGGCTGGGCTCCTGGCGGCCGGCTGCGCCGTGGCGCTGGCGCTGCTTGTGATCTGGAGCAAGCAGCTGGTGGCTGCGGCCACGCTCGAGTCGGTGGCCCTGTCCTGGATCGAGTACGCCAGGACCGTTCGTGATCGGCGGCCGGAGACGGAGGTGGTGGTGGATTGGCGCCGCGGGCGCTGGCGCGTCTTGCCTATCCGGGAGGCGGCGGAGTCGCCGAGGCCATGCCATGGCGAGTGCTAGCCCGACTCCGACAACGGGTCTGGTCTGCCGACGCTGATAAACGGAGACCTCGTCTTCGACGACACGTCGTCATCGGTGATCCATCCGAAGCGGAAACAGAGCAGGAGGTTGCGCAATTGCGGAACGGCACGGAATCCCGGCATGACGGCGAGGCAGGCGAGCCCGTGAGCCGGCGAGGCCAATGCGGAGCCCGCAGCAGAAGTTGCTTCCGCCGAGGAGGCGCCGACGCCGCAACAACCTGAGATGATTACCGATGAAGATCGCTGCCGCCATCGGTGCCGGGGGCGCATTGCCGCTACGCTTCGGTGCCGATCATATTGGCCGACCTCGTCGCTGGGAAGCTCCCGACGCTGGCACTGGTTGTGCTGTGCGCGGCGTTCTCCAACTTTGTCGAGAAAGAGTTCCAGTTCCATCGCGTTGCCACCCAAGGGCGCCGTCGATGACACGGCCCGCGAGAACGCGGAGTTCATCGTGGCAAGCGCCATCGCCCACTGCAACGGGACATCTGGTGTTTCGGGTTACCCATCGGGTCTTGTGGGTCAAGTACCGGGTCAACCCAAAACCAAAAATATGCTTCATCGGGTAGGACTTTTTTTTTGAGATTGCCCATGGAGCGTGCGGGCCTGAATCTCGAAGTGGGCTTGGACTGGCTCGGTTCTGCGGACATTTTTAGTGGGCTAGCAGCTCACACTCCACACCAACCACCACCGCCCGCTGCGCCTATATTGGCCTGTTCCCCTCTCCCCGCACCGGCCACCGCCACCGCCGCCGCCCGCTCACGACCGTGGAGAGGATGCAAATTCCCTCGCGCCCGACTGTTCGCCTCCTCCGACGCCCCAACGGTGCACCTTCTCCTGCCCCGATTCACCGCATCTCCCCTTCCTCGCGGTCTCTCCTATCTTCCATGGCTTCTGGTCCGCCTCGCGGGTGGCTACCGACGCTTGCCCAACGAGTTGCTTTAGTCAGGGCGGCGCTCAACCCTCCTGTTCGTCATTTTTCCCGGTGCGTCCTCTTATTCTGATGCTAAAGTTCGCACCTTTTACCTGTTGCTAAAGTTTTTCATGTCGATTCTGACGAATTTTGGATTTGTATTGAGAGATATTCATTCTTAATTTTTGTTATAAGACTGCTCGTTCGTATATGTTTATTTTCGAAAGGCGTACTAGGAATATTCTTCGAATTAATCTCATATATCATGTATGTACTACAAAATCAGAGAAAAATAGGGCGACAAATTCGATTTCAGAAACTGAGAGTTGGATGCTAAGATTTGCCTTTTGTCCTCTTGGTCATAGGTTTTCCCATGGATCTCGGAACATGGCCATCAGCAGTAGAGTGAAAGGCAAGGAATTGAGTAAACCAGACGGGCGCCACCTCATTCCTTCATCCAAAGATCCTATCCGCACAACCAAAGATAATATGATTTTCGTTGACAAGCACTTTCCCATCACCAGACGCATGGACAATGAAGAGAATAGGGCTGCAATTGAGGAGTTCGTCGCCCGTTATGGCAATGCCATTCCTGCCAACAATGATGATGGGAGCAAAATTTCCATGTATGGTGATGAAAATGTTTATAGGACAACCATGGAAGTCACCCGTGGCAAGCAAGATCCCAGGGGAGCAGCCAAAGACGTAGGAGATGGTGAAGATGAAAGGGAGCAAGCGGTCAGCAAGGTTTGTGATGACACTGCGTATGGAGAGTTCACTGATTGCGAAGACAACTACCCCCGTGACGGTTCTGTCCGTTGGAGGGCACTTAGAAAGAGCAGTCACTGTGATGGTTCCATATACTGTACCAGGGGCACCTTTGGATCTGGCTGGAAAAATGATTATCGTATCGCAGACCGTAATGAGAGTAAGTGATCAATATCTCTTTTCCTATTGTTATCTATTTTGTTCTTAGAACATTTGTCAAGCTGTAGGTCAGCTAATTTATTCTTCGTTGAAATGTTAAATGTGCAATGCCTTTTTTACTTTATAAAAGGGTACAATAACTCTTTGTGTATCCAACTAGGGTACAAGTTACAGAAAACCACATGTATAAAAAATAAATAGTTATTCATGAATTGTGGCATAGCTGACTATGAAGGAGAAAGTAAGGTAATGACTAGGGGCGAAGTTAGATCCAAGAGGTGTACGTATCCATGGAAGATACTTGTTGTTTCCCCTGGCGGTGACTAAATGGACAAGTTTCTTTTGTGAAGCATTTTTTTCATGACAAAAAATGGGTACATGAAACTTTTCAACACAGTGTACCGGGGGGGGGGGGGGGGTAATTTTTTAGGAATAAACTAGTGACAAGTGATGCTACCTATTAACAGCGAAAGGAATCTTACATTACACCGGAGGGCAATGCTGCCACCTATGCAACCCTAGGGTGTGAGCTCAGCATCCACCAACAATCCGAGAAGTTCCTTCTATTGCAATAGTCTGATTCTAGTTAGATTAGGAGCTTGCCTTTTAAATTGAAATGTATCTCCCGTTTAAGTTAGGGAAGGGCAGCACAATAAATGAAATTTGTGTCAAACCCACAGCCCTAAATATTGGAAGAATTCTTTTACTTGCCACTGCAAAGTATCATAATCCCAGATCTGCTATTGGAAAAGATGTAATGTGGTCTATGGCATCGACATTACAAATTTTAAGACCTATCAGGACGTTGCAGAGGGGTAAAAGTAATTCTTTGCCCCTGGCTTCTTATAATTCGACTCTCTTGCCTTTTTATTTCCCCTTTCTTTGTTGATCTGTGGTCATGGTCAATTCCCACCTTGCATTAGGACACCATCACCCTCTACATTGACATCCACCTTCCAAGTCCCAAGTGATCATTCCCATGGCGGTCGTGATCAAACTGATGATTTAGAGGCCAGGGTTGATTAAGTGTTACAGAATGAAGTTGGTTGCTTGAGGTGGTCAACTGTGGACCATTGCAGGAGAGCCCCCTCAACTCCAATCCATGGTAGTTGGTTCCCTAATTTGCGGTCAGATCTCCTTTTACCTTTTTTTCCTTTCTCCTGTCTATCTGGATTAAATTCGTTACTGGAAATTATGTTGGACAAAAGCTAGAATTTTTCCTTCTATTGTCCCACATGAAGTGATCTGGTGTTAGTAATTTGGTGGTATAGGGGTAGGGGAGTAAAGTAAGACGAACAGACAACTGAAAGGTTGAGTGAGTAGAGTGGACTAATTCGTTACTGGAATTTATGTTGGACAAAAGCTAGAATTTTTCCTTCTATTGTCCCACATGAAGTGATCTGGTGTTAGTAATTTGGTGGTATAGTGGTAGGGGAGTAAAGTAAGACGAACAGACAACTGAAAGGTTGAGTGAGTAGAGTGGACTTTCAAACTTTTACTTTTATTATACCATGCAGATTTTTTTTTCTATTGTTAATTTACTGTTACATTTTTGCATGTAATCTTTGATAAAGCTCGGTTGGAGGCTATGATGTTATCGGATCCCAACAAAGATTGCATCGTGGAGGATGGAACTTGCATATGGCATGGTGCACATTCCATGTTGCAAATTTTCTCAGTAAAGTTGGCTAAAACTTCTGTGGTCGATGGCCCAGTACAGTTGTATGGATACATTGCAGCACGGGACCTGGTGGATCCATTACTTAATTATATTGTCAATATTAGCAGGGATGATCCCATCACTGTGGTGAAGGTACACTTCCATACTTGTCTGCAGTTAGTTCAAATTACTTTATTTGTTTCATAGAAAGGCCATGTGAGTAGTGCTTCCCTTTTGTTGGTATCCTACAACCATTTAGTCTCTGTTACATTAGTGAAGTTAGGATAGAGTGGAGATGTTTTATTAACTGTGCACTTATTTGATAGTTGTAGGCTCAGTTTGCAATCTCATTGTTCTTAATTATTTGAAATAAGATTAGTCTGCCTCTATGGTCGTGGTGCCATGTAATTTTCATCATAAAAATGGAGAGTTTCTATTTTAGTAGAAATGAATAATATAGGAGCCCAAAAGGGGCAGCTAAAATACGTTAGTGTTATATGAATTGACAATTATATCAAGTATTGTATTGTGAATGATTATGATGAGAACAGACCTAAATTAATCATGAAATGAAGTGGAAGTGAGTATGGAAGTGTACCACATAAAATTGATTGTGTGGCATATGAAGATGACTTTTTTTGAAAGAAAGCATATGAAGATGACTTGAATGATTCCATTGACCAATCACAAGAAAGTTCTTTTCCCTTTACATTTCAAATAAGCTAGCATAACAAATTTGTTGGAAATTTGGGATTCAAAATCAACTCATATATATAGCTTGGGACAAACCTTTCCTCTTTGACAGATACTCTCACACACTTCATAAACATTATTTTGATACGTGCCAAACATTTTGGGTATCTACTGTAAAATAATCCTGTCAACTAAGATATTTTTACTACTACAACATCACAAGTGAAGCATTTTTAGTTTTAGATACCCTTTACTTTTCTATAAAGAGCTACTAAACAATAATCTTTTTGTAGGGCTCCCTCATTGAAATGACTGGCCCTAAACGAGGGATTGATTTGTCTTGCGATGTTCTAATTGAATATGACATGAGGATCAAGACAGGAGAACAGGAGAAAGGTGATCTACAGTTGATTGATGGTGTATCTATCGTTGATGGACTACTGACATCAAGTAACCCATGGACGAATCGCATTTATGGGGATTGTGGCGCAATTGACATAACTCGAATGTGCATCGATTATGCATTTGAGGCGACTGTAGAAGTTGTCATATCAGAAGTGCAGAGTAGTTTTGAGTTGCTTCTCAGCTGTTTTACCAGTGGGTTGCATGAGGAAATTCGGCTCTTTGATGGTGTGATTGGCGAGTCACGTGGGTTGAGGCGGCATGTGCTTGCTGTCAGGAAAGGGAAGTGTATGGATTTGAAGTTCAAGGTAGGTATTGGGTCTGACTGTTGCGCTGAACATTGCTATTCCTTTGAAGCAACCAATCATGGATGTTCTAGTGAGCAAATAAAGATGGAGTTCGCCTTAGTCTCGGTGAAGGTGACTTGGTCGTCTTTGGAATACTGGAATATTCTCTAAATTGATTCGTCATATGTATTATTTGGTATATCAACATAAACTGCTAGGATAAATTAGTATTTTACTATCTTGCGCTTATCTGTTTGATTTGGGCAATGTATTGGAGCTTAATTTGTGACCTAGTTCAGAATTTTCTAACCACACTCTAGGTTAAACTTAATTTTACAATTCTTCCACTCTTGTGAAATGTTACTGCTGCTTCATAATAGCAGCAGCAGCAGCAGTTGGACTGCTAGAGTGTGACTGCTTACAGAATACTCGTGCAGTATCCAGACGATTACATATGCGTTGAAACCATCCCCTAACCCAACCCACCACCCACATGGCCGCATCATTAACTTTACAAGAATTATATATGTATTGTTTCTGGAACTTGGCACCAAATATGCTCAACTCCTTCCACGTGACAAACCCAGGGTAGCTATCTCATGAGCAGCTCTATTACAACTACGAGGCTTACACACACACTGAAAACTCAAGAAATTTGAAACAACTAGACTAGATATCTCAGCTCCTCTACCAACCTCCTGACGGAGACAACAGATACCGATCAGGCACAAGGGCTTGTTGTACCATCATGGCATCAGTGTCCAGGATCAGCCGGCCAATTCCCATGTTAATTGCGGCCTGCACCGCACATGGTTAACTCAACTTTCCCAGTTAGCACGCACATCTCCATCATCCAAGCGCTCGTGTTTGGTTTGCCGAGCTAATCCGGAATGATGATCCGCTCCTTCATCCAAGACAAAGTCGCTGTTTGTGTTTGCTTCGAATCACGACGACGACGACGACGTCCGTCATCAAGCCAGCATGCTGAGCAGGAGCATGGCCGATTGGATTGTAACAGCTGGTGAGTATGAGTATGACTATGACCAGTGGATCCCTTAAGTCTAGAGGCTGTGTCTTATATGTATCGTTGCCGTTTACTTGTAAGACACTTTAAAAATATTTCGTAATAGAAAACTCACGGGAGTCAGAGGAGTCCTCTGCTCTGTCGTCGGCGACACTCATCTTGTCTCTCACGTCTACAGTGATCGCCGGCGGTAATGGTGTGTTACAGGTAGTATCAAAGGCATCTATCCTCGGCCCATATCCCCACCATCCCGTACCGAATCAGGCCTTGATCTGGCCCGGCGGCTGGTCGAGTTTGTGATTAGCTCCGACGAATTCACGAGCTCATGTAGGTCTGCGTCCGTGGTTGCTCTGATCGGCTTCGATTTGCTACCCAGTGGCGGAGCCAGGATTTCAAAGTTAGGTATTCCTATTTACTAACAAAAAAAAAGTTCCATTCTAAAGCTATATATGAAATAGTTCACGATGACAACGATAAACAAAGGCATAAATTGCTCAAATCTAGGATTCTACCCATGGAATAAAGGAAATTACATCATAGGAATATTAATGAGAAACGGTTTTCAGTAGAAGATGGTTCCTCTCTCATGTTGAGAAGAAATATTAGGATGACACCTAGCAAACTTAACCAACTATGTCTTTATCAATTTTTTTCTTCGTTCTACATACTGTAGGATTTATAAGGATGTATGTACTGGTATAGTAATTGAAAGTTGTGGATGTATGTACTGGTATAGTAATTATAAGGCAATAAGATTTACAAAAGATGTGCTCACACATCATGACGTCATCCATGCTACCAGCTAGTAACTAGTAATTATGAGCTACCACCTGCTATAGTTGGCACCTCATTGGTTTTTTTTTTTGAAACTGTGTGACTTCCATTACTCGGCTGACAACTCGTCAGCAACGATTACGGACACAGTTTGGGGCAGGGAGGTGGTAAATTCCCCCTCACCCTCATTACACTCAAGACCCAGAGCTGCTAGTTCATAGGCAGCCCTGTTACAAGCTCTACGAGCAAAAACACATTTCCTCAAAGCCCCAGAGCTGCTAGTTCACAGGCAGCTCTGTTACAAGCTCTACGAGCAAAAACACATTTCTTGGCCGATGGGAGTGGCGTTTTGATTTGAGAAATAGAGAATAAAGTGCGCGCGCGCACACACGGATCGGAGTAATCAAAGAGTCTTCTCCTCTTCTCCTCCCGACTCTTCGGCCGCCGCCCCCTTCTCCTCCCCAGCTCTCGGGATACAGGCGGCGAGCGAGCGGGCGTGTCGTGTCATGGTAACTTTTTACCACTCACTCCCTTTGACTTCTAGCTTTACTCCTACAGAGTAATCAAAGAGTCTTCGCCTCTTCGCCTCCCGACTCTTCAGCTGCAGCCCCTTCACCTTCCCGGCTCTAAGGATAAAGGCCAATCACCCCCAGTCCATCCTTACGGGTATAGATGGCCACTGGCCGTGCCGGCCCGGCCCGTAGGCACGTCGGGCCATGCCGGCCCGGCAAGGCGTCGTGCCACGACGGGCCATCGTGCCTTGCGGGCCGTGCCATCGTCGTGCCCGGGCCGCCCCTACGGCCCAAGGCACGGCCTGTGGGCCGTTTTCCGGGCCGTGCCGCCCGTTCAGCACGGGTATTTACCTCGGGCCGTGTCGGCCCATGGCCCGTTGGACATACCAATGCTTTTTTTCCTCAGTTTTTTCACTAAGTGTTCAATGTCACAAGTCAGTAAGTCACAACTATAGAAGACAGAAAGGGATATGCAAGTAAAGAAGTCAAGGCATATAAGAAAATGATTATCATTTAGCAAAATGAGCTGTTTGTGCAATGCTGCCTCATTAAAAACCTTTCTAGGTAAAACTCACCCTTATGAGGAACCCTAGAAAGGGAAAAAGAGTACAGCCAGCTCAATGTCTTAAAGTTCTTACAATAGCCTAAAGTTCTTAAAGTTCTCTAGAGGTGTACTGTGTACGGTGTACCTCTCTTCTCTAGAGGTTCTGCCTTCTAACCAGCACCACTGCCGGTGCCGGTGCCGCTGTCGCCTCCGCTGCCGCCTCCGCTGCCGCTGCCGCTTCTGCTGCCGCTGCCGCTTCCGCTGCCTTCTTCATCCAGGTACATGTTCTTGAATGCTTCCTCCAGGTCCAAGTCCGTAGGTGTATGCTGTTCTTTCCTTGTCGCTTGGTCCCAATCCTTCATGCAGGTTAGCATCTCCACATGCTCAGGCAATAAGCGCCGCCGCTGGTCTTCAAGGATCCTGGATGTACAACTGAAACAAGACTCGGAAGACACAGTAGATACAGGTACAGACATAATATCTCGAACCATAATAGATAAGATAGGATAGGTAAGCTTGTGGTCACGCCATCAGAGAAGAATGTCAAATGTTTCTCCCCAATCAGTGACAGGGTCACTGTCCAAGTAAGATGTAAGCTCATTAACACCACTAGCAGCAGAAGAAGATGCAGGGGAAGAGGTAGAGGATGCACCAGAACCTCCAAAGATCTTTCCCCATGCCTCCTTTCTCTTACCAGAATTAGCTCCAGGCATTGGAACCCTTTCAGGCCTAGCATTACCAAACTTCTGCTCATACTTGCTAAACAGTCTAGTCAATTCATCTTTCACATCACCATAATATACACTGTAAGAGGATCCAGTTTGTTTAGCAAGTAAGTCAAGAACATTATAGAACCTTTCATCTTGGCTCTAGGATCTAGAATGAAAGCAAAAGAATAAAGCAGTGGAATGTTCTCCCAATACTTTAGCATCTTCAGTTTCATAGGCAGTGCAATACTTCTAAAAGCAGCATCATTTTCAGCTGTATGCAAATGTTTAGCAAAGTCAAGGATATGGTGCATCATAAGTGGGGCAGTGGGATAGTAAACACCAGAAAGTTCTACAGTAGCATCATAAAACATTTTCAGAAATACCATTATCTGTTCAGCACAATACCAATGCTGTGGAGTCAACAAAGTCTTACCATAATTAGAATTAACCCACAGATAAAAGACATCCTTGTATGGCAGCAAATGTTTAAGCATCAAATAGGTGGAATTCCACCTAACATCCATATCCACCCCAAACTTTCTAGGTCTTACACCTTGACCAATACAATAATTTTTAAACAATGCAATTCTATGATTAGAGGAATTTAAAAAATTGATTGCAACTCTAAAAGCATCAAGTATAGGTTTAAACCTCTTCAAGCCGGACTTAACAATTAAATTAATGATATGGCATGCACAACGCTGATGCACAAGCAAGTACTTAACTTTATTAGGATCCTCACGTGTAGGAGCAGGATATGAGCCTAGGTAACCAAAGAAGAGCGGTTGCAGAATATCAAAAGCCTTAGAGTTAGCTGAAGCGTTGTCTAGAGTAACAGCAAAGACCTTATCAATCAAGCCAAACTCCTCAACCACACAAGCAATCTTATCAGCTATGGTCTCAGCAGTATGTGACTCCTCAACAAGCCTAAAACCGATGACCTTCTTATGCAACTCCCAATCAGAACCAATATAGTGAGCAACAACAGAAATATAATCCTCTTTTGCATTACCAGCCCAAATATCAGATGTCAAAGACACAGATGAACAAACAGGCAACACTAAATTCTTAATCAAAGCACGTTCATCATCAAACAGTTTACTCATATCTCTAGTAGTGGTCTGCCTAGATACCTTTTCAAACATAGGATTATGAGCAGTTTTAATGTAATCTTCCCAGGCTTTAGTCTCACCAATGCCTAAAGGAAGGTCTAGCCTAGCAATCAACCGGCAAAGTTCTGTACGAGCAAGAGCAGGATCATACACCCAATTATGCAAACCATTAGCAGCACTCAGAGCAAGCCTGGACTGGATCTTACAGTTATCATCATGTTTTGGCTTACAGGTTTTACGGTGGCGTCTCAAATGACCAGTGCCGGATTGAGATCTAGCAGTGTATTTGTTACCACAGAGCTTACAAATTGCATGAGTCCTAACCTTATTCACATCCAGGACCTCAATGAAATCATCCCAGACATTAGAACGCTTACTAGAGTTGGTTGCCGCCGATGTACCATCGTCGCCGTCGCCGCCATCGAGATCGATGGAGTGCTCACCGTCACCAACCATGTCGACGCCAAAAAAATGACGCGCATCTTCGGTGATGTCATCGTCGTTCTCCATCTCCAGCTCTTCCACAGGTTTGGGGTGCTCACCGTCCTCAAGGTGGGTGTACTCATCCGCCACCACCGGAACCACGGTCACCCCGGCCGTGGAAGGGATGGGCAGCCGATTCCGGCCCTGGCCTCCAACTCCAGCACCGCCCCTTGACGGTGGACAGGGACACTTTGCCATCGGTGGCCTGGCCATCGTCCCTCCAGAGGAGGACGACACGGCGTCAGGAACCAACCTGCGAAGATGAAGACAAGCAAAGAAAGAAAAAAGTTAGAATAAGATCCAGATGAACAGATCCAGAGGAAAGGAGAGTAGGAGACATGAACTTGAAGAAGAAGGACCAGTGCCTTACCTAATCCACCGGAGCCCAGTGCCGGAGAAGATGACCAGTACCCAGGAGTCAAGCCAGATGAGAAGACATGATGGCGGTTAGATCGACGGCGAGCGGCGGCGCAAGCACAAAAACGGGCACAACGAACTCACATGGTCCACAGGAGGAGGAGGGGAAATGAAGGGAAGGAGGGAGGAGATGGCCAAGGCGAGGCCGCGAGGTGCCGAGGGTCACACCGCAGCAGATCCGGCGAGCAGATCCGACTAGAATGCGATCGGCGGCGGTGGATCGAGCGACGACCGACGAGACGATGCTTGAGTCTGCTAGGGTTAGGGTTTCGGGAGGGGCAGGGGAGCGGGCGAGCGGGGAACGGACAGCGGCGGCTCAGAGGGGGGTGGAATGGGGGATTAGAGCGGGGAACGGACAGCGGCCGCCGGGCGGCCGGCTTATATAGTGGGGCTGGCAGGCCGAGGCCGTTAGCCTACGGGCCGCTAGCGGGCCGCCTACTCTAGCGGGCCGTGCCCGTGCCGTGCTGCGGGCCTGGGTGGCGGCCCAGGCACGGCCTGCTCCATCGGGCCGTGCCGGCACGGGCCCGTGGCCACCGTGCCGGGCCGTGCTTCGGACCGGGCCAAAATGCCATGCCTCGGGCCGGGCCGCAGCCCGCGGGCTGCATGGCCATTTATACTTACGGGAAGAACACAAAAATTCAAGAAACACACTCCGTTGCTCAATGGCTTTCCCCATCTCGTGACTCTACGCGTACGAAAAATCGAGAGGGCAGGTGCCTCCGAAGCCCTTGCCATTCGGGACCTTGCACAGGTGCGACAATTAGGTTTTTGGGGAGAGTCTTCGCGACTGTCAGATTCAATTCTTCTTCTTCCCGTCGACCACTCCAATCGACTGCGACGTCTTCTTTCGGTCACCGTTCAAAGGCTTGCATTGCGTATCTCGTCCTGCACAGACTTCGAGCAACCCACTAATCCGCACACCATGACTGGAGGTGCTAGTGGGAGTGGAGCCTCCGATGCCTTCGACATTGGACCCTCCTCTGGGTATATCCTCAACTCTCAGTTACGTTTTATTGTCTATATGGTGTTTGCAATTTGTTCATCATGCCATGCCACTATATATGTTGTCTTGTGTTCTTTGCCGTTATGACATACATGCCATGTTTTGTGTTCCTTGTTGTTAAGATGAATATGCCTTGTTCACATGTCTATGATCTTCACATGATGTTTGGTTATGCTAGTATGCTCTTTTGTTCATGGTATATGTCATGCTTTATTTTTCAAGATCATGCTTTGTTTAATCATTCGTTTGATATTCTCATGAATATTGTGAATGCCATGATTTCTATAATTATCAATTTTATATATGTCGTCACCATGTTGTTATCTTTATGGATTAAAATGACATAAAAATGCCAAATTTTCTAACTTTTTAAGCATAAAAGTTAGGAATACCAATGCATCAATGTGGCTCCTCCAGTGCTACCCACCGACCTCCAATCCCCCAGGCGTCAGGGATCCATCACCTAGATCTCTGATTTGGCACCAACCTCGTTGTTGTTCACACGACCACCAGCGATATCTGGCGGCGCGTCAGCCTCAACCAGCATCATCTTTGGCACACCACTCGACTGGGGCACTGCATCGACTTGGATCAGTTTGGTGGCATGACCATTGTGAGCTACACTCCTAGCTCCTGATTTAATTCTCTAGCTCGCGTTGATTAGCAACCAGGGTTGTGGGGCTCTTGTTCCCATATAAAATTTCGGACGTTGCGAGTCCATTGCGGAGCGGTTTTGATTTGGGTTGCAGAACGTTTCGATTGAGCCTTAGTTCTGGGAGTTGGGTTCTAATGTCGCACCACAGGAGAGGCTTAGGATGAACCTGTTGTGTCACCAACTGTTGCTTCACTTCTGAATTCGCCACCACGGCACCTTTGAAGATACCGTCATACCGAAGCCTTCTGTGCAGACTCAAACCATCGTGGCATGGGCCTCAGGTGCTGATGAAGACAAGTCACACTGGACTGAAGTGATGGATTGCTTGAACCTCTTGTCTCAGAGGATGAATGATCTTGGGGTGATACAGCAGGAGGTGAAGAAGGAATTGCAGAACACTAATCTGAAGGTGGATCAATGCACTGCTGAGCAATAGTTTATTGCTAAGCAAGTGAATGCTAATGGCCAAGCTCTGCCATAGTTGACTCTACGCCAGTTTGAGAAGTACAAGTTCTCTGTCAGTGATGACTATGTGATAGTTGATGATGAGATTGACTTTGAGAATGTTTTTGCTGTGCAAAAACGCAACTTAAACCAGAACCCTCCCAACACTAATCTGAATGTTTTCGCGTATAAGTGGAGGTGTGATGGGCGAGGGTGCGACACAACCTGTTTGGCAGTATTTTTCTGCGATGGTTGTCATGAATGCGCTTATAAGTGGAATCAAATAAATTCTTAAAACTCTACTTTTGCTTAATGAAAAACGTGCCATAGCGTACGATCGCAAAAAAAATGGCACACACTTTGCTAACACGAAGGATATTCCTAACCATCAAAAATAATTTTGGAGATGATAATGATCTTTCATTATTTCTAATCATAAAAGATTACAATATTTTACATCTTGGTTTTATTCGTATATTAATTTTTCAGGGTAGTATTATTTGTATATTAAGTTATTTTTTTGAGGGGAAGAATATTAAATATTAAATTATTATTAATAAAACCAACTTTTCAAGAGAAAAAAAAGCAACACCAGGCTTGTATGCCACAAACGGCCCACGAACCCCACGGAACGAAGCCCACCAAAGTTGCTAAAAAAAAAATCCGTCGGCCCCAGGCGTCAGAAACCCCTCTTCTCCCGCATCGCGATCGGCTTCGCTCCGCCCCCACCATTCCGCCGCGCACGCCTCCGCCGCCACCATTCCGCCGCCCCTAGGTTTCCTCGGCGCTCGGGAGGTCGACACCGACGCGGACGCTGACGCCGCAGGCGTCCTCGAGTCGGCTGTGGATGGCACGCTCTCGACGCTCTCGGCGCTCACCTCCGCTTCCTCATGCCGCGAGAGAGGTAATCGTCTACCCCTGGCCTTTTCATCATTTCGCTGCATTTTTGTAGTTGTGTTGAACCACGGGCCGGAGATAATGAAACATTGGGTACAGATTTGCTTTGTGTGAAATATTTACTGCACAAATATTTACTGCATTAGCCCGATTCATGTGCAGTGCGTTGCATGGTGCATGCTATGAATTCCTGATTGGTTAGGCACCTAATTTTGCCCTGCAAAAAGGAGGGCAAGCCAAAAAAAAGGGCATACCAAATTCTGGTTGGTAATTTTGTTGGGTGCCAAACTCTAAATCCAAAATTGTGGAACTCAATTGGTTCAATGCCAAAGGTATATGCCAAGGCCTATGATTTAGTAATCACCACAGATAATAATTTAAGAACCTGGTGTGTATAACATATTAAGTGCTAATACCATATTGCTATATTACATATTATGATCTAGTTCATCATGTACATCAGAGCTACGGCCTTTTGCCTCCACATACGGCAACAGAGGAATTTTTGCACATTATTGTCAAAGGTGTAGGAGTGTAGTCAATTTGCCAAGAATTTTTGCTGATTATTTTCCTCAACATGTTTAACTGAACTAACACATGCAAGTAAACTAAATTGATTCGAACTAATGAACACCATGATGAAGCATTAGAGAATTTATCTGTACTTTTTTAATGGGCATGGTGAAGTGTTTAAGCATCGTAAATAAATCTGTTATTTTATCAATGTATACTCACTACTCACCTTACCTCAAAAATTTAGTGGGTGATTGTTTGACATTTTTTATACTATGTTTTGTTTAACAGGTGAGAACCAGGGAGAGATCAGCCAGGACTAAGATTGTTATTTGTATAGATGGAGATATCTCTGAGGCCAGGGAACAATATCATGAAGGTATTGGCGGTGTGAAGGTATGGTGCGAAGAAGGTGGGATAACAGTGGATGTCTCTGACCTCTTTGGACCTGGTTGTAAGGTAGTGACTACAAGAGCTGGTGGGGCACTTGAAGTTGAGGTGAAGTATAAGGGAAGATCCCTCACATTCTTAATCCAGGGGAGGAATTTGTATATTAGAGGCTGGAGAGGCCGAGGGAAGATTTTTGAACTGGATTTCGAAAATCGAGAAGAAAACTTCACTCTGGACAGAAACTGCATAAAACTCAAGACCGGAGTTAACTACCGTGAACTCGTCGGTGGGGGAGTTGAGAATGTGCCTACTGGACTGTTTGTTCTCCGGAAGGCTTTTGATAAGCTTTGGAGGCACGCTGGTGGAGAAAACATTGACATATCAAAGGAGGTAGCCATTTTCGCTGTCCATATTTCTGAAGCTTCAAGATTTCCCCCCATTCTCAGATTCATATGTGATTCCTTTACAAATTTGGGGCTAAGCAGTCTTGGAAAAGATCCCTCCAACTCCAATTGCATCTATGTTACCAAGTACAAGAAAGCTTCAGGTGCATTGATGGAAAATATTGATCGTATGAAGGCTGGAAAAGAACCGTTGCCAATAAGGATAAATGGGCTTCAAAACAAAAGTATGGAAGAACTTGTCTGTGATATTGGCATCTTATTTAGGGATGGCTATAATGCAGAAGATTCTAACTTTGAACATGAAGACCCTCCAAGTCTGCCAATTTATGAAAACACAATGAGTCAGATAGGGGCAGGTGTACAAAGGAAGAGAAAACGTGCTCAGCAGACTGTCAGCAAAAGCAAAAAACCAAAGGGTGGTGGTGGACCAAAGGGAGGATCGGTGGGTGAAAGAAAAGAATCAAATGGAGGAGGTTCAATGCAGGGAGCACAGGGGCTGAGGGGAGGAGGATTTGGGGGATCTGCTGTCTCATTTCATTCTGGGCTGAAGGGAGCAGGATTTGGAGGTTCTGCTGCCTCGTTTCATTCCACTGGAGGCCCAAAGGATAGACTTGGAAGGTCTCCTGCCTCCTTTCATCGTACAGGAACAGGACGCAAGGATGGAGTGGGAAGACCTGGTGTCTCATTTCATCATACAGGAGAAGGTCTGAAGGGATTACTTGATGAAGATAAACATGCAGTGACACCCTCAATTGGTATGGGTGAACGAGTATGCTTCAGATCTGCTGATGTTCGCTACTTTGAACTCCCACATTCCTCCCGTAAATACACTTCAGCTGAATATCAGTATATGAACGTTCTTGCTCACAGGAAAATACAGATATTTCCCACTTCACCCCTCCCCATTTGGAAAACTTCTCCACCCCTGTTCTCGTTGTTGTCTCCAAGTTCTTCCCTGTTGAGGAAAAAACATGAACAAATGAGAGCTTTTCCCCTGCTTTTGGATGGCAGACCTCACCACCATTCACGTCTGTCACTCTCTGGGCTTCTCAAGACACGGTACCTTTCAAGAGCGTTGAGATTTATTCACTGACCCATTCTCAGCTGGTATGTATTTCATTATTTTACTGTATTCAAATTTGTTGTCTAGTTCTGAGCATATTTATATGAGTAAATCACCAACTGAGCTATAGCCTATCCTATTAATGCCATACACTTTCTTGTTTATTCTTTTTTAATAATATTATCGAAGGCCATTTGTGGTTTGTATTTTAAATGCAGTTATTTATTTGCTTTGGTGATGGATGAGGTCACAAGGGACATACAAGGTGATATCCCTTGGTGTATGCTCTTTGCTGATGATGTGGTGCTAGTGGATGAGATTAGGGCGGGGGTTAATAGAAAGTTAGAACTATGGAGACACACGTTAGAGTCGAAAGGATTTTGACTTAGTAGGACCAAGACCGAGTACATGAGGTGCGATTTCAGCGCGACTAGGAATGAGGAGGGAGACGTTAGCCTCGATGGGCAAGTGGTGGCCAAGAAGGATACTTTTCGGTATTTAGGATCGATGCTACAAAAGGATGGCGACATTGATGAATATGTTAGGCATAGAATTTCAGCCGGTTGGTTAAAATGGCGTCAGGCTTCAGGCATCCTCTGTGACAAAAGGGTACATTAGAAGTTAAAAGGTAAGTTTTATAGAACAACGATTCGTCCGACGATGTTATACAGTGCTGAATGTTGGCCTACAAAAAGACGACATATCCAGCAATTGAGTGTAGCAGAGATGCGTATGTTACGATGGTGTTGTGGGCACACAAGAAGGGATAAAGTCTGGAACGACGATATTCGGGATAGGGTTGGGGTAGCACCAATTGAGGAGAAATTGATTCAACACCGGTTGAGATGGTTTGGCCATGTCCAACGGAGGCCTCCTGAGGCGTCGGTGCGTAGTGGGGGTTCTAAAACGGGTCGATAATGTAAAACGCGGTAGAGGTCGACCTAAACTGATTTGGAACGAGTCGGTTAAGAGAGACCTTAATGAGTGGAAGATCCCTAAGGATTTAGCTATAAATAGGAGCACTTGGAGACTAGCAATTAATGTGTCTGAACCGTAATCTTTTTTCTTATACATTTTATGTATTCTTTGTTTACATGTCTCTTTTGGGTTTCATCTCTTGCCTACCCCAACTTGCTTGGGACAAAAGGCTATGTTGTTGTTGTTTGTATTTTGAATGCAGTTGTTGACTTGTAAATATCCCAGTTTGGCAGCATCAAAATCTATTATGTGAACAATTCTATAATTTTTCCATGTAACAAATGGCAGCCATAACAATAGCAAAAGCCACTGACCTTTGTATCTGTCCCTTTACCAACTTGATGCAGTTTCCCTTTTCTTCTCCTTTGTACTGACAGGTGATGCTAATGATGTTGCTGTGATATTCACCAGAACCCAGGACTGGAGCAGCTTAATGAAGATAACCAGGGTAGCAACAGTATGGAGTAGGCATGAAAAATCTTTGTCGCAGTCCACACCGTCGCCTCACTTAATCATTTATCTTCTTTAGATTAGAAGTTTTCCTCCCTGTTATCAAATCGAAGTTGTAATATAAATTTGGAAACAGCTGTTATCTTTTCGTAGCCTAGAGGTATGTCAGACAGTTTATCACACGGTAATGCCTTGGGTAGATTTCACGGTGCTCTCTGGTGAAAGTTCTGATAATGGTTGGAGGAGGGACCTGATGAAAAGTAAATGGCAACTGCAAAGTTAGTGAGCAGTTAGATTCTACCTATTCAGCATCAGAAGGTTCTGCACCATGTTTCTGATGAGTGTCTTTCAGAACTAAGCATCTTAAGTTGTGAGTACTGTCAATGCGCCTAATGAATATCCATCTACCATGCAAAGGATTTAGCAGTGAGGAATGTATTCCAGAATTTTATAGTGACCCTTGGACCTTTGATTCTATTCATTCTGCCATGAGTGTTTTGGCTTTGCCTTTCTTTTCTAAGGGTGTCATTTGTTTGCGTGATGGAAATTTACAAAATTTGATTTGATGTTGCCTCCAAACTCCAATGTTGCATGTTTAACTCTACTTTTTTTTTTTTAGAATTACACTGTAAAGGTAATGTTAGATGCCACGTTGCATGGATACATGTTCTGATTTATGCAGGCATCATCCTGGCATTTTCTGAATTTTTATAATAGTAGAGCTTCCATCCTTGTTTGATGGGCGTACACAGCAGGCTCAGTTTTGGCTCATTTTGAATAAAATTTGTGTGAAACCATTGGTTGAATCTGATTGAGGGAGGGAGCTGCCCGTTTGCAAGACTCTGGGTTGTCTCTGTTCTGCACTCTCGTCAGTGTCCAGTGTTGTCAGGTACTCCCATGCTTTACATGAAAAGTTGAAACAAACAAAAATATGAGTGAATCGAACATTCTATCATCAGCCATCATACAAAATCCGTTGGCAAGGAGAACTTGTGCAAGGAGATGAATAAAAAAGATAAAAAACAAAAAACCAACCTGTGAATAGCACCAGCTTGCGGGTACGAGAGAAAATAATCGCAGTACATATGAACTATCTAGTTGTAGCCACGTATGACTTGAAAGACTGATTTGGTTCAAGTGTGACGTAGGATTCTCAACATAAGTGGCCAAACTATTTGGACGCATAATTCAAATACACGGATTCGCTTCGTTCTAGTTTCTTTCCGGCTTGGGTTTCAGTTGTCCATCCGTCCTCCTGCGCGTCCCCTCCCATTCTTCCTCTTCCTCCCCCTCGCTCGCCGCCGTCGCGGCACCTCTGCTGTCTGCTCTGCTGCAACTCGAGCGAGTTGGGATCGATGGAGGCGGCCGGGGGAGGCGGCGGGGAGTCCCAGGCGGCGCAGGTGGTGGCGCGGACGGCGAGATGGACGCGGACGCCATGGAGCGGTTCGCCGCCGCCGCGCGGCTCCGGGAGGCGCGGCCTCTCCTACGCCATCGTCTCCATCCTCGGACCCCAGGGCATCGGTACGTACCTGGTACCTCAGCCGGCTCCTCCTCCGGCCTCCCCTCTGCTTCTGGTACAGGGTGCTGCAGTCGTACGGCGTAGTGAACGACTTCAGAGTTTCAGGTATGTCTCGTGTGAAATTGTCGTGTCTTAGCTTAGCTTACCCTCGTGTCAGTTGTTCATGGTGATTGATTGGTGACGAATCGAGAATGATCCACGTAATCTATTTATTTAGGAGATTACGATTACAGAATTACAGCCCGTTGCCAATTTTCCCCACGTAATCTCCTAAATAAATAGTATATTACTACTGCGCAGTTGATTGGCTCCTCGTCCATGTAGTGTGCAATGATCGTCGAGCTCTGCTAGGCTTCAGTTTCAGTTCCGTGATTTAGCGATTTTGTCATAGTACTAGTAGTTGGATTGGATTCAGGCAGGGCCCTTCTCTGACTCTGACTGCTGCTGCTTTCTACACCGGCCAGGGAAAAGCAGACAAGCTTCAGGGAATGGATGCCTTGAAAGGAAGGTATAAACACCGAGCGCCAGTAGAAGCATTGCTTGTTTGTTACATCATCTACGTTTGTCATGTGTGCTGCTCGTCACCAGGCACCAGACCACCAAGGGCATTTGGATCGCTGTTGTGCTTGACCTGGAGGGGACGGACGGGAGGGAGAGAGGGCAGGTGAAAGCTCTACTTGCAGCCTCCCCTTATAGCATGTTCTAGTGTTCTCTGTGCATTGTGCCTTATGCCTTACGATATCTCCTCATGTGCTGACGGGTTGCCAAATTACAATTTAGAAGTACCTGATTTGCTATGTACTATAGCATTTAACCCGCCAAGAAGAAATTGGCTGTATTTAGTAATTGAAGTACTTCACTTGATTCACACGCAACATTAGTGCCGTTGTTAATTCTCCTGTAAGGATTCAGGGCTACTATACTGTGAGTAATGTTGCCAATAATAGGCCATGTGGGTAATTAATGCATTTGGTTACTTACACATCCCTTCTCCACGTTAGTCACTACTTTACCACTCTGCTGCCTGAACTGAATACAAGCAACTCATTTGAGCATCCATTGTTTTTAGCGTAATTAGTTTTAGTTTTAGTTAATCATACCCGTGCTCTGTGTTGAAGAATGATCTCCTTGCATCGACTTAAATATACATAGTCAGTCATTTATAGTTTTCACAAAATTGGAATTTCTTGTTTTTCCGGTTTACCACTGATGGGAAACTGATTACTATTGTTTTGCTAGTATTATTTACTGCTTATACACTAGTGTTCCATTGTTGCAGGATGATACAGTTTTTGAGAAGAAGAGTGCTCTGTTTGCTCTTGCAGTTTCAGACATTGTTATGATAAATTTGTGAGTTTATTCACATATTACAGCTTTACTGAAAGTTAAAATTTTGGTGAGCAGGGAGATATTTAATTATTATACGATCTGCAGGTGGTGTCATGACATTGGGCGAGAACATGCTGCTAACAGGCCTCTTTTGAGAACAGTATTTCAGGTTATACTTCTCTGACATTGAGGCAGTATTTCTTTTCTCCCATGTTCAGTCACTTATTATCATTTCTCTCCTTTTTAAGGTCTTGATGCGTTTATTCAGCCCTCGCAAGACGACACTGCTGTTAGTCTCTGGATCCTTGCTCTAGGTGTGAGCAGGATTCTTACTCTTATCGAGAAGATAGCACACAGAGATCTCAGAGTTGAGGCAATTTTCTGGGTTTATTTCTCACACTATGCTATGCCAACCTTAGGGGTTGGGGATACATATTTATAGGCTGCTAATCAGCCAAGCATATACTAAGCTGCTAGTCTAAGATGCTGTCCTAGATGCTATCCTAGATGCTAGTCAAGATGCTGTCCTTAAGATGCTAACTGCTGTCCTAAAAGCAGTCAAGAATGCTTTTACAAAGGACACAAGGACACAAGGACCATGTGCTCTTGCAGCACACACACACAGAGACTTATCCATCACTCTCCCCCTAAGTCTTGTGTGACTCCTTGTGAGGTATCTAAGCCATCCCGATCCTGGCGCGAAATTCCTGGAACTTGACTCGCCCAAGGGACTTGGTCAGGAAGTCGGCGAGCTGGTCTTGGGTGTTGATGTAGTTGGCCCGGACACTCCCTTCCTCCAGACAACTCCTGATGAAGTGATACCTCACCCGGATGTGCTTGCTGCGCTCATGGAAGACTGGATTCTTCGCCAAGGCCAAGGCGGACTTGTTGTCCACCCTGAGCTCCACTGCCTCTGCGTCTCTGCCAAGGAGATCGCCAAGCAGCCGAGCCAGCCACAAAACCTGAGTAGCAGCGGTAGTGGCTACGATGTACTCTGCCTCGCAGCTGGACAGAGCCACCACCTGCTGCTTGGCCAACTGCCAGCTGATCGGACACTTGTCGAGGAAGAACAGCGTCCCGCTGGTGCTCTTGCTCGTGTTGATGTCGCCGGCGTGGTCGCTGTCGCTGTATCCGATGAAATGTGCCGCGCCGGGGAACCTCGGGTAGTGCAAGCCGTAGTCGGAGGTGCCCGTGACATAGCGGAGGATCCTCTTCACGGCCTGCTGGTGCTCCGTCGTCGGTCGCTGCATGAACCGGCTGACATAGCCGACGACGAACACCAAGTCCGGTCGCGTGTGGACAAGGTAGCGAAGGCTGCCCACAATGCGCCGGTACTGCGTCGCATCCACCTCCTCCTCCGTACTCTCCCGGCTCAGCCTCAGCCTCTCCTCCATAGGAGTGTGGGCTGGGTTGCAGCCGGTGAGACCGCCAAGCTCCACAATACGCTTGGCGTAGGCAGTCTGGCGAAGGGAGGTGCTGGAGCTATCCTGGTGGACTTCGATCCCCAGGTAGAAGGAGAGAGGGCCCAAGTCGCTCATTTGGAAGGTCGCCCTCATCTTCTCCTTGAACGCCTCGATCTCCACCTCCTTGGTACCGGTGATCACAAGATCGTCGACGTAGACACCTACCAGCGGGGCCTTTCCTCCACTGCCCCGCCGGTAGATGGCCGCCTCGTGCGGGCTTTGCTCGAAGCCCATCCCCTTCAGCGTGGAATCCAGCTTGGCATTCCACGCCCTCGGTGCCTGCCGCAAGCCGTAGAGGGCCTTGCGTAGGCGAAGCACCTTGCCCTCCTTGTCGGGAACTGTGAATCCCGGCGGCTGATGTACATAGACCTCCTCCTTCAGGTCGCCGTTAAGGAACGCCGACTTGACATCCATGTGATGGACACGCCAGCCCTCCTGGGCAGCTAGCGCAAGGAGGAGTCGCACGGACTCCATCCGTGCCACGGGGGCGAAGGCGTCGTCGAAGTCGACCCCCTCCTGCTGCACGAAGCCTCGTGCCACCAAGTGAGCCTTGTGCTTGACGATGGCACCGGCTTCATCCCTCTTCAGCTTGAACACCCACTTAAGGGTGATCGCGCGATGACCACGAGGGAGGTCAGCGATCTCCCAAGTGCGGTTTTGCTCGACCGCGTCCATCTCCTGCTGCATCGCGGCACGCCATGCCGCGTCTCCCTCCGCCTCAGCGAAGGAGCGAGGCTCACTGTCCTCATATGCCAGGTGTAGCTCCGCCTCGAAGTCGTGTACCGCCAGCCCAGGGACAGGCTAGTTGCCAAGGATGTTGTCCATGGTGCGGTAGCGTAGAGGCTCGTCGTCGTGGTAGGCGTCGACGCGGTCCTCATCGTCGGACAGCGGAGTGGCGAACTCCACCAAACGCTGACGGGCCAAAGCTGCTGGTGCCGATCTTGGAGATGCCAGTGCCGGTGCAGGAGAGTGGGGAGCCGGTGCAGGAGTGCGTGGCGTAGCCGGTGCAGGAGTGCGTGGTGTAGCCGGTGGTGGTGGTGGACTCACTGGTGGCGGAGGCGGTGGAGGACTCGCCGAAGTTGATGGCGAGCCGGTTGTCAAGGAGGACGAGCTCGATGAAGATGAGCTGCTAACTCCCCCAGCTCCTTCCAGGTGGGCGTAGTCGACGACGAAGTCCCTTAGGGTCGAAGCCGAGCCGTCGTCCACCGCCTTGTCCCAGGTCCAGCCTCGCCCTTCGTCGAACACGACGTCCCGGGAGATGCGGACGCGCTGTGTCGCAGGGTCGAGGATGCGGTAGGCCTTGGCGCCCTCCACGTAGCCGATGAACACTCCTGGAGTGCTCCGGTCGTTGAGCTTGCCGACGTGAGTGAGCTCCTTGGTGAACGCCAGACAACCGAAGACGCGGAGGTGGCTCACCCCCGGCTTGCGCCCGTGCCAGGCCTCGTACGGCGTCTTGCCATCAAGCGCCTTGGTGGGCGAGCGGTTGAGGAGATGGACGGCAGTCATCACCGCCTCCCCCCAGTAGATCGTCGGCATCCCTCTCTGCTTGAGGAGGGCGCGGGCGGTGGCTACCACCGTCTGGTTGCAGCGCTCGACGACGCCGTTCTGCTGCGGGGTGTACGGCGCGGTGAAGTGGTGCTTGATCCCCTCATCGGCACAGTACGTCACGAACTCAGCCGCCGTGAACTCGTCGCCGTTATCCGTGCGCAATACCCGAAGCTTGCGGCCACACTCCTTCTCTGCAACAGTTTGGTGGTGCTTGATGGCGTCCGCGGCTGCCCCCTTGGTGTCAAGGAGGACAGCCCACATATAGCGGGACATGTCGTCGACGAGGAGGAGGAAGTAGCGTCGTCCTCTAGGTGTAGCCGATGTCACGGGGCCACACAGGTCGCCGTGCACGAGCTCCAGCTTCTCCTTGGCACGAAAGCTTGCTTGGCGGGGAAAGGACAGCCGTCGCTACTTGGTGAGGACGCAGGTATCGCAGAACTGCTCCACATGGTCGACGCACGGCATGCCCTGCACCATTTTCTTGTTGCCGAGCTGCTTCAGGGCCTCAAAATTGAGGTGCCCAAAGCGCTCATGCCACCGCCAGGCCTCATCGTCCCGCCGAGCTGCAAGAAAAAAGGGTTGCGCCACCTGTACGTGAAGAACATAGAGGCGGTTGCTCCCCCTGTTCACCTTGGCGCGAATTCGGTGACAGGGATCCCAAATGCGAAGCACGCCGTCGTGGATCTCCACGCGCGAGCCGTTCTCATCCAGCTGTCCCAAGCTGATGATGGAGTTCCTCAACGCGGGGATGTAGTAGACGCCGGTGAGCAGCCGGTGCTCGCTGTTCTTGGCGACGAAGATGACGGAGCCGGCGCCCTTGATGTCGACCATGTGGAGCAGTTCTGCGATACCTGCGTCATGTGGACCATGTGGAGCAGCCGGCGTCCCTGAACTTGACAGAGCCTCGAACATCAGAGTCGAGCTTGGAGAAGAACTCCCGCCGGCCTATCATGTGGTGGGTGGCGCCGGTGTCGAGGCACCACCCATCGATCTTGCTGCCGCTGCCGGACCCGCTGCTGAGGAGGGCATGTGCCTTGGGCTCGTCGAGGTGGAGAAGGGCCACTACAACCGGTGCTGCTGGAGATAGCTCGATGCTCGCATGTGCCATGAACAGAGCTTGTTGCTCCTCCTCTGCCTGTGCGACGTGGGCCTGGGCGCGTCGTGGCTGTCTGCTGTCCCTGGCCCAGTGACCAGCACGGCCACAGTTGTGGCAGGCGTCATCTTGTGCCGGCTTGGGCTTCTCGGCGGCGCCGCCCTGGGCACCTCTGCGGGCGCCGCCCTCGGCGCGCCCTTGCGTCCCGGCCTGGGCGCCTTTACGTGGCTTGCTGCGCTTGCCACGCTTGCGGCCGGCTGCTACGGAAGAAGGCTCCCCCTTCTTCTTGTCACCTTGGCCGGCAGCCCACTGCCCCCGGGTGAGAAGGAGCTTCCCACCAATGGTGGCAGGCCCCGAGAAGGGTTGTGGCTCATCACCGTCGATGACCTTGAGGCGACCTATCGCCTCTTCGATCGACATCGTGGAGAGGTCCAGCAGGGACTCGATTGAGCGAGTCATCTGCCTGTACTTCTCGGGGATGCAGCGGAAAAGCTTCTCGACAGCTCTCTCCTCGCTGTAGGTGTTGTCACCAAACTGCACCAACTTCTGCAACAGAGTGTTGAGACGGAGAGCAAAATCATCGACGTCCTCACCAGGCTTGAAGGCCAGGTTCTCCCACTCCTTGCGAAGTGCCTACACTGTGGACTTGCGGGCGCGGTCGCTGCCGATGCGTGCTGCAGCAATGGCGTCCGAAGATTCCTTGGCAGTCCGCTTGCTGGTAAGCGAGAACTGCATCTCGGACGGGACTGCAGTGATGAGGGCATTCAGTGCCCGTCGATCCTGGTCGTAGTCGACGTCCTCTTACTGGACTGCCTCCCACATGTGCAGCACCTGAAGTCTCACCTTCATCACCGCAGCCCACTCAACATAGTTGGTCTTGGTGAGGGTAGGCCATCCACCACCGGGGCCAACGTCCCTGGCAACAGCCTGGTACCCGTGGTAGCCACGGTACCGGTCCGGGGAGAGAGAGCCACGCTGCCTACGATGGCCGTTCTCTTCCTCGACCCGTCCACCGCCGTGCCGGTTGCCCTCGTGTCCGACACGGCCGTATGCACGCTGCTCCTGGTGCTCGAGCCAAGCGTTGGCTCGGCATGCAGCACGCTCGTCCCGCTTGGGGAAGTCCTGCTCGCGGTCTAGTTCGGCGTCCAGCCACGCAGCAGCCTCCCGCAGATGTATGGCCTCCAGTGCCCGCTCTTCGCGGGCCGCGTGGTTGGGGTCGCGGTTCCCTGCACTCGGAGCGCCGCCGTCGCTATGCGCGCCTCCTCCAGGAGCGTCGCCGGGCTCGTGGGTGCCTCCTCCAGGAGCGTCGCCGGGCTCGTGGGCGTGCGCAGCTGCCCACTGCGTTGCTCGCCCTCGCCCTGCCTGCCTCTCCAGCTGCTCAAGGTTCGGGTCGGCGCTGTCATCAGCAGAGATGGAGCTGCTGTGACTGCCGTGCAGGTCCTCAACCTCCTCTGCGGCTGCATGCACTGCATCCGTAGCTGCTGCTGCCTCCACCTCCGCTCTGGCTGCTGCCAGCTCCGCTTGGGCCAGCCTCGACGCCCTCGCTGCTGCTGCAGCGGTTGCTGCCGCCTCTCGCCTGCGCTTCTCTGCCGCGGCGAGGTCGGCCTCCTGCCGACGCCGCGCGCTGGAAGCAGCCGAGTGCTGAGACTGCCCTCCTGTGGTCATGGCGCGCTGCTGCACGAGGGGCAGAGGCTGCCAAAGCAGCTGCTGCTGGCTGCTGGGGCTGCTGCTAGGCAGGGAGCTCGACTGGAGAAGGGATTGAGCAGGAAATGCTCAGGCTACAGGATAGTACGGCTCCGATACCACTTGTTAGTCTCTGGATCCTTGCTCTAGGTGTGAGCAGGATCCTTACTCTCATCGAGAGGATAGTACACAGAGATCTCAGAGTTGAGGCAATTTTCTAGGTTTACTTCTCACACCATGCTATGCCAACCTTAGGGGTTGGGGATACATATTTATAGGCTGCTAACCAGTCAAGCATATGCTAAGATGCTAGTCTAAGATGCTGTCCTAGATGCTGTGCTAGATGCTGTTCTAGATGCTAGTCAAGATGCTGTCCTTAAGATACTAACTGCTGTCCTAAAAACAGTCAAGGATGTTTTTATAAAAGACACAAGGACACAAGAATCATGTGCTCTTACAGCACACACACAGAGACTTATCCATCAACTGCTACTTGTTATCCGCGATAAAACAAATGTTTTTACAGTTCCAGAGGCTGAGTCCAGTTTCTCTCTGTATTTCTGCACTCTGATATTTTCAGTTTGTTTGGCTTTTCTTGTGCTCTGATTTTTCTGTATTTGCAGACTCCACTAGAGTACCTCACACAAGCTCTCAAGGAGGATATTGAGAAGGTGGCAATGCTTTATTTTTGGCTTACCTGCCTCTTTGTCTTGTCACAAGTCTCATCAATTCCTGTCTTTTTGTATCAGATATGGGACTCTGTTCAGAAACCAGAAGCTTACAAGGAAGCAGCGTTTAGTGATTTCTTCAATGTCAGTGATCAGTTTTCTGAAAGCAAGGCTTTCATGCATCAACTGACTCATATTTTCTGCAATATAAAGGTGGAGGTCACTGCTCTATCGAGTTATGAAGAGAAAGAAGAACTATTTAAGGAGCAGGTAGACTGGACGTACAATTACTCTATTCTTCTTTCTTCAGTGTATCCCATTCTGTTTTCTTCTCTATTGGATGCAGCTGCATTTGTTAAGAAATTTTCATCTTCAGTGGAACTTATGAATTAGAAGGGCGGCCTTGGTGCAAGCGGTAGACCTTTACCGTCTGTGACCAAGAGGTCCAGGGTTTAAGCCCCAGCCTCTGCATATTTGTGCAGGGATGGCTGCTGGCTATTTTTCCTTCCCCAGACCCCGCAGTGCGGGAGCCTACGGCACTGGGTACGCTCTTTTTAGTGGAACTTATGAATTCAGATTTATGGATGCCTTATTTCACTTTAATGATACAGAAGACATTTTACTGCACTGTCATATTTTTTTCCCTTGCAGATTGGACAACTAAGGCAGAGATTTTATCATTCAATTGCACCAGGTGGTCTTGCAGCTGATAGAAGAGGGGTGGTACCTGCTTCAGGGTTATGTATCAGTGCACTGCAGATTTGGAAAGTAATACGTGAAAATAAGGACCTCAACCTTCCTGCTCACAAGGTTATTGTGCCATATCAATGCTACAAAACTAAATAGTAATAATAATTTGTGTGTGCGGACATGTCAACACTCTATATTTGAAATGTAACTTTTCTTATATTTTTTCTAGGTCATGGTTGCTACTGTTCGATGTGAAGAGATTGCAAATGAAAAGCTCAAAAACTTTTTGCCCGATAAGGTGACAATGTTCTTATGTCATTCTGTATTAAAGTATTTGTTTGATTGGCTGAATGGGAATTATTCTGCTCTGCAGGGTTGGTTAGAGCTAGATGCAGCTGTAAAATCTGGTCTGCGACCAAGCTTCGGAACGACGCTCAGTGCTATTCTCGACTCTTATCTATCAGAGTGGGTGATAACTAATTATCATCATAGATTTTCTCTTAGAAAGTTAAGATAAACACAGTGACTGTCATGCATCTTTGTGTTCAAAACCTGAATTTGCTAGATTTAACTACTTGCTTCTGTTCATTCTCTTGAATCTTGAGACAAAATGCTGATGCATTTTGATGCTGTTTGACATATAATCGTGGATTGACTATATGGAAACTGAGTTGGTATCGGACAATAAGTTGATTTATTACTGGTTTTCTAATAATGGCCCTCTTGTTTCTCCCTTTGTTACTCCTATATGAATTCCATTGTGTTAATACTGGTACTGGATTAAGTGCTCTACCCTCTCTGTGTTGAAACAATATAAACTATACTGGAGGCACGCAAATTCTCAATAACTGAGAACAGAGTGTTTGATATCTGAGGTGACTGTCCATATTTTTAGTCCTGGATAACACTAAGCAAAATGCACATTTCTTGTGAATTGATCTGATTGTTGCTCGTAAGCTGATGTGACAAGTTATTGTACTGTTTTTATTGCAGGCATGACATGGAAACCATGTTTTTGATGAAGGTGTAAGAGCTACTAAAAGACAACAATTAGAATCTTCAATGCTAGATGTGAGTAACTCATTTCCAAATGACCAAAATCACCCCTGGTTTGAGGGTTTAGTTTATCATAGATGATTTTATTTGCTATCTGCTTGAGGAGTGAGGACCATGAAGTTTTCTTAAGAATCAGTGGATCATAACATTTTATCTCACTAGTTGTTATTTCATATATTTGAGTTTATGTTCCAACCACATCTTAGTGCAAACTGCAAACATCTCAGTCCTTGTAGTAACTAAATCTTTATCATGCGCTTCTAAGTTCTTATGCAATGAT
This sequence comes from Bothriochloa decipiens, assembly GCA_023333625.1. Taxonomy (NCBI): domain Eukaryota; kingdom Viridiplantae; phylum Streptophyta; class Magnoliopsida; order Poales; family Poaceae; genus Bothriochloa; species Bothriochloa decipiens. Next base: position 42,336,752 of record CM041633.1, on the reverse strand, counting down.
GCGTACATAGCTCTGGCTTATATAATGTTATGATGTTTGTTGTTACAACTTGTTTGATAGTTAGTGGTCCGTTTCATCTTCTTTGTAGCTGGCCTTTTTATCTCAGAGTGTCATTCAAAAAGTCATGTTTTGCAGCACACATATCCTGCTATCGAGAGAGTAATGGAGCACCTGCATCTTGTGGCTCTTAACAAATTCAAAAGTGATCTGGAACAATCATTAAGGAACACAGAGGGATTTGCAGAATCAGTTCGTCAGTGTTCTCAAGCTTCAATGGAAGAGTTTGATGCTGGAATACAGGTATGTGAACAACCACTACTGCACCTCTTTTTTCTTCTATTATTAATATATATACATTAACCAGTAGGGGGCTACCCCTCTTTTTTCCTAAAATAAAAACTAATTAAGGGCTACAATAATACTTTGTTGAGCTTCTGGTGGACAATGCCATTAGTGCAATCCTAGGATCCTGGAGTTCTTTGTCGTCTCATGTGTCCTCCTGCAATGGATGTGCTCCTGGAGTCTTTTGTACATACAGAAAACCCTTTGTAGCAAGCTTCGTCATCATCTGCTGCAGAGTAGCTTTCTCAGGTATCGCAAGCTTCGGGGAAGGATCAGGGATAGGTGGACAGGGTCCCAAAGGCACAGACCATGCATATGCAAGTGCATATGAAGTGCCCAACCCGGCTAGTTGTAACCATGTAAAATATATAGGATGAGGGTCTGAACCGTGACCTATGGAAGACCATAATAGAACATTCCCATATAAGAGCGCTGCAGTGGTCAATAGCAAGAGCACAAAGTTAGCAGCCACAACAAGAGTGTAAAAGGCAGTGGCAACAACAGCAGTTTTTGTTTTTTTTTTTGTCTCTCTTTTTTTGGTCTGCCTTATCCCTTCACCGCTACTTGGTCTGTTCAGAACTGAGCAAATAAAGTGAGGAACACGCATGCAGACAGCTTATATGATATTATGATTATGTTTCTCTTATATTTGACAATCTACAGTTCAGTGTAAAAGGCCCTAGTTCTTTTTTATGCAGATACAGCAGCTAAACATGTGCAGTGGGATGCTTCAAAAGCTAGGAATAAACTGCAAGAGCATATACAAGCTCATGTAGAATCTATTAGAAGTGCAAAATTGGCAGAACTGAAAGCTAACTATGAGGTTACTTCCCTTGATTTTACAACCTCTAAATATCATGGTCAACTCAGAACATTCCATCCATATCTTTTGACCATTTACCATTTTGCATATTGCAGAAGAAGCTGTCAGACGCAATTGCTGGTCCTGTACAATCCATACTGGAAACTGGCGAGAGACTCCTGGGCATGCATTAGGAGACTATATAGGCGTGAGACTGAAAATGCTGCTCTTGCATTCTCAGCTTCCCTCTCTGAGTTTGACCTAGACCAGACAATTTCCAGTAAGATGGTCTCAGACTTGAGGGAACATGCAAGAAGCGTAGTAGAAATGAAAGCTAGAGAAGAAGCTGGAAACGTTCTGATGCGCATGAAACAAAGGTCGAATTTGCTCTTCCTTTTTGTTATTTGAAGGGAAATGAAAAAGGGATGATGCAATGTTAGTTTTCGTATCCTACCACCATGAGTGTTCATATATTTTGAACTTAATATGATTGGATTATTATTTATAGGTTCTTCACTGTGTTGAGCCATGATAGAGATTTGATGCCAAGGACATGGATGGGAGATGAGGATATCCGTTCAATCACTAGAGAAGCACGCTTAGGGGTATTTAGACATAACATTTTTCAGCCAATCAGTATCACAACACTTCTAGTGTGTCTGAGTTTATTTATAATTCTCATCCATGAGAAACTTTATCTGGATCACATGTTGCACTGCAGGCTTTAAGATTTACGTCTGTAATGGCAGCTATACGGTTAGATGATAAAAAAGGACGTACGTAGTGCCGTAGGCTCCCGCACTGCGCGGTCTGGGGAAGAGAAAATAGCCGGCAGCCATCCCTGCACAAATAGAACGGGCTCTGACTACTGCTCTTTTAGATGGTGGACCCCTTTCCCACAAGAGGAGCATAGAATTTGCTTCTGATCCACTTGCTTCAAGCACGTGGGAAGAGGTTTTGCTGCCTAACTACACTTGGATATTTGTGGTTTAGGATGTTCTACAGAGAAATAGTTTGGAATAATTTATTTATTTGTGCAGGTTTCACCAAAGGATACACTGATTACGCCAGTGCAGTGTAAATCCATGTGGAGGCAATTCAAAGCAGAGACAGAGTATTCTGTTGCGCAAGCAATGTCTATGCAGGTACAACTTTTTGTTAGTGTCTTCTCAATTGATCATCCTGTTTGGAGCCAGTGCTTGCATAAATATGATCCATGTTCACAGTTTTGTTGTATAATCAACTTATTGAACTGATTTTCTTAGTTTCACAGACTTCTGAACACCAATACTAGATTTCATCCCTGCTCGTTTTCCCATATTTCAAGTACTTGTTTTGCCAGGCCATCTGCACCACTTGCATTTTGTTGAATTATGTTTATGAAATTTCTATGAGAATTCATTTTGCATTTTGCTAATTGAATGCTCCTAATCTGAATTCCTCATGTCAGGAAGCACATAGGCGTAGCAAGAGATGGTTGCCACCTGCATGGACTATCTGCTTCTGGCAATACTTGGCTACAACGAATTTATGTTTCTTCTTAGGTAATCATTTTACCAGAATAATTATTTGTTTGCTTTCCATTTTAGTCTAAGCCAGACTACAGGACTGCGGCACTTCGGGTATGCAGATTTCATTGTTGGCATGTTTAACGGGTTCAATTATCTCTTTCTGGTTACAGGAATCCATTGTACCTTCTAGGGCTCTTTGTTGCCTTTGTGTTGTCATATGCCATATGGCTGCAATATAACATCACTGCTTATTTTCGTCATGGCACGGTAAGAACATAAAATTCTCTTTATACAGAAATTAGATCCCAAAGTTATTAATGTTATTTTGCTCCTTGGAATTCAGCTTCTTGTTTTCTTCATCACGAGCAACATATCTCTTTCTTAAGTTTCTGCAATTCTGCTTAGTGCATTTCAGTGCAACTGAATCTTACTGCTGTAGTTCCGCACTTTTAGGCTGTTACATATATATTGGAAATTAAATGTTCTTAGTTCCATAGTTCGATAATGCAAGAAAACCGAAAGATGCAATAATTCACAATTTTATAGGACTACAATTAGAAAAAAATCATCACACAGAAGAGAAAAAACTTAACAAGCAGGCGCCCTTTACTTATTTATTGTACCACATTTCACTTACACCTAGCCTCTCAAGCTAAGCGTAGTTAGACAAACATTGTCACCAGATAAAGGTCCCTCATCAAACAACACACACAAGCTAGCTCTCTCATCGGAGAGCCATCGCCGTCGTGCATGGAGCTACCGCTCTTTATTCTCACGTCTCTCTACACTACATGCAGCCAAGACGTATACACACGTTACGTTTACACGGGGCGTATATACGTACGAACGAAGCAGTAGTACCCGGTAACACGTACGCACACCCTTTTATTATTACCCGCGCCACGCCATGCACGTCGTCGTCTTCGTCGCCGGCCGTCACTTACACCACCGCGAGGATGGCCCCGGCCACCGTCTCCCAGCCATGGTGGCCGTGGCGGCAGTCGCGCACGCACTGCTGCTTCTTGTCCCAGTCGTGGTAGCGCTGGCACTGCTTCTGGCACCGGTCGCCGTGGTCGCCGCGGTGGCAGTCGCGCACGCACTGCTGCTTCTTCTCCCGGTCGTGGTAGTGCTGGCACTGTCTCTGGCACCGGTCGCCACGGCCGCTGTTGTCCTCGTCGTCGTCGGCGGCGTCACGGCCGCCGTGGGAGTGGCGCATGCACTGCTGCTTCTTGTCCCAGTCCTGGTAGTGCTGGCATCTCCTCTGGCACCGGCTGCCGCCGCGGTTGCTGTCCTCGTCGGCGTCCTCCTCCTCCTCCTCCTGTCCCTGACGATGCTCGCAGCGTTCCACGCACCACCGCCTCTCCTGCCGGTCGTGATAGTGCTGGCATCTCTTCTGGCACCGGTCGCCGCGGTCGCTGTCGTCCTCCTCCTCCCGGCGGCGCTCGCAGGCCTCGAGGCACTGCTGCTTGCTCTCCCGGTCGTGGTGGCGGCGCTCGCACTGCTTCCGGCACCGGCAGCGGTCGCCGCCGCTGCCGTCCTCCTCCTCGCCGCGGCGGCCGCGCTCCTCCTCCTGCTCCCGGCGGCTCTTGCACTCCATCAGGCAGCGCTGCTTCTCCCACCAGTCCCCGCGGTGGTGGCGCTCGCACCTCTCCCGGCACTGCCTGGCGCCCTCGCCGCCGCCATGGCCACCGCGGCCGCTCTCGTACTCCATGTCCTCCTCCTCGTCGTCGCCCTGCCCGCCGCGGTGGTAACACTGCCGCCTGCACTCCTGCATCCGCCACGGCACGTGCTCGTGGTGGCGCATGCACCGGCGCACGCACTCGCTCCTCCCGGAGGCGTAGATGTCCATGCCACCGTTGCCGTCCGCCACCTCCTCGCCGGCGTCAGCGTCAGCGGCAGCTTCGTGGTGCTGCATGTGGCGGCACCGGCTCTCGCATTGCCGCTTCTGACGGGTGTCCTGTCTGTACTGCCACTCGCACGCCTTCTTGCACCACTGCCGGCGGTCCTCCCTGCGGTCCCGGTCGAGCGCCACTCCGCCGTCCTCCTCGGCGGCGGCCGTGGTGGCTACGGCCAGCAGCACGCCGGCGAGCAGGAGGAACGCCCACCATGCACCCCCACTACCCTTCCCCATGTCGGCCACACTCGACCAGCGATTGTCGACAGATCACAAACTACTATACAGCCTACAGGAGTGGGCTGTGTGTACTGTGATGGTCGATGCCCATGGTCGAGCATGAGGCGAGTTATTTATAGAAGAGGAGGGGGAGTGGATAATCGACGGACGCGGCGCATGGATTGTTGGGACGAGGAGGAGGACGACGACGACGATCGATCGGGGACGACGTGGCGCGCGGCGTGCATGGCGACGCGTGGCGCGGCGTGCGGGGCGTGGGGCGTCGCGCGGCGAGACCAGGTCGCGCGATGGCTGGCCGTGGCCGGGCTCGGTGTGACTTGGCTGATAGCTAGCACCGTGTGACTGCAGTGAGTGAGCCAGCGAGCATGCGAAGACAGCCGAGGTGGCGTGGCGCGCGGTGTGGGCGGTGTGGCCGCGCTCAACGCTCACGTGACCACCACCGCTTGCAGGAGGAGTGCTTGGGACTTGGAGTGGTTCGCAGGTTGTGTGCGCGGAGAAGGGGAGTAGGTGAAGGGTGTCGTTTCTGGGCCGAATCACGCCATGGAACTGATGAGGATGAGCGTCGCTAACTTGCACGGGGATTGCAGCCGTTGCATCCTACGCACATAGGGCCGAAAACAATGAGGGCATGTGTGCATCCCTTCACTTTTGGAAGAATACAAAGTTGAATATAAAGTTGAAAACAATGAAGCCACTTTTTACTTTTAGGAAATTATAGAGTTGAGTGCAGTTTCTTTGTAAAACTTTCAAAATAGCTTTCTGGCATTTTCTTGAATTATTGCACACACCTCACTGTTATGAATGCACGTCCATAACATTACGATGAGCACCTCCAAAAGGGTAAGTAGACAAACTTTTATAACATTTATTATGAACAAAGGTTATACTGTACCAATATGAATGAATTGTACATGTAATATATAATAAGTTTTCCATGTTTCAACACCTCTAAAAACCATATCGTACCTCTAAAATTGTACATGGAAATTTGAGGCTCAATCTAATGAGCCTTGGGGGGGGGGGGGTGGTGCAGCCACCCCAGCCCCCCGGGATCCGCCACTCATTTGGAGAGCCATTTAAATAAATTTTGCTTTCTATATCATTTCATACTCCAACAACTTTTCTATATCTTGTGCAAACTGTAGAGAACAACCTCGCTCTCTATATCTGGTTATCTAGAAATCCAAAATAGAGGTTACTATATTTAGATAACTAATTAAATAATTTATTAGTGGCTATTTTCCCATCAAAATATCTATTTTTAATAATTAAGAAGGATATATATAGAGTCTCTTGAGTTACTCTTATAAGTAACTTACATGACTAAGTTGGAATAATTATACAAATAAACATAGTTTCACACGATCTCTCTTTCACCGTAGTTGTCCACGTTTCCATGACCAGTAAGGTGAGCCTGTGACCCAATTTTTCTTTGTCACACCATACTAAAAATCACGGCTAAAATTAAACATTAGCTCACATGTAAATTAAAGAAGAAATTGGATTGATTTTTGATAAATCGAAAGTTACCTCTAATAGTATAATTCTTCTAGTATAAACCAGCTAACGTTAATATAGAAATTCAAGTGTGTTAGCAACTATAAAATGTGAATTTTTTACCCACTATGCTCTTCATCCTAGGGCACAAATCTAAGATACTAAAATTTAGGTATGAGTCCTCAATAGTCAGAAAAGATTTAAATATTATGTTTTGTTTGTTTGTTATGAGAGACACAACAAGCCACATTAGTGGAAAAGTTGGGCCATTGGTGAGTACTAGCGAAGTAGCCAGTGGGATCCGCTATGGTATGGGCCTCGAGACCAACGAGGAGGTTGGGGCATAATTTTCCTCTAGGCCTCGCATGTTTCTCCCAACCGTTAATTTTTAATTTTTTTAAACGAAGGGGACGCTACCCCAGCCTTATGAGAAGGCAGCGCGGTGCCGCGGGTTCGAACCCGGGGGGCTGGCCTCACACCTGGAGGACCCAACCAAACGAGCTACGACTCGTTCCCCGTTTATTGTTTAATTTGAAGGCCATTGCCGAAATCCTTGTAAACTCACCCGCCTTGACCATTTGCTTAAAGGACCTATAGGGTTCCTCCTTTCTGTAATGATTATCCATCTCAAAACATGTTTATGTAATGCTCCAAGCGGTGACAAAAAATTGACGTTTCGGTATTGTTTTAAGTCCATTCAAAATTTGGGTCATTGGATGCATAATATTTATTTTATATGTTGACTTGTTGAGCTTAAACAATTCCGAAAGGTACATGTACATATGTATCAAATATTCAAATATAGGTTTACAAAGGCATACTTTTGCTATGCCTTAAGTACATTATTTAAATCAAAATTTAAGATGGCGGTTAAGGTTATATTTTGGAGGTCATGTCCACGTCAACGGTCAATTATTTATGATTACAGTATACCTGTAGCCCAGAGCTAATAGAAAAATAATAAAGACCAAGTCCCATGACACAACGCTAAGTTAAAGTTATCTTAGTATTTTCTTATATTTTTCCTTTTTCCTAAAAAATAGTGTCCGAAATCCGTCATTGGTTCAGGTGCTAACGTGTTGATTTTGCGTCAACATTCTTATATCTGATCTGTTAGATCCTATCTCATGGCACAAAACCGTTGTGCAGGCACCAGAAAGATATAGCAAATTCCATTTTCTTAACGTGAAAACAATGGTAATGTTGTGCTTTGCACGTCCTAATCTCAACGCGCGTCACGCGGTAAGTGGACCGCCCACCGACCCGCCTTGTCATTTCCGCCCCCTCGACTCATCTCGCTCCTCCGCTCCTCTTCTCGCACCGCCTCGTCATTTCCGCTCCATCCACACTCGTCTTGCTCCTCTGCTCCTGCTCTCGCATATTGCGCTCCTCGGGCGCCGCCGTCACCGATGTCATGTGCGTCGCTCCGGGTCCTTCATCGAGTTTCGTTTTGCACTCGCCTGCCCGTGCTCTCTTCCCCCCTCTTCTTTCTTTGCGACCTCCATGCGTGCACAGTCCTGGCCATGGCAGTGCCGGCCGCGGATCCGACGGGTTTGGCCGAGGCGGCGCGGGATCCAGCCAAATCTGGCCTAGTTAGGCTTCCTCTTCCTCTCTCCTCTCCTCTTCTCCCTCCCTCCATTTTCCCTCCGTTTGTTCTGCAACCTCCATGGCGGGGTGAGTGAGGACAACGACAGTGGCTGGATCCAAGCTCTCCTCCTCCCCCTCCTCCTATTGGTCCTCCTCCTCTGGATCTATGGGATGCGGTGGCGGTGGCAAGGGTTTCGGCGAGCTCTCCACTCAGATCTAGCAGTATTGCAATGGATTTCTCTTGATGTTGCAATAGGGTTCAATTTGATATTGCTGTAGTGCTTTTGAGATGTTGCGTTATGTTTCAATAGTTTCAATCTCATGTTGAAGTAGTTGTATGTTGTTTGTCGCAATTGCTTTTGTTCGGTGTCGCGACAACAATATGTTCACAGCATTTGAACCTAATGTTTCGGTTGTGTTCTTTTTTTGTTACAATACTATGTTTCTTGTTGTTTTAGCACCTATCTCCACGATGTTGTCTATTTGATCCCCATGTTTCAATGGATAATCTTTATATGTTTTAGCTGTTGTCCCATGCTGTTGCAACAATTTGTACGGTGTTGTTGCAATTGACATTATTTTAGCTTCTGCTAGGTCCCTCACCAAACCACAGCTAGCTCTCTCATCGCAGAGCCATGGCTGCCGTGCATGCAGCTACGTACCACTCTTTATTCTCTCACGTCTCTCTACTACGTGTACAAGGACGAATACAAACGTATGTACGTATACACGGGCGTATATACGTACGAACGAGCAGTAGTACTTGGTAGTCCCTGCAGAGACCCGCGCCCGGTGACACGTACGTATTTTATTATTAGCGGCGCCACGCCATGCACGTCGTCGTCGCCGGCCGTAACTTACACCACCGCGAGGATGGCGCCGGCCACCGTCTCCCAGCCGTGGCGGCAGCGGCGCACGCACTGCTGCTTCTTGTCCCAGTCCTGGTAGTGCCGGCACTGCCTCTGGCACCAGCCACTGCGGTCGCTGCTGTTGCCTCTGGTGCGGGTCGCCGTAGTGCCGGCATCTCCTCTCGCACCGGTGGCTGTCCTCCTCGCCGCGCCGGCCACCCTCCCGGCTCTTGCACTCCATCAGGCAGCGCTGCTTCTCCCACCAGTCCCCGTGGTGGTGGTGGCGCTCACACCTCTCCCGGCACTGCCTGCCGCCGCCCTTGCCGCCGCGGCCGCTCTCGTACTCCTCCTCATCGTGCTTCCAGGTGGCTGCAGCACTGAATCTTGCACACCTGGGTCTCCGACGGCTGCGTCTCCTCCCGGCACTGGCGCCGGCACTCGCGCTCGCCCCTCCTGGAGCAGGAGCCGTCGTCGTAGGTGTCCATGTGCCGTCGTTGCCGTCCTTCTCGTCGGCGGCGGTGCTAGCGTCAGCTTGCTTGTGGCCGCACCGGCTCTCGCACTCCCGCCTCCGTGGGGTGTCCTCCCCATACTGCCACTCGCACGCCTTTTTTCACCACGGCCGGCGGTCCTCCCTGCGGTCCTGGTTGTCCTCCTCCGTGCCGGCCGTCGTGGCGGCGGCTCCGGCCACCAGCACGCCGGCGAGTAGGAGGAACGCCCACCACGCCGCACCCGCACTCACTACCAAAAAACCTGCCTTTGCCGACTGCCTGCGGCTTTACCGACTGACAAATGTCGGGCAGTCGGCAAAGGCCCAGATGGTAGGCAAAGACAACCCCTTTGCCGACTGCCTCACCCTGGCACTCGGCAAAGATGCCTTTGCCGACTGTCAGCTGAGGCACTCGGTAAACATTTGATTTTTCTGGATCTTGATTTTAAACTTTTTTGTGGTCTTTCTAAATTGTATTGAATCATATTTTTGAATTTGAAATTTTTTTATAACTTTTTACTATATATTTTGGATTAATTTTGTTTACTTGAATTTTTCTTGAAAAAGTAAATTTGAACTGTAGGTGCATGAAATAACAAAATAAAGTCATTCAAAAAATTATATTCATGTTAGAGAGTGTATATTAAGGCCGTATCCATAAACTCACCCAAAATTTTGAACGCCTTGTTCACGAAACATGACCATTCAGTTGCGAGAGAAGTGTTTTTTAATTATATAAAATGCAAATGAATTCTGAAAATCACGAAACTTAGCGAGGTGTCATCCCATTGTATGTGGAGGTTGTGGTAAAAAATTGAGAATGTTTCGAGCAAGTTATGATATTGGATGGTAAAAACTCAGACATCTCCACATGTGATCATTTATGGTCACATGCGGAGATGTCTTGGTTTTACACATCCGATATCACAATTTACTCGAAACATTCTAATTTTTTATCAGAAGCTCTTCATGCAATATCATGACACCTCGACAAGTTTCGTAATTTTCAGACTTTGTTTGCATTTTATATAATTAGAAAACACTTCTTCCGTAGTTGGATGGTCATGTTTCGTGAATAAGACGTTCAAAATTTTGGGTGAGTTCCTGGATACGGCCTTAATATACACTCTCCACATGAATATAATTTTTTGAGTTGCTACATTTCATTTTTTATACACCTGCCGGTCAAATTTGGATTATCCGAAAAAATCAAGTAAATGAAATAAATAAATTAAATATAGTAAAATATTATAAAAAAGTCTCAAATTTGAATATGTGCTTGTAAACAATATACTAGGATGATAAAAAAGTTTAAATTCAAAAGAGTTCATCTTCTCATGCTTTTGAATTTGAAAGATTTAAAACAAAAAAAATAAAAAAACTGGCGGGCGTGGCCTCCCGGCGGCGCGGCGGCTCCCCGGGCGCGGCGGTCCCCCGGCGGCGGCGGCACGGCGGTGCCCCGCGGCCAAGTGGGGCACGGCCTCCCGGAGGCGCGCGGCGGCCCGACGGCGCAGCGGCCCCCCGGCGGCGCGCGGTCGGCTCCCCGGCGACGATGCAAGGCGGCGCGCGGCGAGGCGTCCCGGGCAGATGGGCTTTGCTGCGGAGGCGGCGGTCCGCGCGCGACCTCCTTTCCCTGGCTTGGCCTCCACAGCGCTGGCGGGGGGCGGCGGCGCCCCATGCGTGGCCTAGGCCTCCTCCGCGTCGTCGGTGGTCGGAGGCGCGACGAGGCGCGGCGGAGGCGGCCCCGGCTTGGCATCCCGGCGGTGACGTGACGAGGTGCAGCGGAGGCGGCGGCCCGCGCGTGGCCTCCCTGCCCCGGCTAGGCCTCCGCAGCACCGGCGGGGGGGGGGGGGGGGGGCGGCACGACGAGGCGTGGCGAGGCCGACGGCCCGCATGTGGCCTCCTAGCGCTGGCTCGGCCTCCACCGGCCGAAGGGGGGCACGGGATGGCGGCGTGGCGGCCGGTGTCAATGGGCTCGCCGGGCCCTGTGGATGGGCTTGGCGGGTCCCTGCTTTTTTTCTTCAGAATGTTTTTGCCGAGTGCTTACCTGGCACTTGGCAAAGCCTTTGCCGAGTGTCTGTCGCGTGGCAGTCGACAAAGAAGTCTTTGCCGAGGCATTCTTTGCCGACTGCCGACGTGAAAAACAGTCGGCAAAGGCTTTGCCGACTGTTTTGAGGCCTTTGTCGAGTGTTTCCGACTCGACAAAGACACTGGTTCCGGTAGTGAATACCCTTATCCATGATCACAATGCAAACAACTACACTGTAATCTTTGTTGTGTACGAGGTGATCAAGATGGCTATGGTCGAGCATGAGCCAAGATATTTATAGATAAGCGCGGGGGTAAGCATCCGTCGGAGCCTCGGACGACGACGTCAAACGATCGGGGACGTGGCGGCGTGCATGGCGACGCGTGGGGCGGCGCACACTGTGGGCGTCGCGCGGTGACGGCCACGTTCGGTGTGACTTGGCTGCTAGCGGCCTAGGGCGAACAGCTAGCTAGCACCGTGTGACAAGTGCGAGTGAAGACTGAGCTAGCAAGCAGGCGACGACGGCCGAGCCGAGGTGACGCGGCGCGCGGTGTGGGTGGGTCATGGGTATGGGTGTGGCCGCGCTCACGTCCACGCGCGTGACCACCGCTTGCACTTGCATTGCAGGTGAGGAGTGCTTGCCCCTTGGTGCTTGGAGTGGTCGCAGGTTGTGCGGGGCAGAGCAGTGGTGAAGGGTGTCATTTTTGGGCCGGTGCACGTTATGAAACGGATGAGCATCCTTGCGCTGGGTCTGATATGCAACCATTCCATGATACGCAATTACGCACATAGGACCGAAAACATGAGTTTGTTGTTCCGTTCCTTTCATGTAAGTTTTTACTTTTGGAATATTATGTAAAAAATTTTAAAATACCTTTCTCTTTGTTCGAATTATTACAAAGGCACGTACACTTATCAAGCGCATACAACTTCTCGCTTAATCACCTCTAAAAGACCAAAAGTTGGCAAACTTTTATAGCATTTACTATGAACAAAGGTTATGTTATATTAATATGAACATCTTTGTACATATATAAGTTTTTCCTGTTTCAATCACCTTGGGAAACCACATTGTATATTGATTGCTCAAAGCGAGCACTCTCGGATTCTATTTTTCTCCATATGTGTGTGTATGTAAATAAGTGGGCACTATGCGGTTTACCAAGCTCATTGTTTAGTTCATTCAATTTACATGCTTGTATGGACCCACCCCTAGCTATCTTACCATGATTTGTTGTCTCATGCTGTACATACTTGTATGGATATATGCCATGTATGCGTAACTGGAATCTTGTGAAGGTTGTGCTTAACAAGATTATAATTAACTTGCATGACTGAGTTTGTAGAATAAGCGTAGTTTCCTCATGATCTTTCTTTCATCATAGTTGTCCTCATTTCCATGACTACTGAGATGAGCCTATGGTCCTGGTCTTTATTTTTATCACACTATCATTACTAAATATTACAGCTAAATTAAACAGAGTAATGCACGCGTAATTAAATTACCTCTAATTGTATAAACCAATTCGTGCAGAAATTCAAGTGTTAGCAAGCTATAAAACGTGAATTTCTTTACCTCCGTGCTCGTCAACCTAGGGCACAATTTTGAATCTAAAACACTAAAATTTCAGTATTAGAGTAGTCAACATTCAGATAAGATTTATATTTTCCTCTTTTTTTTTTTTGAGGGGACACAAGCCATCTCAGTGGCAAATTATTGGGCCATTTGTGTAACTACTTGCGAAGTAGCAAGTGGCCCGGATCTGATATGGTCTGGCCGTCTGGGCCTCGAGACCACTTGAAGGTTGTGGCCTTATCTTCCTCTGGACCTTCCAGGTTCGTCCCAACCGTTATTTTTCTGAATTAGAGGTCTTTGGCGCCACCGCAATCATAAACTCTCTGTTTCATGCTTAACATATCTCTAGGTTTCCTCCCTTTTGTAACGGTTATGCATCTCAAATAAGTTTATGTAATAGTCCACGGCCACAAAAAAGTGACAGTTTGGTATTGTTTTAAGTCCACTCAAAATTTGTGCATACTTTTGCTAGCTTAATAGTAAATATATTCTTAATTCAAAAGAAGGCGGTTAAAGTTATATTTTGGAGGTCATGTCCTCGTCTAAACTGTCACTTATTTGTGAATACAGTATATCCATAGGTCAAAGCTAATTGAAAAATAAAGCCAACTCAAACATTGCAAGTTAAAATTATTTTAATATTTTCATAACATAAAAACAATACGAAACGTCGTCACATATGTATTTTTCCCGTGCAAGTTACTCTATTATAACCATTATATTAACTTTAAAGTCTCATTAACTTTACAATTCATTCTTTGTTTTCAACTAGAAGGATACCCCATACATTGTTGCGGAACTTTCTCAAAAATAGAGCTTTTGTAATAAGAAACTATATAAATAACTTTTCTATTTGAACGGTTCATAGTCTTTTGGAAGTACCATGAAAAGGCCCTTTTCGATTTGAAAGCATAAGCACATGTGCATGGCCAAAATTCAAATAGTGGTGGTTTAACCTCTAGTACTTTTTCAATCGATAGAACATCAAACATAAAATTTTGTAAAAACTAAAAATGCTGGATGTATAGTTAGAATGAAGCAAATAATTAAGTGAGTAATCACGTAAAAACAGTATTGAATAAAATTGATGAATATGTAACTACGATGTAAAACTTTAGCAGTATCCTGGAAAAAGGGACAAATTCCCGACTACAATTTGAGAAGATAATTTGTAGAGGAGGGAACTGATTCTCTAGCAACAGAGGAAGAGAAAGAATATGCAGCCCTACTCCTGAATTTGTTGATGCCGTCTGTTGCATGATATACGATATATATACTATGTCTCAAGCTAGAGGGCGGCGAGCCAATTACATGCAGATCAGTTCTCCGGCTCTGTAGGACTGTAATGCTATTGGTATTTACTACTAGTATATATTAGGATAGTGTGAGGCAGCTAGACTTGTGAGGCAGCTATGTGATGTGATCCACCATGTACCAGACGGATGAGCCGTCAAATGGGATCGGTCAGGTGAGACTGGCAATCGATCAATTGTACGAGATGGACATCTGGACCATGAAGAGGTTGATGATGTCGAGGTATAGAGGGAGATGGTGGCGACCACGTACTCATTGTAGGTGTGGCGCTTCAGCAGGATGTTGGTGTCGTAGACGGTGAAGCCCCGAGAACCCCAGGATGGCCAGGAACCTGTAGATTGTCATGGAGACCCTTCCCATCGGGAAGAAAATCTGCCGTGATCAACATTGAACTTTGAGCCAAACATGTGACACGGGAGAGCACAGGTCTATTGAGGGGAAAAAAAAAGAAGACAATGTTGCTGTCAGGCAGGCGGACCTGGATGATGAGGTAGACCAGTAGCACGTGGAGCCTGAAAAAGTTTTAGAGGGGGTGGGGACTGAACAAAACCGCGGCTAGTACAACATCATCTTTCAAAAGTGTCTATATTCTAATTGATCTCAGCATAATAGATTGACCTCATCCTATCTTAGAGGAAAATACGAATAATTTGAATGGTATAACAAAAAAGTAACCATTCATTCTAATATTTTGAAAGAGAGAAAAAAGAAAGAAAAACACGGCTTACAGTAGGCTACACAATTATAGTCAACCCACATGACTAGCTAGCAACAAGCGGCCCACTGTAGCCCCAAACAAGAAAAGCACCAAGCGCATGAGTGTAGCATAGCCTGCTCGAGATTGCACACACACCCTTAATTTAGTACCACCTCGCCTCCAAGCCAACATATGGGTATATAAAAACATCAGTAATAGAACACAACTATAAAACTGAGGTTTTGTTGGGCTAAAGGTAATGGACAACCCAAAACCCAACAGGTTTGTGGCCGCTGCCATCCTGAGCTGTACGTGGAGTTCCAACCGAGCTCCATGTACTGGACAGCCGTAGCGGGGGCGGGGGCCGGGGGGGGGGGGGGGGGGTGGGGCACGAGCCCCCTTGCCTAGCCACTGGCTTCGTCCATGCGTGGAGGCAGGTGAATGAAGGTAAAGGTGAGCCTCCCTTGCCCGGCCACTGGCTTCGTCCATGCGTGGAGGCAGGTGAATAAAGGTAAAGGTGAAATTGTTGACCTTCTCCACGGCCTAGAAGGTGAAGGCGGTCAGGCCTAGAACAGTGTAGCTGTTGTCAGGAAAGTTGTCTTGATGACAACTGTGCATGACATAACAAGAGCATTGTTAATATTTTATTACATACCATAATTAAGAAACAAAAGATTATGTAAAGAACTAATCTGCAGTTTCTTAATATCATGAATCTGAAACATGTATTTCATCACAGAAGAACACAACTTTAGCTAGATCTCAATGAACTGCAAGAAAATCTACACCAATTTGTTGTAAAAAAAACAAACATGATCAATTCCTATAGCACGGGCATGCACCGCTCGCCACCACGGCCACCGCCGTGCGTAGGGAGGGGGCCGTCACCACAATCATAATTTTCTGAGAATTGGAGGTCTTTGGCACCAACGCAATCATAAACTCTGTTTCATGCTTAACCTCTAGGTTCCCTCTTTCTGTAACGGTTATGCATCTCAAATATATGTTTATGTAATACTCCACCCACAAAAAAGTGACGTTTTGGTATTGTTTTAAGTCCACTCAAAATTTGGATACATACTTTTGATATGCTTAATAGTAAATATATTCTTAATTCAAAAGATGGCGGTTAAAGTTATATTTTGGAGGTCATGTCCTCATCTAAACTGTCACTTATTTGTGAATACAGCCGTAGGTCAAAGCTAATTGAAAAAAATAAAGCCAACTCAAACATTACACAACGCAAGTTAAAATTATTTTAATATTTTCTTAACAAGAAAACAATACGAAACATCACTTATGTTATTATTCCCTTGCAAGTTACTCTATATATAACCATTATATTAACTATAAAGTCGCGTTAACTTTATGATTCATTCTATGTTTACAACTTGAAGGATACCCCATGCATTGTTCCGAAACTTTCTCAAAAGTAGAACTTTTGTAATAAGAAACTATATAAATATTTTTTTTACTTGAACGGTTCATAGTCTTTTGAAAGTACCATGAAAAAGCCTTTTTCTATTTGAAAGCATAAGCACATGTGACATGCCCAAAGTTGAAATAGCATTTTCATGCCCAAAATTCAAATAGTGGTGGTTTAACCTCTAGTACTTTTTCAATCGATAGAACATGAAACATAAAATTTTGTACAAACTAACAGTGGAAATGGATGGTTATGTAACTACGATGTAAAAGCTTAGTAGTATCCTGGAAAAAAGGGATAAATTGCTGACTACAATTTTGAGAAGATAATTTGTACAGGAGGGAATTGATTCTCTAGCAACGGAGGAAGAGAAAGAATTTGCAGCCCGGTACACTCCTGAATTTGTTGATGCCGTCTGTTGCATGCATGGTACCAATTAGTTTGCATTCACGTCTACGCTACACTAGTATACAATCAGCACGCGAGCCAGAGGCGAGGAGACATAGAATATACTCCCTGATATATAGTGCATTTTTGCTATTTGGAACAAAATAAGAGAGAGAATAATAGACACATGTACCCCTCGCTTACCTTCCTAATATATTGAAATCTGATTTGATTCCCATAATTAAAGGATGAACTCTCAGCCTTCTTATACAAAATAGACAAGTAAATAAATTACTTTTCCTATAAAAAATAATTATGTATTTTTATTTAAGTAAACTTTATCTTTTTTTCCTTGGATGCACAATATTTCGGAAGAAATTCAAAAGCCAGAATGTGAGGACGGAGGGAGTATGGTGCAGTCGAGACTATGCGTCAAGCTGTAGTGGCTTTGGCCGAGGGAAAATATATATGGCATTATAGGGGAGAAGAAGCGGTGTGGTGAAATTCCACTGCTACGTAGCAGTACATGATGAACAAAATACCATTACTATTACGTGACCCCTTGGTTCTTCGGTGGTTTTGCATAAGTCTCTCCATTTCTTGATGATATTTCGTGGAAGTATAGTTTGTAATTGAGCTTATTAGTGACTTGATGGGGCCTTGAGATGGTGTGGCTTCATGAAATTGCAAAAAATGTTACATTGGGGTTTTTGTTTATAAGAGTTATAAATTGTTGCTACTTAACACTTCTTTTATATATTTGATCTATACTGAAAGTTGAGCGTGCTTTTACACATAGTAAAGGTGTTCCCTAGTCCCTACATTTGGCGGAAGCGATGACATTTTGGGTGTGTTTGATTTCATGGATATTTATGGACAAGACATGGATATCCACGGATGAAGTTTGTTTGGTTAGATGGACAAGTTAGACATGGATATCCAGGAGGTAGAATATTCTCACAAATCCTGTATAAGCTAGCCACCAAAAATGTGGCAGACAAGCTCATCCATTGCATGCAGCTGTTTAAAAATTTTATCTCCTAAATAATTTATTTAATTAGTGATATGATTACATCATTGTATCAGCATTAATTAAATATACAAAATAAGATCTCACATAGTTATGTTTAACAATAAATAAATAAATGTCATGTATGAGATAATCAGCATGGCTATCCTCATCCATCCAACCAAACACAAAAAAAAAACTTGCCTGGTCTCACCCCGTCCAACAGGATATCCATCCAACCAAACAAAAGAAATATTTTGTTCCATCCATGCAACCAAACATAATACATGGATAACCATATCCAGATATCCATGGATACGCATATCCCATATCTTAACATGTCATCAAACTGAACACACCCTTAATTAGATGCTAAACTTCTGATTTTGGATTTCTAGGTCCCTAAACTTGTCCTGAGATCCTAATTTAATTCAAATGAGTATCAATATTCTAAATAATGCTGGCATGGCATATTGGCTCTCCATTGACGTGACTCTAACACATTGGGTCTAGAGTAACTAAACTTGCATGCTGGTGCTATCTAGTTCCCAAACTTCTAAAAATACAAATCAAGGTCCCTGAACATGCC
This sequence comes from Bothriochloa decipiens, assembly GCA_023333625.1. Classification (NCBI taxonomy): domain Eukaryota; kingdom Viridiplantae; phylum Streptophyta; class Magnoliopsida; order Poales; family Poaceae; genus Bothriochloa; species Bothriochloa decipiens. Next base: position 42,318,517 of record CM041633.1, on the reverse strand, counting down.
AAACTAGCTATATGAGGTACTTAAAACTTACATGACAGTGGCATCCAAATGTATAACATTCAAAACTATAGACCCAGGTCCATGAACATGCTAATAGAGCCACACAAGAGGTCCAAATTAGTTATCCTGGTCTATGATAAACCACATGTGTGGCCACTGGCCACTGGTTCTAAACATACCATGTGGGGCCCACATGTCATCTCTCTCATCTCCTTTCCCACCATCCTGCACCACCGTCTTTGCCGTGCTGTAGGATGAGCACCATCACAAACAATAGCTAGAGAACCTCCAAGAAGCAGAAGCACCATGCCTACCATGATCAACCAACTAGCGACGATTGGCTCCCACATGTCCCTCCTTTCCTTTACATGCCTACTAAGTGAGCGTCCACATCCAAGGCCTAACGGCGGCCAGCCATGGATAAGCTACTTCTTGCCCCTTGGATCTGGGGATGGCTAAATCAAAGCTCTGGCAAGGCCTTAATGTACATTGTTGTTCGGGTTCCACCGAACTAAGGGTGTTTAAGGAGCATTTTTTGAAGATATACAAGATGAAGTAGGGAAGGAGATGAGAAAGGGCTGGCCTGTGGGCCCATATTCTATAGTTACATAGGCAATTATCGCAAACAATAGTAATTTAGGGCACATGTTGCCGGATTAGCATGATTGACCTGAATTTGCAGTTTTCAAAGTTAGCAACCTAGATGGTAACGTCATGCAAGTTTATACACCTCATATGATATGTTTAGTAAGTTTGGAGACCTATAGGTATGCAATTTTGGAAGTTTGAGACATAATGGCACCACTATACAAGTTTATATACATGTTAGACCCAACCAACATGTCAATTCAACAGCAGAGCTAAGTCAACAATTCAATGCTAAGTCAACATGCCACGTCAATGCTAAGTCAACATGCCACAGTGGTAAGTTGGCTGCATTATTCGGATATTTAAGTACCTAGATAGGCTTTCAAAAAGTCGTTCCCGAACAAGCCATCTCGCTTTGCATGGGATGAAAATTAGAGCCTATGAGATATTAGGGGTGGTGCTGTATGAAAGTGTTGCCTGTGATACCCGAGCTGAATTTGCCATGCCATAGAATCTGAACCTCTGTCCCATCACATGTGTGCAATTTCTCTCAAGACTTTTGTAGTTGGCTGCAAGATGATATTTTTTGGGGTTTCTGGCAACACCTTTTAGGACTATGGCTGGGGTCCGGCATATGCCATGGATGAAGTTGGTCGAACACAGACTATATAGCCGGCTATAATTGGGCTAGAGCGGCAACTAAGAGCTATCTTGTATATGAAAAAAGTCAGCTAAATCCTTCTCAAACAGCTATAGCCGGCTATTTAAAACTGTCATATTTGCTTAGTTTTATGAGAAAATTGGACTGAAGTTGTGGTGTCCAACCTCAAGGAGTCGAGGAAGCCAAAGTTTAAACAGGAATGAATCCGCAAGAAAGTTTAGAGAAAGACCAAATCCTTCTCATTTTTCCATTTGGAGCCACTGGGGTGTCTGAGTTATTATCCACTCGGCCTTCCTTCAATTTTTTTTGGCTGATGGCATGCTGCTGCATGCAGAGTGTTTCAGTTTGCTGAGACAAAGGATAATAAGGAATAAGGAACAGTCTGCAATCGCTTGGTTTGTAACGCAATCAAACATAACTCTCATAGTGCTGTATACGTATATTGTATATGTACAAAAAAAACAGTTATATATTCTTCCAAACATCTGCTATCTCATGCTAAGACGAATGCATGGAAAACGAGAGCACTTGTTTTACTACACAAGTAGCTTCTATCAATCTGAAAATATGTAATGACCTCTCCCTTATATATCCTCCTATCTGTTGGGGATTGGAATCTAGATCAAATTCAGGATGACGATGGCGCAGTAAGCAATAAATATGACATGCTCTAGCCGCAGATCTGACGCTTCGGAGGATGGTGGCGGTGGAGAGGGGAACGTCGGCGTTACCGGCAACGAGGACGACCCTGCAGTAATCCCAAAATTAAACGAAACGCTATGAGAACATGATCAAGCAGCTGATTGGAGCAACGATAGCGATTGATGATTAACCGTACCTGAAGCTGAAGGCGGCTGCGCATTGGGATCATCAGCGGCGGCGGCGGGAGGCTGCGCCGGCGTGCCCTGCGGCGTGTAGGGAGGGAGCACCAGCCCTTCCACTGCAAGAAGACAAGAAATCAATCCGTCATGGATAGAAGAACAACGTGTTGGAAATAAGAGCAATTTAGCGATGTATAAATTAATTTTGACAATAAGAAAAAGACCAACAACATGTACCACGGGTATGTGATTTGATACTAGCAACAGAGAGAATGCGAGAACAAACAACGAAGAGAGAATCGACATTCTTACAGTAGGATTGCCGGCGAAGGAAGACGTAGCAGACCGTCGACTGAAGTCCGGATCAGCGGCGTAGAGGGAAGAAGACGTCCAGCGAGCAGTCGCGACGGCGCTTCCCAAAAACCTGATACGCCCCCTATCCCGTGCAGGGACGCGAGGAGACGTAGGCTTCGGAGCCTGCTCTCCCGACACCGATGGCACGTCGGCGACGGGATGGGGAAGACGGCGGTAGCGTAGCACAGTGGCGAGGAAGAGATGAATCTCTCGGTACTGAGGACGACGTCTTGCATCATATTTATACACGCGTCGCAGCAAATATGAAAGTAATTAGCCGCTCAATCACAAGTCGCAGCAAATATGAAAGTAATTAGCCGCTCAATCACAGTATTATAGTAATTGACCTACCGTTTGTGCACTTACCATAATACGAGAATAATTGCTTACCAAATAGGCCAGCGCAATTTTCTCCATGCATGCAAAAATTCGGAGTGGCAAAAGGAGGCCGCGCACCCGCAAGGGTCGGAGCGGGAAATCGGCGGACCATTCACGTGCATGTCGTGCGTGCGCGCCCATTAGCCCCGCCCTGCCCCCCAGCCCGGCGAGGCGAGCGCGCGCGGTTCTTGCTTTTTCTCTCCCCAATAGCTCCAATAAGATAGAGATAGCTCAGCTATTTAAGTTGGCCTCACTCCTCTTGAAGTAGCAAGGTGGGACTAAAGTCCCCCACCTTTTCATATATATACATGCATGTGTGAGTGGGCCTTTGGGATTTATTTGGAATTGTTTGGCCCATGGACCAAAACATCTAACACAATGCACGTACTCTGCTAGTGCTAGCTATTTACTGTTGCAGAGCTCGATGGGCGGCTGGGCCTGGCCGCAGGCGGCGGGGACCTGGAGCGCTTGGGCGACGTCGACGTCATACCCGGCGGCGCGCCCGTACGTGCCATCGGCGACGTAGCAGAGGCAGAAGGGGTCGGTGTCGAAGGCGGCCTCATATGCCACGCAGCACGCGGGCGAGGGCACCGCCGCGCCACCGTACATGAAGCCCTCGCACTCCTTCAGCCCGGCCAGCGAGTCCCCGTAGTATCCCTGAGCCTTCGCCACCATGGGAGCCACTAAGACCACGACGAGGAAGGCGGCGGCCGCCGCGATGAGGAGGAGGATGAGGTGGAGCTGGAGCGGGAGCTGGTGAGGCCGAGGCGGCGCCATGGGTGATGGCCTGGCCTGATGGGACGACCGAGACGGGGCGGATGGATGCAGAATTTGGAGATCGATATAAGAGGTAGAACAAGGCTACGTCGTCGTTTGCTTTGTGACAGGTATTTATAGTCGGGATTATTTGGAAGATGAGTCCCGGAGAAACGAGCAAGGTTGATTTGGATTTGGAAGAGCACAAGAGAACTTTTGTTTGCGTCCCGTGCAAGAAACAGATAAGCGGATCGGACTAGCGTTCTCGTCTCGTGTAGTAAGGGCAGCTCCAGTGTTTTTATTATGGGAAATAAGCATTTCCATTACTCATATGAGCCTGAATCATCAGCAATTACAAGTTAAATATGTTTCAAAATGGAGACCAACAATGGATCCTTCGATCGGATCACAAACACTACCAAGACGAGCCAACTCGTGGGCTATATCTTATTGCATGAGCGTGGACGTTGCTGAATTTTCCAGGAAATAAAATTCCAAACTAGCAAACTACGTAATTCTTCCATGAAAAAGGAGACATCATTGAGATCATAGTCATTGGAGTAGAGACAGCCTTCACAACCTCCATTGCATCTGTTTCGATGACCACATGGCCAACTCCCATTGTTATTGCTGCTTGGGTGCCCTGGATACAGGCAATAAGCTCGCCATGCAAGGGATTCAGTAGAGCTGTCGTTCTTCCCCGCGAAGCAACAACGACGTCTCCTCTGAATCCTGGAGGACGCTGCCCCATCCAACCATTATTGCCTGTGTTTGGGTCAAAAGCCGGGTCGCAGTTCACCTTCACCAGATCACGTCCCCTCAGGCTTCTCCCATCTCTGTGCGTGTCTTGGGTTTACCTTGGCAGGCTGTTTTTCTTGGTGGCGCCATTCTTCAGCTGTTACCCGAATACTGTGAGCAATCCACGTTGGGTCATGCCCTGCTCACCCTCCCTGATTCTATTGCGTTCTGCCCAGCACGTTGATCCATAAGACAATGCAGCACAGAGCCCGCTGCTCCTCCTTCATGGTCATGATCACCTCAGTTACCTCCCTGGCTGAACTTTTTGAGACCAACATTTCTCTTATCCCACCCAGCTCTAGCAGGTCCCAAATCCTGACCATTTTTTGCATTTGAGAAAAAGATGTGCACCCATCTTCGTCGTCCAGGTTGCAGACTACAGATATCGTATCGATCACCTCACATTCTTGGCAAAGTTCACTCTCGAGCTTAACCACGGTTCGATGCTGTTACCAAACTACTTGGATTAACGATAACTGGAACTAGAACGCATACAGTCCGAGACTCCGACCACCATCGAGAGCTCGCCGCCGGCCACTAAGGCACGGTTCTGTCCTGAGTTCGGGTTCAAGAGTTCTTCGTGGAGAAGACGCAATACATATCGGGATAGCAGTCATTGATGCGCCCGTTACATAGGCCGACGAAATGACAAAGATAAAGTAACTACTGGGCTTAGACTTCATGGGCTTCAACATTCACTTCGTCCACTGTGGCCCGAAGACGCGAGAGCTTGGCTTCCTGGGCCTTGTCTTGCCATGACGATTACCTGACGCCATCATCTTGTCTCCCTCTTCTTTGCCATTAGGTTCAGAGACTGAAGAAGACCTGTTAGCCTGAACAGAAGGAGTGTAGCCGGTGACATCCCACCCCCCCTCGGCGACATCCCCCCTCGACGAGGAACGGCTTGTCCCCAAGCCGTAGCACGAGGGAACTCTTGACGTAGAGCTTCTTCGTCTTCCCAAGTTGCCAGTTCTTGGGGCAAATTTGGCCACTTAACAAGAACCGGAGAAATACTTGTATTGTTGTGGTAATGAAACCGATGATCAAGGATAGTTTTAGGTACCTGTATCAGCTCATCAGGGTCAGGAAGAGTTGGACTAACAGTCTTGTGAGGAGCTACTGCCTTCTTCAGCAAGGAAGGTACCTGTATCAGCTCATCAGGGTCAGGAAGAGTTGGACTAACAGTCTTGTGAGGAGCTACTGCCTTCTTCAGCAAGGATACATGAAAGACAGGATGTATAAGGCGGCCTTTAGGTAACAGAAGTCTGTATAAGGCAGCCTTTAGGTAACAGAAGTCTGTAAGCCACTTCATTGATCTTTTGTGTTACTGGGAATGGTCCAAAATAGTTTGTTAGATGATCTGCTAGCGAAAGTGGTCTGAACATATGGTTGGATCTTGACATAGATTGAATCACCAACTTGGAAAGCTCTGAATGTTCTTCTTTTATCAGCTTGATTCTTTATCTTTTTCTAGGCTCTTAGTAGATGTTGATGAGCTAATTGTTGCATAAGTTCTCTATTCAACAACCAATCTTCCAGATCATTGTAGTCAGTGGAGCCAGATGGACTGATGACCAGTTCTCTTGGATGATGGCCATAAAGAATATAAAATGGTGTATTACCCAAGGCAGAGTGATAAGAGGTGTTATACCAGTATTCAGTCTTCTTCGCCATCAGGTTCAGAGACCGAAGAAGACCTGTTAGCCTGAACAGAAGGAGTGTAGCAGGTGACAGATGCCTCCAGTGTCTTAGTTCGGTTGCCACAACCCTCGGTTCGATTCTGCATGCGTATATAAGCAACATACACATATTTTGCACAGCCGCGTCTCTTATATGCATATATAAGCAAAAGACATGTGTTTTATTCAATTGATGCTTGTCTTTTCATGTACCAAGGTATAAAAAGGTATAAAGATAGCCTTTGCTAGGTATCCTCGCCATAGACAATACGTGGAGCCCACCAAATAATGGCATCTTTTTCGTTTTCGTCGTACTTTGTAGTACATTTGGAGAGGTAAATATTCTGGTGAGGTTTCAGATGGGCTCTGGCTCATTCGATATAGTGCATAATCTTCCCTGCCTTAATATGCCCTAGTATTTTCCGTAGTAAGCTCTTGGCCAACCATATCTGGCCATTGTTCTCTAAGGACTCGGGCAGGGGCAGGGGAAGCCATGATCATGTATTATCCTTACCTTTTCTCTCCTTGGGAACCGTGATAACACCAATAAGAATCAATAATCGAGCAACAGAAGAACACACTAGCCTATGGTTAGGATGTGTGCTCTATGTATATATGTTTATATATACACACCCGCACTAACATTTGTGTATAGTATCTTGGCTTTTCTCGGTGGAATTAAACAATATACAAGTTTTGTCCACCAGGAAACACCATCATATTGTATTTGTATAAGAGTTTTTGGCTATTCTTGGTAGAAACAATGTAAGTTTTTGTCCACCTTTCGTTAGGAGATCCTTTATATTGTCTTTTTGCTAATAATAATGACCTTTTTCTGAGATTTTCTCAGTATTTATCGGCGTTATGCATTAAGTGGTAAGCGACGTTCTCGTCGACAACGAGGCGCCATCGGTGACTTCGGGAATCTCCATATTTGCCGGCTGCTCAGTCCTGAGCGTCTACTCAGTCCTGCGGAGGTGCTCATAAGGGTAGGGGTAGATTTACGTACTTGTATTCATTGTGAGAGTCTGCGTCGTACTGTGTGATTCTAAAAGAACAATAGTTATCTAATTGTCGACCATAAAAATGCATGTAGTCTACTAATATTTGTCGACCATAACAATGCATACAGTCTAGCATATAAGCACAAACATCATAATAATATAATGCAACAGTCTGCTGATAACACGTAACCACGAAGGTGTATAGCATAATAATGCATGCAGTCTGCCGATAACACGTAAGCACAAACATGTATTTAATTAGCCAGCTGACTGCATGCATTATATTATACTTCACGGGGTCCAAGTGGCCTGTTTTTTTTTGGTCGCAAGTGTTATTTATTCTTCTTACTTAGTCTAACCAAAATCTTCACATTGATATACGATGGCCACTAGCGGCAATAGGTTGTAATTTTCTTTCCACTCTATGAGCCAAGGAAATCAATAAAGTTAATTGCATGGTGCCTCTTTGCTATAATAATAATATTGATGAATATTGGTTCTATTAGTCCTTGAGACAAATAACTTGGGTGCCTTGTTTTCTTTCTTTTTCTTTTTAGTGCAACAACTCGACAAGCGTTCTGTCATTTTATTTACTTCCTCCATTCTAAATTATAAGTCAGTTTGATTTTTTTTTGTTTATGCACTAAATGAACCAAAACATGCATGAACCAAAAAAAATCAAACGTTATATAATTTGAAATGGAGGGAGTAGCATGTTTGAGTCAAACACGTTTGCTGAAAGGGGAGCAGAAAAAAAAAAAGGTAAACCCAAGCTAGCAGAGTGAAGATCGAGCACCGGCCTATAATATATCCGGATTACGAATGTGCCTCTTTCCAATTATCTTCTTCAGCGATCTGATACGCCTGTTGAAGCGTCAGCGTGGATGACTGTGGGCAGTATCAGAAACTACATTCTTACGATATGAGACATTAATTCCACACTGCATCATATATAGCATATATATATACTAGTAGACACTCAACATAACATATGTACCACAGCAGTAGAGGACCAATGCAACTAAATTATCTAGCAGCAGGTCAGTAGTTAAATCGATTTCCATCCAAGCTTTCAATCTCCAGCTTCTATGTGCCAAAACTCCAGCTTCACTAGTTTTTGTCACCGATGCCTGCAGCACAGCAAGGAATTACACCTGTTAATGTTAATATCGCTAAAGCAACAACTTAATTACAGGGTAATATTGCATAATACATAAAGGGATGCATGTTGCATAAATGAAATATAATAACAGAGACTGAGGTGATTTTTGCCCTGAAAACCTGAAACTCGCAGGTAAGCTACCAAACTTGAAACTTGGATGTCTACTTGCTATTTTAAGCAAGAAAAAACAGCGTACAGACCTGCATCACCCGAGGCCTCAGTTGTGGGTTGCCTATCTGGATCAAGATCTTGTTGCTCGTTAGAACTAGTGAGCTCCGCCCTTGGATGGATTTCTGGTTTCAAGGCCTGCTATGAATTCTCTCCATTTTCTTGACTCGGATGCTTATTTGTGCCTGCCCATGAATTGAATCACATTAAGAACATTGGACTAGGCTTTACGAGGGTTTAATGCCCCTTGAATAAAATTTGTTTCTAATGTTGTCATAGAGCAAGCATTCCGAAGGACTTACCATTTATTTTACTTTCGTTAGTTTCTAGAGTGATTTATAAAAAGTTTTAGCTGAAACTATGTATAATGTAGAGAGTGCCATGTGCAAGTGATGAAGAAGAAACAAACAAATGTCATTCTAAAACCATTAATAAGAAAATAAAACAAGCAAAAATACAATAAAACATACATCTTCCATAATGTTTAAAAATGTTTAACTTTCCATAGGAAGCTGACATGAGGACAATAGAAAGCAGACCTCAACTGACAGAGCGTAAACACATGGCGGAACTATTGTTATAAGCAATGCAGTCACTTGACAAGTACATTTAGTGTTCTCTAACAACTAATTTAATGTATTAGTTGTGCAAATGGAATTTCTTCTGTTAGGAAAAAGATAGTGTCATAATTTACCTGCACTTATCATCAATGAAATTCTAGAACTTTTGTCTGGGTTTGCTAACTAGCCATACACAGTCCGTGAGACTGGAGAATGGATCATAGTTGTGGAGAATGGAACACCAGGAGTTAGCACATGGTTTGGCAGCATTGGCTTCAAGACTGGAGCACGAAACATAGTGCCTGAGAATGGAGTGTTGGGAATATGCCCTAAAGGTAATCATAGAGATGATGATATTCTGATTGTATCTATGACATGCATTAAGTGTTCATTGAATATCCATTATAGACAACTTGTGTTGATTGGCAATTATGTGAATTGTTTGTGGAACTCAATTACTTGAATGGTTATTCTAAAGTTGTCCCTGGTCGGCGTTCTTGTGAGAACACACTTAAACATTAGACTAGCACATGTATTAGTTGATGATTATGTTTCACGAGTCATGGACATGGAGATATGAAACTAATAATGTGGGCATATATGAGACTAGGCTGGACTGACCCAACATGAGATTGTCTCTATTCACATCATATACGTTATGTCCTTAGACCTGAGATTGTGGTAAGTACTCAAGATGTGAAACGATCTACTTAGGGATTATCAAACACTGCTCCATAATTGGGTAGTTATAAAGGTGGTCTTCGGGTGGTCGGGAAGCATGCTATGAGACATAAACAGTCAAGATGGAATTGGCCCCTCTCTCCATGAGAGAGATATCACTGGATCGCTCAAGTGATTGGATCAACAAATGCATGGTCGTTCTTGGGTTAAGTGTTAACGCACGAGTTGAACCATATATCAGTGGTAAAGGGAATAACTTGTATATGGTCGTAGTGGTTCGTCTGATATGATCTTTGTGTATGCATAGGAGTTGTCACGCCTTGCTAGAGGCCGCTGTTAACTATTGGGCGAGTAGAAGTACTTGGCCCATGCCTATGTGTACGTGAACCCATAGGGTCGCATGCTTAAGGGTTGGAAGCCTAATTCGAGTTGGACCCAGATTAGACAAGGCTTAGGGTTCTTGATGGGCCTCCAAGTCGGGGTCGCATAGGGACGCCTATATAAGAAAGGGGTAGGGGCAAGGCAAAGGGTAATCCGACTGATCTGATTGATCGATTGAGCTACCGTCGCCCACCCCACGCTCACGCCTTTTTCTCCTCATGGACCTAGCAGTCCGGTTGTGCATTGCTTCTTCCCGCACGTGTGTGATACCTCGGAGGTGCTGCATCTATGGCACAAGGATGGACCAGGTCGATCACGGTGTTCGGCAACTGGTCGGCGACTAGTTGGACTGGTCAACGACTAGTTGGACTGGTCAGGAACGTGCTCGGACGATCCGCAAACAAAGGGTGTACTTGACGGATGACCATGCAACTGCACGGCACTGCTACGATGTGTTCAACTACATCAAGTCTTCCGCTGCACCTACACGTCTAGTGGTAATCCCATGACCTATATCTAGTAGTAGATCCTAGTTTATGAGGTAGAAAAAGTTTTGTTTTCTAGCTAGCCTAGCACCCTCATAACCCTTCAGTGGTATCGGAGCCGTAGCTGCTTTATTAATAGGTCCGACTGTGGGCATATGGTGATATGCATTGTTGTAGATGAGTCTCTGATCTTGGTTCATTTTCTTACCACGTTGGTCTTGTAACGATCTACTCGTACCAGTCAGAATTCTGCCATCCGAGTTAAGTGATACATGTAAAACTAGTCACAGCGAGTTTGAGATCAATCAGATTGATTGAATTGAGCCTTAGTTCAAGTGTCGAGCACATGTGATGTGCGACAGTAGTAGATGGGATCTATTACAGGGCACTGAGTTGCCAAGAAAAGTGTTGTTCGGTAAAACAGCTGTAACTTTTGAACCATAACTCGGATTGAGATGAACTCTAAACGAAAATAGAGTTTTAGGTCTTGCAACGTTAGACGTCTATATCTGCTAACTCTGTTTTGCAGAAATTTGTGACTGGTACAGCCCTTATGTGTATGAGATACATGTATGTAATTAATTCATGGCTTGCATGTCATGAGGACAATATGGGCAGGAGCCTTATAGGTATTGTCAATTTGATGTAATGGCCTACGCAATCTGTGATGATCCGCGACTATGTAAATTTAATTCACGGTAGTGATAGCTAGTCTTGGCGGATGCACCACACATGGATGACATACACGGACCATGGAGATGGAGATCACCATGACGAATAGATTGACATTGAGATGGAGATCTCAAAGAAACAATGGGCTATACCAAGTCATATCTATGTTTATGTCGTTCTTACTATGTCTCTACTTTCACATGCTATAATGTTGTCTACATTTGTGCGGTAGTGAAATAGAATGATCCCTCGGTAATGTTTAAGTTGCATGCTTCCCCAAACCTTGCACTATCACAAGTCTTGTACGATCGGTGGTGGGTCTATGAAATTAGGGTGCCACTGGTTTTCCTTGACTAGACAAGTTTGTATCGGATACTTACTGCAATAAGGTTTGGTTACTTGAACAAGGTCATCCTAACAGTTAGGGATCTTGAAGCATGGGAAGGTTGAGTGCTCGGCATAGAGATGCTAGCCCAACAAGAGTCATATGAGATATGATTAGCAAGGTGTTGCTTACCAATCTACCATACCGACCAGCGGTGATGCTAAAGCTCACTGGTCGGCATGTTAGTTGTGGGTCTTGAATCACTAAGTATCAATTGAGGGATATTGATTTTAGTGGGAGTAGATTCTATTTGATATGATTTACTCTTCATGGATACATTTTCTTAGTATTTTACATTACTTTTATCAAAGATAAATGACTGCCCGCAATCAACCATTTACTTTGCATTCAATTCTTGAGAAAGATAACTTGAATGGCATAAATTACGCGGATTGGACCCGCAACCTGAGAATTGATTCTCAGGGCTAAGAAAAAGGAAGAAATTCTAGACACCCCATTACCAGATGAGCCTGATGTAAATGCAATTGCTGCTGAAAGAACCGCTTATAGGAGAGCATTAGATGCTGACCTTGAAGTGAGTTGCCTTATGCTTGCTTGCATGGAACCTGATCTACAGATGCAGTTCGATAGTAATCATTCAGCGAACGATATGATCGTGGCGCTTGAAGAGATGTTCCACACACAAGCCAGGACTAAAAGGTTTAATGTCTCAAAGATGCTTGCTGAAACCAAGCTTGCAGAGGGCGAGCAGTCGGACCACACGTAATCAAGATGGTTGGTTCCACTCAGAGGTTAGAGAAGCTAGGCTTCCCAATCGGCCAAGAGTTGGCTGCTGATTTTATCCTCTTGTCTCTTTCGCCCAGTTATGGAAACTTCATCTTGAACTACCATATGCATGGGGCGGAGAGAGGCTTGAGTGAATTGTGTGGCATGCTGAAAACAACAGAAGTTGACATCAAGAAAGGTGCCCCAGTAGCCAAGTGTTGGCGGTCCAGAATAGGCCTCGGTTCAAGAGGAAGGACAATTCTTGGAAGAAGAAGAAGGGCAAGGCCAAAGATGAGATCTCTAAGCCAAACCCATCTGTTGCCAAGACTAGACCATCTGCAAATTTAGATTGCTTTTACTGTAAGGGGAAATGTCACTGGAAAAGGAACTGCAAGGAGTATTTGGCGTCCTTAGAGAAGGATGGCAGTGGTAAAGGTATTACTGCTACTTGTACCCTTGTTTTTCACGTTACAAACATTTTTCTTGCTAATGCCTATATCAATTCCTGGGTATTTGATACCGGATTGGTTGCTCATATTTGCAATACGATGCAGGGAATGATAAGAAGTAGAAGTGTTGAAAAGGGAGTGGTTGACTTCCGCGTGGGCAACAATGCAAGAATTGCTACGTTGAACGTCGGGATGATGCAACTTCACCTACCATTAGGCTTTATCATGGAATTGAATAATTGTTATTTTATTCCTAGCTTAAGTCGAAACATTGTGTCACCTTTATGTTTGATGAAGGATGGTTATTCTTTTACGAGTAAAGACAATGGTTGTGTGATCTCCAAGAATGACATGTTTGTGTCTTTTGCATCCATTGTGAATGGATTATTTATTTTAAATCTTGATGATGCTCCTGTCTATAATGTTATTGCTAAAATGCCTCGGCTTAATGAGTTAAGTCCTACATATATATGGCATTGTTGTTTGGGTCATATAAGTGAAAATCACATGAAGAGGCTCTATGATGATGGGCTTCTAACTTCATTTGATTTTGAATCTTATGAGACATGTGAAGCTTGCCTGCTCGACAAGATGACCAAGGCGCCTTTCACAGGTTTTCCTGAGGGAACGTCTGACTTGTTGGAACTCATACATACTGATGTGTGCGGACCATTAAGCAGACAGCTAGAGGTGGATTCCAATACTTCATTACTTTTACTGATGACTTTAGTAGATATGCATATGTCTACCTAATGAAGCATAAGTCTGAAACATTTGAAAAATTCAAAGAATTTTAGAATATAGTAGAGAATCAACGTGGCAAGAAAATTAAAGCCTTCCGATCTGATCATGGAGGCGAATATTTGAGTCACGAGTTTAGCAATCATCTTATGAGTTGTGGAATTGTTCCACAACTTACGCCGCCCGGAACACCACAGAGAAACGGCGTGTCTGAGCGTCGTAATCGGATTTTGTTGGACATGGTTCGATCTATGATGAGCCGGTCGGACCTACCTTTATCATTTTGGGGATACGCTCTAGAAATAGCCACTTTCACATTAAATGAGGTACCATCTAAGTCCGTAGAGAAGACACCATATGAGATGTGGACTGGTCGGCGTCCCAGTTTGTCTTTTTTAAAAGTTTGGGGTTGCAAAGCTTATGTCAAATGGTTGATATCTGATAAGCTAGCACCAAAGTCAGACAAGTGTTTCTTCGTGGGATATCCAAAGGAAACTTTAGGGTATTACTTCTATAATCGATCAGAGGACAAAGTGTTTGTTGCTTGGAACAGTATCTTCCTAGCGAAAGAGTTTCTCAAAGGAGACAGGAGTAGTCAGAAGGTATATCTTGAAGAGGTTCAAGATGAGTCATTGGTGAATGACTCGACGAGTGATGCTAATGTAGCAGAACAACTTGATATACCTGTGGTCGGTACACCACCCCAACCACCTATGGTCGGTACATCCCGACCACCTGTGGTCAGTACACCACCCCAACCACCTGTGGTCGGTACATCCCAACCACCTGTGGTCGGTACTCCGCCCCAACCATGAAGATCAGCAAGACTTCGTGAATTGCATGGTGATATGTTATTGTTAGACGATGACGAACCTTCAAATTATGCGAAAGCGATGATGGACCCAGATTCCGAGAAATGGCAGAGTGCCATGAGATCCGAGATAGATTCCATGGAAGACAATCAGGTTTGGAACTTGGTTGACCCACCAGATGGGGTAAGACCCATTGAGTGCAAATGGATCTTCAAGAAGAAGGATATGGATGGAAATGTTCACGTCTATAAAGCTTGGCTTGTTGCAAAGGGTTTTCGGCAAGTTTAAGGAATTGACTACGACAAGACATTCTCACCGGTAGCAATGCTTAAATCTATTCGGATCATTCTAGCAATTGCTGCATATTTCGATTATGAGATATGGCAGATGGATGTTAAAATACCTTTCTAAATGGGTATTTAGAAGAGAACATGTATATGATACAGCCCGAAGGCTTTGTTGATCTTGAAAATACTAGAAAAATATGCAAGCTTAAGAAATCCATTTATGGGTTAAAGCAAGCTTCTCAGAGTTAGAATATTCATTTTGATGAGGTCGTCAAAGGTTTTGGCTTCCGTCAGAATGAAGAAGAACCTTGTGTTTATAAGAAGTAAAGTGGGAGCGCTGTTGTGTTTCTGATCTTATATGTGGATGACATATTACTGATCGGGAATGACATTCCAATGTTGCAATCCGTAAAGACTTCACTGAATAATAGTTTTTCTATATAGGATTTAGGAGAGGCAGCATACATCTTGGGCATTAAGATCTATAAAGATAGGTCGAGAAGGCTAATAGGATTAAGCCAAGACACGTACATTGACAAAATGTTGAAGCGGTTCAACATGGAATAGTCCAAGAAAGGGTTCTTGCCTGTGTCACATGGTATGCGCTTCAGTGATAAGCAGTGTCCTTCCACTGATGCTGAGCGTAAGCGCATGAGTAAGGTTCCATACGCTCTAAGTGTTGCAAGCAGGTACCAAGCCAATCCAGGTGACAATCACTGGACGCTGGTTAAAAACATTCTTAAATACTTGAGAAGGACTAAGGATGTGTTCCTAATCTATGGAGGTGAGGAGGAGCTCGTTGTAAATGGTTACACTGATGCTAGCTTCCAAACCAATGTGGATGATTCACTGTCCCAATCAGGTTTTGTGTTCACAATAAATGGTAGGGCAGTAAGCTGGAAGAGTTCCAAGCAGGAAACGACCACCGATTCTATAGCAGAAGCCGAGTACATTGTGGCTGGTGGAGCTGCAAAGGAAGGTGTTTGGTTGAGGAGGTTCCTCATTGAACTTGGTGTGTTTCCTAATGCATCGGGCCCATTGAATTTACATTGTGATGACAATGGGGCGATTGCACAGGCTAAACACCCTAGGGATCACCAGAAGAACAAACATGTACTCCGAAAGTTTCATCTCATTCGACAGTTTGTGAAACTAGAAGAGATCAAACTATGCAAAATACATACGAATTTGAATATAGAAGATCCTTTGACAAAGGCTCTTCCACAGTCTAAGCATGAGGCACACATGAAGTCTATGGAGATTAGACATCTTAGAGATTAACTCTAGTGCAAGTGGAAGATTATTGGGAATATGCCCTAGAGGTAATCATAGAGATGATGATATTCCAATTGTATCTATGACATGCATTAAGTGTTTATTGAATATCCATTATAGACAACTTGCGTTGATTGGCAATTATGTGAATAGTTTGTGGCACTCAATTACTTGAATGGTTATTCTAAAGTTGTCCTTGGTCGGCGTTCTTGTGAAAACACACTTGAATATTAGACCAGCACATGTATTAGTTGATGGTTATGTTTCACAAGTCATGGACATGGAGATATCAAACTAATAATATGGGCACATATGAGACATGTAGGCCGGACTGACCCAACATGAGATTGTCTCTATTCCCATCATATACGTTATGTCCTTAGACCTGAGATTGTGGTATGTACTCAAGATGTGAAATGACCTACTTAGGGATTACCAAACACTGGTCTGTAACTGGGTAGTTATAAAGGTGGTCTTTGGGTGGTCAGGAAGCATGCTATGAGATATAGACAGTCAAGATAGAATTTATCCCTCTCTACATGAGAGAGATATCACTGGATCGCTCAAGTGATTGGATCAACAAATGTATGGCCATGCTTGGGTTAAGTGTTAACCCACGAGTTGAACCATATATCAGTGGTAAAGGGAATAACTTGTATATGGTCGTAGTGGTTCATCTGATATGATCTTTGTGTATGCATAGGAGTTGTCATGCCTTGCTTGATGCCGCTGTCAACTATTGGGCAAGTAGGAGTACTCGGCCCATGTCTATGTGTACGTGAACCCGCAAGGTCGCACGCTTAAGGGCTGGAAGCCTAATTCGAGTTGGACCCGGATTAGACAAGGCTTAGGGTTCCTGATGGGCCTCCAGGTCGGGGTCGCATAGGGACGTCTATATAAGCAAGGGGTAGGGGTGAGGCAAAGGTTAATCTGACTGATCTGATTGATCAATTGAGCCGCTGTCGCCCACCCCACGCTTGCGCGTTTTGCTCGTCTGGTTGCGCATTGCTTCTTCCCGCACATGTGTGACACCTCGGAGGTGCTGCATCTATGGCACAAGGACAGACCAGGTTGATCATGGTAGTCGGCAACTGGTCGGCAACTAGTTGGACTGGTCGGAAACGTGCTCGGATGATCCGCAAGCGAAGGGTGTACATGACGGACGACCACGCAACTGCATGGCACTAATGCGATGCGTTCAACTACATCGAGTCTTCTGCTGCACCTGCGCATCTAGTGGTAATCCCAGGACCCATATCTAGCAGTTGATCTTGGTTTATGAGGTAGAAATGTTTTGTTTTCTGGCTAGCGTAGCACCCTCATAACCCTTCATGGAGCACCAGGGGCAGCAGGTGTTCTTAGCATAGGGTTTGCAAATGTATTTGCATTTGCTGGCATCAAGGGATTTCTAATAGGGCCCGCCATGTTTTGATACATGGTTTGATAGAGAGCACCTATATATGAAGAGCTCCATGGTTAAAATGGCAGCAGATAGCCAGGAACTTAAGTGAACAAAACACATCAACCCAAAGAGGATGTTACGTTGGAACTTTTGTTGACTGTCATGCCTATGAAGTAGGTGTAAGATCTAGAGCAACCAATAAAAGATTAACATAATGGAAAACTTAATCACTGCATATCTTAGAAAACATTTCTACAAAACAAGAATAAACATGTAGAGAACCGTACCATGACAAAATATCATAGAGGCCACATAAGAGTCATGGAATTCAGGGCGAATCACTTGTTCTAGGAGCAAAATGATAAAGGTCAGAACCAAGCAGCTAGTCAAAACAAAAAATTGGCTTGTAATTTTCTAATATATTGAATATTGAATCAGTATATTACAGAATTTTAGAAAGAATATACAGTACACAAGTCACAAGAAGATGGTGTGCATACCAAGAGGCAGCAGGAGTATCAGGACACAAGTTGCTAGGAGACTAGGACAGGCAGCCTCTGCATCTCTCTAAGCAGGGCCGAGGCATTTGTGAGGGTATGACGCCTATCATGGCACTGCCGGTAAGGTCCATGAGACCAGGACCATGTCCTACTACATTTAACTATAACCTGTTCCAACCCACTTATCTCCATGCCCATGCACTATGGGGATTACAATAAATTTCAGGAGATATACATTTGGCAACCATATCCTAGTAATTTTTGCCCCAACCGCCTGATGCACTACATGTCTTTCAATGGTCCATGTCCATCCAATGATCAATTTCAAAGATTATTAATACAGACAGAGGTCTAATTTGTTAAACTGCTAGGATTGTTCAACTAATATACCCCATTTGTGAAAAATGACATATGGTATTCTCTTACAAGAAGAATTGTGATTAACCACTTATTGAGGCCAGCAAAGGTTTGGAAATGGACTTAGTGTTGAATTACATTACCTGCTCCTCTCACTGATGAGAATAAAGACTTTCGAGCCTTATCAAGTGTACGCTGCATGTCTGTAATTGATGGAGCACCTGCAACAATTTCCATGGTTATTACGAAGCCATGAGAGAATAAAGACATATATAACATCAAGCTTGATTTGGTTGTGGCACACAAGCACACCTTTAAATTACATTTCACATAAAACAGGTATATGTGAAACAACCAACAAAATAATGATATAATGGAAAACTAACGGGAAAGTCATAGTAGATCTTTTAATGCGATTTATATACTACAAAAGGTTCATGTGTAGGAGGTTGATGAAAAAAGGAATACCTTAATTGCAAACCTAGCAAATCAATTAAATAAATAATGAAAACAAAACTACTTGCGTAGAGTGGTAACAAAGATGAAATAATCTAAATTAGCAAAGAAGCTAATACAAGAAAGGAATCATCAAAGTGGTAAAATTTGCGAAGCATTAACATGCTGGATCATAATAAAACCAATAATACATGAGTAGAGTGAAAAGAAATGATCAAAAGCTACTTGACATAATTTTACAATGTAGATGCTACCCAAAAGGATTCAACAAATAACACATCCCATGCAAAACCTAGATAGTGACTTTAAACAATAAAATCTTGACCAACGTACTTTTTCTTTTTTGCACTTGGCTGAAGTGGAATTTCTTGATGGAGTTCCTGACGTTTTCCAGCTTTTAAACATGTCATGAGTGCACATTTTCTCTAGTACTTTTGCCAAGGTAGTTTTGCATGTTAAGTACATACCGAATGATCCTATTCACTTCATTTGCATCCCCTTGTCATGCTTCTTATACTTCACAAGTTAAGATGTTGAGTTATTCTTACTCAATTTTGCTTTATGCAGTTCATTTTCAGGAAGGATTTGATACGATGCCCTGTAACAACTAAAAACTTTGTTACTCAATCAATGGTGCATTACTAATAACCTTGGTGCATTAATATGCTTTCTTCAGCATGCACCAGTTCTAAAGAAGCTCATTATTCAGTTGGAGCCTCTAGAGGTGCATGAATTTTCTGTGATAATAACCTGTCTATTTAAAGTAAACATGTATGATGGATTAACTTGGCATACATGTTCTGACAGATACATGGGAGATTAGTGGAAATAGGAGCAAGTTATGACATAAGGAAGCAACCCCTTGCATTGAAGGACCTTACTGTTGAAGTTAAATGTGATGATGTTGATGAGTGGATTCACAAAGTCTTGAATGTCTTGTGTTCCCATGGTTTACCCCCTGAGAAAATCAAGATCCGACGACCTCCAAAAGTGACTAGCGCCCGATTTGATGGCATCTGGACTTCTGGAAGTAAGTTTTCAATTTGCAATCTATAAAATTACTATATTGCTTGACCAAATATCGGTCATGGGCAAAGTTGGTGCTTTGCCAAAATCCGCGCTATAAGATGATGTATGTCTTGCGCCTGTCAAAGTTGGGTTTGACAAAATTCGTGAAGAAAAATGGTGTTCTAAATGTAGTTGTTTATTTTTTTCAATATTATGATATGCCATTTGGGCCTGGTACGCCATCTTTTTACTTAGGATAAAAATTAGAGGCAAAACAAAACAATATACTAGTTCAAAATACAGAAAGTAGCAAGATCATCACAATGCAACTCAAGGACACCAGACATGAGGTGACTACAAGTCTACAACTGCAACAGATCCATGTCTCGAGTAATTGTGGCTTCAACTGTTAGAAGGTTGTATAATGCCCACTCCGTGCTGTCAAAGTTAGATGGTTTCACCTGAGACATCTTAGGTTGCTTGCATAACTTTTCTGTTAGGAGGCCACGGAACAGAGCCCCGGCGGCTGGGCGGGGGCCTCCATCGCCGTCTTCCGCCGCCGCCTGACTAGGCTTGCGGCCTCCCCACCAGACGAGTGCGCCCCACCCGGAAGAGGAGCCCCGCCACCACCCTCATGGGGAGCCGCGCGGGCATCCCGGCGGTGGCGAGGGAAGAGAGGAAGGTGGGAGGGAGCCAGGCAGCGGCGAGGGTTGGGTGCCGCCCGTGCTGCCCGTGGAGAGGGCGACACGCGGGGGGGGGGGTGGTGGAGGGTGCTTGCATAAATTTCACTTTAGAGGATCTTCATAAGTAGGGATCGGGTGGTATAAAAGGTACTCTACGAAGCTACTACTGTCAGATAAGACACCAAAACTTTAGGTTCTTGTAGCTTTGCATGTTTTTTGAACCAGGATAAGCCCCATTTCCATTAACAGCAGAAAAGCCAGTACATCAAAAGGCTGGTCAGAGAGTTTGGCAACAAAAGAAAGCAACACAAGCTGGGATCAGCTGCTTCAGGTGACCAACCTGCTTAGTATACAGCCTATGCGTGGACATCCCACAATGAAAGTAAAAACAACATGATAAGTGTTTTAGATAAGTAGTTGAACATCAGAGTTTGAAAGTGCAACAATCAGAGTTCCAGAGTGAGTCTCGAAAGTTGAATATCAGATCTCCTTCAGATGAGCACCACCCTTCTCTTCGCCTAGCTCTTCAATTGCAGTGATTCGCAGGGCAGAGCGTTGTGGCATTGTGATCATCATCTGGCTAGTGGTGTGCTGAATTATGTTAGCTCCATTAACCACTTCTCCTTGAGACCTGGCCTCAGCAACCCTGCCCAAATTATAAGAGAAAATAGGCCTTTGTGGTTACTTCAAGAGGATGTTTGTTTCTTTTTTATCAAAACATTCTCTATTTTGACACCTCCAATTTGATCAGAAAATAGCTCAATTTAATAGAACCCGCTTCAACTTATCATTTGGAAGCTATAAGTAACCACTGTTGACGCTAGGTCCTAGCATCGTCAAGGCGAGCAGCTCCTGCTCGACCCTCCCCTTAACCCCCTCTCTAACCAAACAAGAAGACGAGCTTGAGCTCGAGAACACACGCACAACAGCGCCCGCTCTGGTTTAGCGTTGGCTGAACCGAAACTCAGAAATGTGGTGGCGAGAGCTCCGTGCACAGCAAATTCACACGCACTCTATTCACGGTTTCAGTCCTGAAACATGAACTTCCTAGAATGGCTTTGCCTGCTGAACTACCTCTTCTGTTACCATGGATTGAATATATATGTAAGCTAGTGTCTCAACATGACATAGCCAGTCGGTGGGTACACCAACCACCTACCTCTACAGTATAAGGCTTTTACCAGCCCTAACTACTCCTAGACATAAATAGACCAGCCCACTACCTGCTGGTGTACTACTACCAACTAGAAGACATGGCCTAATGCCATGCTGCTGCAGTGCCAAGGCATGGGCAACCTATGCTGTCCTTCTATCACCCCTCGACCGACTGCAGGAGAGAAAAATATGAGGGAGCAGCAGATTAAGTCTAACTACCACATCCAACATAGATGAATATAATTTGGGGTGTTATTAGCACCTAATATCCCCCATTTCTATCTAACCACTCTGCAATTTATCACATTCACAAAAGCAACAAGTAGGACTGCCTTCCACTTTCTTTGTATCATATTATTGTCAGGGTTGGATGCTCTTCCTCTTTGATAGCATACATTTAATAGTTTGCAGTTGTCATGAATGTTTTATAGGACCACGTCTATAGTCCTGGTCTTGAGAAGTTTTGATAGTTAACACAGCAGTAGCTTTTGTAATTGGCCCCTCCTTGTTTTTGCTTTATCATTCGCCACTGATTATCGTTGGTAAGTATTGCTCCATTCTCTAGAGGCCAGCAAAAAATAAAACCCAACTTTTGGGGGTAATTTAGCTTCCCAGGTATGTTGGTGGGACAACATATCTACTGAAGTTTAACTGGCTACTTCTTAGACTTGCCGTGATATATATAGTGCATTTGTTTTTTGCATCAGAAACTCCAAACAGTACATGTTTATATGGCTTTGCCATGGTTGCATCAGGTTACAAGTTGCAAGTGCAATTGTATATAGCTTTGCCTTGGTTGCATTGCATCAGGTTCCAAGCTGTAGGTCACTTGTATTGTCGAGCAATCGAACCTTATTCCGGGTTCCAACTGCTTAATGTGCCTAATTCATGTTTGGGCAGGTTTCAGCTTCGAGCAGGAGACCTAGCCACACTGTGGATGGGTTGGAGGCACAGAGACTCTTAACGCTTTTGAATGCATGTGGACCGAGAATTAGGATAAGCGATGTCGCCTTTTGCATACTGTCAGATCATTCATGCACGCTCTATGTTACTTCATGATAGAAGACAGAAGCTCGTGGCTCGTGTTGTTGTCTTTTGACTCTTTGTGGAAGACAATATCTGCTGTTCGCGTAGCACTTTTGTTAATGTTCCAGAACGTTTATCGAGTTCACATGTCCTGATTGCTGTTCTGCACTTGTGCTAGACCTGTGGTTACTTGCTTGAAAATTTGGCTCGATCGGTCGGCTTCTTTCCTAGAACGGGTTGTTGTTTCACTTGGTTTATTTGAACCTTATATATATATACTATCTACTGGTACTAGTCACTTGGCCTAGCTTGAAATTGGTGAGAGCCCGAACAGCCTCTTATATATGTATGCCATCCGTCTGGGGCACAACACCGCTCGTGCTCTACCGGCAAGACCATGCCGTGTTCTCGCCAGTCAACTTACGTCAGGTGCCAGATTGGAGTCTCCAATCGATCCGGCTTGGCACATGGCGTTGACGGTGGTCATGCCGGCAAGAAGCTAGCGGAGATGCTATTGCAAAGCAAATTGGCACATACAACGATGTTGTCTCGCAAAACGGCAGATTTCACTTTGAATCATTTCTAATAAATTTCAGTCAATTTTAGTAAAATGCTTTTAGCCTAAGATCCGGCTTTTGATGTAGAGCCCAAATGCAAATCTTACGCTAACATGAAAAACTCAGGCTTTTAATTAGGCTTATAATAGAAAATCATGCCCACAAACATCCTATAGGCCATGTTGGGCCGACTTATTTGGGCTAGCTAGGCTCCGCGGGCGGACAGACCTATGTTCTCGTGTGACATTTTTAATAAATGTTAAATCAGTGTAAACAAATTTTAGTAAATTTTAATGAAATAAAAATCTGGCATGCACACGATGTTTTAGTTCCAAACTCGATCTGGCTTTAAACGTGACTCTATATGTTTTATTCAAACTAGTATATGCTTTTTATACAAAAATCCATGGGGTCTTGTAGTGAACCCGGGGGTTGAATTGGAATGGGTTGCATTTTTTTTTTGGAATAGGTTGTGAATTTTTAGAATTTAAAATAGGTTATGAATATGTGATAACATGAAAAGAATTAGTTTTCGGTGGATTAGAAGTTTAGATTATATTGGGTATAAGAAATGAGTTTTATTGGGTATAAGAAATGAGTTTTGACAACCCTCACGTGCGCCTTCCTTGCATGTTTAGATTCACGTACGCACTCACATGCAAACCGCAACCCAGTGCAAAAAAAAAAAAGTCCATATCGGACTCGATACTCAAACCCCAGACGGCGGCCGGCCGGCTTTTATAAATATCGACGACGAGTCGACACACCCAGAACAAGAGGAACCGATCATCTCTCTGCCGGATCATCTCTCTGCCAGCGGCGCTACTACAAGATGCCGTCGGAGGAGTTCTACGTCGAGTTCAGGTTCGACGACGACATCGGCGACGACATGGTGGAGGTCAACTACGACCTCCACTTCGACAGCATCGACCGCTACGAGATCCTGTCGGAGTTCGTCGGGACGTCCGGCGTCGCAGAGGCACGCGACCGCCACACGGGCGAGACGGTCGCCGTCAAGCGCGTGCGTTGTCCCAGCGACGGCAACGGCGGCGCGGAGGCGAGCCTCTGCGCGGTCGCGCGCGAGGCCAGGTGCCTGCACGCGTGCCACGGCCACCCCAACATCCTGCAGCTCAGGGGTGGTCGCATAGCCGCGGACGACAGAACCGGGGACCTGTTCATCGTCACCGAGCAGCTCCTCGGCAGCGT
Source organism: Bothriochloa decipiens (assembly GCA_023333625.1). Taxonomy (NCBI): domain Eukaryota; kingdom Viridiplantae; phylum Streptophyta; class Magnoliopsida; order Poales; family Poaceae; genus Bothriochloa; species Bothriochloa decipiens. Next base: position 42,294,344 of record CM041633.1, on the reverse strand, counting down.
CGGTGGCCGCAGGCTCCGTAGCCTCCTCACGACGTGGGGGTCGTTCTCGGAGGCCGAGACGCGGGCGCTCATGCGGCAGCTCCTGGGCGCGGCGGAGGCGATGCACGGCGCCGGGGTCACCCACCGCGACATCAGCCCGGACACCATCGTCCTCGGCGCCGGCGGCGGGGTCAAGCTCTGCGGGTTCCGGTGCGCGATCACGCCGGCCGAGAGGTTAGTCCTCGGGGAGGAGCCGGCGTACCCGCCGCTGGGCGCGCTGCGGTACTGCTCGCCGCAGCAGCTGATGGGCCTCCGCTGCTACCGCCCGGCCGAGGACGTGTGGGCGATCGGGTGCGTCATGGCCGAGCTCCTCGCCGGCGAGCCCCTGTTCACGGCGGATGACCAGGACGACCTGCTCGACGAGACGGTGGAGCTGACTGACGACCTTCGCAGCTTTGGATCGGAGTCGGAGGTATTCGACGGCGTGCTGGAGGAGGTGTCGCTTGCTGGGCGTGAGCTCCTTGCTAGCCTGCTGGCGTTTGAGGCCGACGAGAGGCCTACCGCCGCCGACGCTCTCAAACACCGATGGTTCACCGAGAACAACGTCTGCAAAGCAGAGTCTCGTGTTGTGCGTGCCTATACACAACGTGATAGCTAGTATCCTTGATGGTGACCGTTTTAGCAATCATATATAACCGTGTCTCCAGTTGATGTTTTTAGATTTTCGTCACTGGTTCTGTTGATGCAAAAAGGTGTTGGATCTGTAAACATATCGGGCTAATACCCAAGTTCGATATCAAGGCGTGCCAGTCGATTTGACCTGTTAATCGACAAGGATGATAAATTTGAATAAAACCCGAACGAGACGACAGCGATACGCCCGGACGTCAAAGCTCAGAGGATATTCGATAACTGTTGAACAGATCAGACGAGACGACAGCGATACGCCCGGACGTCAAAGCCTGAATTGTGCTCGGTAGACGCGGAACCTGCAAGGTCGCCGGAGATCAAGTTGATGCAGCCCGTCGATTCTTGAAAGAACTCGTTGAAAAGGAAAAAGTACTGGTGACGAAGTCGTCGAAAAGTAGATTGCTTGAAAAGTAGATAAAAGTAATAGATTTGTTGTATTTTTATTGATTGACTATTTTTTACATTACCTCTCGGTACATATTTATACCCTGGTACTATGAGTTCTAAACAGACACGACAAAATATTATCTAAACAAGTCTTATCTCTAAGGAATAAAAAATAATGACTCATACCAAGGTCGGACTCAAAAGTAAACTATTAAAATATTGACATAAATATTGCCAGTTTCCTTATCCATTGCTTACGATGAAACCTCTATCGGCACACTCCTCATCTCTGTAGATTCCATCGGCAAAACCCATCGATAATGATTCAGCTCTGCTTTCCACGTTCTTCAGCTCTGCTTTCCATCGGCAACCATGCCTCTCTCTCCATCGGCAACAGCCCTCTGGCTTCATCGGCAATGTACGAGATCAACATGTCCTTTATCGGCAATCATCCATCGGCAACTCAGAAGCAATACTGGAGAATAACCACCTTCCTACCGATTTAGTTTAGTCTTCCCGATCCTTATTGACACGTGCCAAAAAAGGTGTCAACAGGTTCCTTGCTGTTTGTTCAGGTTGCATATCAATTTACCACTATCGAGTGTTCTTTGTGCTCTGAAGATGTTGCGGTCTTCTAGAAAATAATCTTATTGTCATTTTCATGTTCATAATATGTCTTTATAGTGTTCCTGTTCTACTCATGTGGTGACTGGTGAACGCAATTAAGCCAGATTCAGATTGCGATCCTTTTGCTGTCCACTAAGCTCTTGCCTTATTGTATATATGAATTGTCATCTAATGTTTGAATGAACGAATTGTGAGTAGATTCATGACATTGTATTTTCAGTTCAGGAATTGTTTTTTTCCAGTTTAACAGGGCCACGCCGTTCATAGAGATGGTTTATTTGGTTGGTAAAAATACATGGAAATGAAATCACTACTACAATTTCGGTGATCACTGCCGGCCATATCAATGGCGGAAATGATGGAACCGCCGCCAATTATCCTTTAGTGTCGGTTCTAAACTTCAAATCAGGAAAATAATTGAGGCAGTCGAAGAACCGACACTGAAGGTCCACATAACTACCGATCAGTGTTATCAACCGGCAATAAATATATCAGTGCTGGTTGGTGACACAAACTCGATCCGACAATGTTGGGGATGTAGAACACTGCCGGAGTGCCGGTTGATGGCACCACCCGGCACTGATGCTGCCCGCCGCATCAGTGCCGACATTTCGGTATGATCCATGAATATGGCATAGTAAATGGGAGTGTCTTTTTGTCCCGCCTCCTAGAACGGATAGAGTAGTAAACAGGTCTTGAAAGGGGCATTATTGATATGTTTGCACATCATATGATGTTTCTTGTTACACGCATGCCTGAACCAACAACGCGAAAACATGCATGCTACGAGTAAAACCTTGCCGTTCCGCGTGAACTCAAGATGTGTCGGCGACGAAGTCCCGGACGACGGTCCGAACGGCGACCGGGATCCTCACCGAGTGCTTGCCATCATCATCCAGCCACGTCAGGCTCCCAAACGTGTAGCCGCCCTGCACTCTCTGCTTCGCCATGATCGTCACCTTAAACGTCGCGTTCCTGGCGCCACCTTTCTGGAAGGCAATCACCGGAGGCTCCACGATCATCCTCACGCCCGCTGGCGCGTCCACCACGGCCCGGTACGTCGTCGCCGCCTTGGCCGCTCCGACGTTGGTGACCGTGCGCCGGACCATGACGGACTCCTTGAGGTCGGGCACGGCGATGGAGGGGAGGTTGAGCTGGCGAAATTCGTCCTCGTCTGTAATATTGTACTCCGCCGGTTGGATGTCGTATACCAGGCCGGGGTCCATGGCCCTGTCCGGCTGTATGAGGCCGCCGCCCATGTCGAAGGGGTCGGCCGGTTTCCTCTGCACTGAGTTGGCTTGTATTGGCATGCCGAATCGGTCGGTCACCGATGCTGAACCAAGCAGACACAGTAGTAGTAGCGTATTAGCTTGTGGCGATGGGGTTTCAGTTGAAGGAAACATCTGCTTAACCTGTAGTGACAATGGCGGACTTGATCATGGCAGGCGACCAGTCCGGGTGAACCGACTTGAGCAAGGCGACCACGGCGGCGACGTGAGGGCACGCCATGGATGTCCCCGACATGAGCACGTACGAGTCACGCATGGCTGCCAAGATGCTCACTCCAGGGGCAGCGATGTCGGGCTGTCGTCCAAGTCCAAGCACAAACAGAAAACGAAGTCAAGATGTCCATATTTCTTTCATTCACCAGGACAAAGGTCGATGCATGGCCCGGCCAATAAGAGAAGGTATATCAGTCACCTTGAGAAAACCAGGGTATAGTGCACTGGGGCCCCTCGACGAAAACGTGGCGACTCTAGGTGAGGCAACCTGGGCTCCGACCATGGTCGCCGCCGGAGATATCTTGACCACCGTGCTGGCAAAAATTTACAGACACATTAACAGGAGAGCAGGGATCATAAGAAGAGGAACCAGAGGAAGCTAGTCATCATTATTCGAGGACTGACCGCACCTTTCGCTATAAAAGATGCTGAATATGGTTTCTTTGTCCACCACCACGCAGGGCATGTGGCCTTGGCAGTACATCTGAGTGTCTAGGGCGTCGGTGCTGTACTGCTCGAAGATGATGCCCTTGGCGCCGCCGGCGATGCCGACTTGTGTGGCCTTGAGAAACTCCACCGGCGGAGGATAGGTGGACGGGAACGCCGGTGCAAAGCATACAATGATTTTCCCGGTGATGTTTCCGGTCCCGAACTTCTTCCTGTCGCAGCTGATGCCGGAGAGAAGATCGTGTTATTTAATTATCAATACACTATTTTTTGTCACATGTACCGAGATATAATTATTTCGGTATGCAACAAAAGTAATGATTCTAGAAATGCTAAAATGTCTTGTACTTTGGAAGAGGTGCAGTAATATACTTTCTTCATATTGGAAAAAGTTGTTTTGGACAACATTAGCAGTAGTAAAGGGGTGATTAATTAGAGTGTATATATTTTCCTCATGTTTTCCCTTTATTAACTAGGGTTGCCAGCTCATTCCAATCAACAAAGTTTCACAGTTTGTGCTAACAAAAGAAGTACTATGTACGAAAGCAAAAGTGCATGTGTTACCCAGTGATTGCCAAATGAAGCGCACTGAAGTCGCCGTTGCTCTTGGATGCCGCTGAACGGTTGTGGTAATACAATGATTGCCCCTGTAAATTACTCAAAATTTTTTTCCATCACACACATTGTTATCACATATATTAATACAAGGGTGAAATAAAAAAACAAAAAAAAACTTATGGAAGAACAGTGGCGACGAATGCTTTTTTGGCGTACGAACCACCAGCTTTTGTCCGTCGCCGAGTGTGATGACGGTCGGGAAGGAGCGATCCACGGTGGCGGCGGCCACCGTGATGACCCACGGCACGGCGTTGCCGACAGACTGCTGCGCGGGGCCTTCGTTCCCAGCGGCGAGCACCACTGTGATCCCGGCCGCGATGGCGTGCTGCGTCTCCATGATCTCCACCAAACTTCCCAACGACATGGACAGGACGTCCACGCCGTCTCCGATGGCGGCGTCGATGGCCGCGATTATCGACGCTTGGCCGCAGCGGCCGCCGAAGCACGCCTTGTAGATCGCCAGCCGCGCGCGCGGTGCCCCGCCGCGCGCCAGGCCGGCGGCCAGGCCGCTGGCGGAGGCGTGGCTCGCGTCCGGCACCGGCGAGCCGGCGATCGTGGACGCGGTGTGGGTGCCGTGGTCTTTGGCGTCCCTCGCCGACATGTACTCTCCCTTGAGCTCCTCCTCGCTGGCGTCGCCGGCGTACCACCGCGCGCCGATGATCTTCCTGTTGCAGTTGCTCGCGTTGAACTCCTGGCCGGCCTGGCACACACCTTTCCACCGTTTCGGCACGGGGCCATACTCCCGGTCGTCAAAGCTCCGTGATTCAGGCCAGATGCCTGGAAACCGAGATTACATGCTGCCAAATTAAGCTCCATGAGCGGCGATATATTCTACATGAGGTCGAAAACCGAGCAAAATAAACCTGTGTCTATGACGCCGACGATGAGATCTTCGCCGTACTTGGCCTTCCTAAGGAGTCGTGACGATGACGACGACGGCTGTTGGCCGTAGCTCATGCCAAGAAAATCCCAGCT
>CM041633.1:42221750-42289109 GCA_023333625.1 Bothriochloa decipiens | reverse complement strand
GACGACGACGGCTGTTGGCCGTAGCTCATGCCAAGAAAATCCCAGCTCCGTGTCGTGTGCAGTTCGTGGAAAGTGTTAGGCTTCACTCTCACAACACCAGGGCATTCTAACATATATACCATTGCAAACAAATTAGTTATCAGATATATCAGTTCATACTGCACTAACGCCTGCTAATGATAACATGCTTTTGTTTTACTGCATTAGCTCGGTGGGACTACGCTACGCACTCTTAAGCTCCTCTGCTTGGGGTTCGGTGAGCTTCGCCGCGAAACCAGAGAATCCATGCTTGTAACTGTACACTATGGAGTTGAGGGCTTCATCCTTGCTGCCCCAATTGACGAAACAGGGCAAAAGATGAGAGGAAAGCCGGCTTACATGCATATACAAGGGCAAAAGATGTGGGTCATTATACTATAGTACCTCCCAAGGATGGTGGTTAACGCGGCGTGGTGTGATGCCATGACGACGGAAGGATCATCGTGTTTCTTCTCACCCATGTACACAACGTAGATCGTCGTCGTCTGGTTTTTTTTTTCAAGAAACAGCATCAGTGGAAAAATTAAAAGGTCCTTCGTTCAAGGAGAGACGAGAGAGAGAGAGAGAGAGACACATGAAGCTTCAGGATGGGGAAGATCGAGCAAAAGGAGAGAAGAGGTTACTTGTTGGCTTGACGATGCATGAGCAGACAGGGACAGAATCAGTAGCACGAGAAACTGAAGCAGTAGTAGTGCAGATGATGAGACAGACACAGCTTGTGATCTGGAGCCCATCCTAGGATTATTTTCTTTGTGACGATCAGTGCACATCATCTTGTGCATGCCTGTGTATATATAGCAGTCTTGGACCATTTCAATAAGCCTATGTCCTACTTCTCTTTTGCAAAATACTCATATCAGTCAATTGTTATTACCCTATTAGCAAAAAAAAAAAAAAAAAAAACTCATCCTCGCATAATCAGGTGTGATCTGATGGTAAACACATCTCGAAATGCCATAAAGTTCTTGTAATCTTTGCAGGGACAAATAATTATATCTTTATTCTCTGTCAACGTCGCTGCATGCTGCATGCTTCTCCGCCGCTTCAATAAATTATCCAACTCTTCACGAAAACCTGCCCTGAACCTTAACGAACCATACACACATTCCTTACTCAATCTTTTTAAAAACAAAGCAATCAAATAAAATACACTAAAAGAACTCAAATTAATAATTACTTACTTGATAATAATATGTATATACTCCATTGTAAAGGATAATTAATTAATTGCTCATTAATACATAAATGTTTTTTTAAAAATATATTAAATGGTTGAAAATATATAATTTCAAAGAAAATAATTAGAAATAATTACTATTTTACCCACCACCTTTCATGTCAGCCTCATTTCAATTTCATAAAACATAAATTATAATATAAAAAATAAAAACAAACCCTAGATCTAGAACTAGATCTACATATACATGAAACAAGGTTGTAATCCCCACTAATAAAATCCAGAAAGATCGACTAATAAAGGTGTAAGCTTATTTCTCTAAGCTCAAGCCCATGGAAGAGAGAAAAGCAAAACTCATCAAATTACTCAATACCCAATCATCAAATTACTCAAATGCTTAGAATAACATTTTCTTAACTTATACAACCACTCCATCAAAGTATTTGAGATCAAAACATCTGCTACTTAATAGAGAAATTTTTGTGTAGAGTCCAAGACCTCTTTTTTTTACGAGTTAAAGAGATTGTTCCGAGGAGAAAGAAGGTGGTGACTACTATATATGCATTAAACATTTATAGGGACAGATGGTGATGATTCAACCACCCATACAAATGTCTATACCAAGGGTGGCCGGTGATAGCCGCCCTACAAATTAAACAGTAAAGGTAGCTGCTAATTGAGCTGCTCCTACAAATCACCTAATTTGTAGAGACGTCTGGTCGGCTGGGGCACGAGCACGTCCGCTATAGGGGCAGGCGGGCAGCTCCAGCCCAAGCCGCCCCTACACAAAAAGTGACCCCTTCCTACAAATCCTTCTGTACATAGTGACCATATTGCACTTGCAACGTAACTTCCAGGCCGGACGGGTACGTACAGGCCAAGTGCCGCCGCGGAAATCGTCTTGTCGCCAAGCCAAATGTCCATCCACCACCGAGCTATAGGCTATAGCTGGTCATGCTTAGGGTGCTGGTGCCTTTGCCTCTTTTAATGTGGTGGCCTCGCACGCCGCCCTAGGCTGCAGGGTGGGCATCATCATCATTCGCGCGGTCAGCTTTGTTCGTTCTTCGATAACTCCTATATTTGTTCGTTCTTCTATAATGTATGTATGTGTATGTGTGTTGTGCGCGGTCAGCTTTGTTCGTTCTTCTACTGTAAGAAACTGAGTGCACAACTCTATCAAACAGACCGATATACATGGAATCTTTTATCTAAAAAATCATAACTTTTAGACATTATGCACCCTCTATAATCCCTTGTTCATTAGTGTTGTTATTGTTTTTATCCCTGCGGCGTAATTCGTTCCTCAGGTTTTATGAGATAAATTGTAACGACTTAATTTGCTAGTCTAGCACCTCCACCCTCCATGGACAAACATAGGAAAGAGAACAAAACATATTTGCGGCTCAAACGGGTTTTATATTTTTATTTTAACCAAGTTATATGGCGGAACCGTTCGTCCCGTGTGTCGTGACGGACAGACGGGCGGACTCCGACTCTGCGTGCATGCATGCACACGCCGTCCGCCCTTTTATTTATTTATTTATTTATTTTTCACTGTTAACACATGCATGCATCCTGATCCAAGAGTATAGCGATCGAAAAACATGCCATGTCTATTTGGTGCTGCTTAGAGATTTTATACCTACTGCTATTTTCGTGTGCAATTGATATATTTTGGTTTATTTTGATATATATTTATGAGTTATTTCAACATATATTTATGTATGTATCACAATAGTGTTATTAGGTTGCTTCGACATATGTTTCTGGTTTGTTTCCATAGTTATTTTAGGGGTGTTTTTCAACAGATTTTTTGGTTGTTGTAATAGTTTTTTTTGGGTTGTTTTAACACAAGTTTCAGGGTTGTTTTAACAAATATCCCGGATGCTTCAACAGATGATTTTTAGGTTGTTGCAATAGGTATTTCTGTTTTATTTCAACACATGTTTCCTGGTTATTTCAACATACGTTTTTGGATTGTTTTAAAACTAAATCTACTGTACATCCAGATGAGATAAATATCTTTTAAAAAATATCAAAATATATAAATATGCGATCTTATTTTGAAGAGCTTATCACGAGAAACACGATGCTGTAATCGTGTTTTAATTATGATATTTGGTTTTTGGATATAACTTTTATTTAAATATACAGTCACATATGCATGCAACTTTACTACCTACTGATGGCTGGTAGAGGGGTCGGCGCCTGACGTCTAGACGCATCGCTTGCGCCTGCTGTCCGGTCGCTAGCATGCCCGTAGTTTTATGTGTAAATAGGTATTTCTAGGTTATTTTTAACACACGTTTATGAATTGTTTTAATATAGGTTTTATGGATTTTTCACAATAGGTATTTCTGGGTTTTGTTTTAACATATGTTTACGGCTTGTTTTAAGGTTGTTCAAATATATGTTTATGGATTCTTCGCAAATAAGATTTTCTAGGTTGCTTCAACATATGTTCCTGGGTTGTTTTAACATATGTTTCTTAGTTGTTTCAACGGGTTTTCAGAGGCGTTTTCAACGTATGATATTTTGGTTGTTGGTGTTGCAATAGGTATTTTATAGGTTGTTTCAACATATGTTTCAGGGTTGTTTCGACAATATCTCGGGTGCGTTTTAAGAACTGATTTTTAGGGTGTTGTAATAGGTATTCTGTATTGTTTCAACACATGCCCCAAGTTTGTTTCAACATATGTTTTGGGTTGTTTCAAAACTAGATCGGCTGTATATTTAGATGAGAAAAATATTTTTCTAAAAGTTATCAAAATATATGCATGTGGGATCTTGTTTTGAAGAGCTTATCACGAGAAATACGATGATAGAATCGGATTTTAATTATGATATTTAGTTTATGAGATATGACTTTTTTTACCTCATAAACATATATGTATGCTAAGTTACGCTACGGCAGAGGGGGTGGCAGGGGGCCGCGCCCGATGTCCGGACGCATGCCTGGCACCGCATGTCCAGACGCTAGTGCTTCCGAATTATATATGGGACAAGCGTGAATGCATGACCTTTAACAAAACTATTTAGAAAAAATTATAAACCCAATTTTTTAACAAGATTTTTTTAAAATAATCATTAGAAAATTTGAGAGTATGTAAATTCTAGTGTGTGACACTATTGAGCTTGTAAATTTTGGAGAGACAGGTATCATCGTCTTTTTTTCCTAGGTATATATTTATGTTTGTCCCATTCTATACAATTTTGAAACTATAATTTATTCAAGAGAATCATGACTTCCATAATATAATTAAGTTCATATTAGCAATTATACAACATCGTCCTATTGAGCTTGTATATCAAAAAAAATCTTGATTGGTTTTTTTCTTCCATTGTAAAGGACAAAAATATTTACTCATACTCACTCCACTCTAAATTATAAGTCGCTTTGATTTTCTTGGTCCGTCTAATTTTGCTATACATTTAGTCAAGATATAATAATATGTCTAGATTCATATGAAAATAGATGAAGCAAAAAATCAAAATGATTTATAATTTGGAAGTGAGTATATCACAACTTTAATTTTTCATACTATCAATATGTTGCTAGTTAAATATTAGGTTCCGCGACTTTATTTTCCACAAAAAAATGAGTTCATTGTGGACGTGTCCAAGAATGATTTGTCCCCTAATGATTATGATATGAGAGTTCTCTCGATCTTCAATCCCATCAAGGATTGTAGTGGTATATGTAAACAACTCTTGGATATATTTATCTGGACTGAATAGGTTCATAAATTGTTTTACGTATTTTAGTTCACGATTGATTAATTGGACAATTGACTGCTTTGGATTTTGATAAAAAAATGTTCCAATCCTAATCGACGCTCTCAAACACCATTCGTTCAGCCAGAACAACGTCGTCAAATCAAAGTCTCAAGTCCTGCGTGTCCATAAACTATAGCCCCCCGCCCCACAAACTATTCAACGGAATCTTTATTTTTTTTCGCGATCACGTCCGTCCCTAGACCCTATACAATAAATTAACCACGGTAACCATGGTTACCGCAGGACCTCATCCCTCAACTCTCAGAGACATTGCGTACTACATTGTACCAAATTTGCTACCAAACAGCTGCACATGATCATCCAGCTAGAAGCACGGCCAAGTGCCTATTACCAGCAAAGCACCAAAGCTCCGCTTCCTCCTGGATCTCCGGTGTCAGCTCTCCCGCCTGCGTCACAACTACATCGAACATTCTCTTGTTCTGCACCTTTCAAAGCCTCCATCCTACCAGGAAGAATAAAGAGTCGAACCCTTTCTGCCGGTCGCGCGAGATCGTCTTCCTGGTAGTCACCCACCAATGTGCCGCACGGGTCTCCAAATCGAAACCAAGGCCATGCAAGTGCGGCCAGGTGAAGCACCAGTGCCAGACCTCCTTACTGATGGTGCATCACACCAGGATATGGTCCATATATAGTTTCACATTCCTGGTCACAAAGATGCACTTGCCGGACGCCTGCACTCCATGGTGAAAACACCGTTCAGCCATCCAGCACCGACCATGCAGGATGAGCCAAAGGAAGAAGCGAACCCTCGGCAGCGCCGCCGTCTTCCTAATCTGCTTGGCACACCCAACGGGATCGTTGACCCAAAGAACATGGCACCGTAGGCCGATGCGGTCGAGTAGCTGTGGTCAGGAAGCGACCACGTGAACGTGTCCGGCCAATCCTGGACTGCACCTGGTCGAGGAGGTCATAAATGCCAGCTGCCTCGACTACCAACTGCAACGTGACTGCCCCAAATAGGTGCTGAGCCTCGGCGCATTGGAGCAATGCCTCCGCTACTGTTGCCCGCTTCTTCCTGGGCCGACCTGCTGCGAACACCGTCGCCGCGATCTCCCGGATGCTTCTTCCATTGAGCCAGATGAAATCTTCACTGACGGTTGATTTTCACAACTAGGGATGTTTGACTATATTTGGCGGGGACAATAATGGTGCTAACGTATATAAGAGGATATTTTTTTGATAGTATGGATACTTTCATAAGCAAGACGAATATTATCAGTGATAAGTCTCCCTGGAACGAAGGCACTTGATAACATATGACAGTATAGCTCGAAGTCGGTTTGACAACATCTTTGAGATAACTTTATATACCACATTGTACAAACTTATAGGACGAAACTGGGAGACCAGTGTAGGGTTCTTTACATTGGGAATTAGAACAATTGTCGTATCATTCCATCCCTCTGGTATGTTGGCTGAATTGATCGCTCCAAGCACCTCCTTTACTAGATCATCTCCTAGTAGTTCCCAAAAACACATCATGCATCCCATCGGGCCCTGGTGCTTTGAAATCACCAATCTGAAACAATCCTTTCTTGACCTCCTCTTGGGTAAATGGTGCCAACAGATCCCTGTTCATGTCTTCGGTGATAGAGCGTTAGACATCTGTTAAGACACTAGAATCCAGATCCTCCACTTCTGAGGTAAATAAAGTCTCAAAATAGCTTTGTACTATGTTGCACATAACACTACCATCATCCTGCCTCACACCATTGGCATCCATCAGACCCTTAATTGTGTTCTTTTTCTTTCTTTTTTTTTGCAAAGTTATGGAAGAAAGTAGTGTTCCTGGCTCCATGCTTGAGCCAGTTTGCTCTAGCTCTTTGGAACAACTGGATTTGCTCCTGTTCCAACATTAGTTTTAGGTGAACCATAATCTCCTTCTGTGATTTTGTATTGGCATCAGTCATCCGTCCCCTTTTCAATCTCTCCAGCTCCCTCTTGAGATCAGAAATTCTCTTTGCAGGCACCTTTAGTACTTCTTTGTCCCATTTATGGAGCTCCTCATGGATATCATTCACCTTTTCTGAGAAAAATGGCCCCTCACCTTGGGCCTTTGCTGTCGCCCATGCAGCTATGATCATCTCCTCCATCATATCCTCTTGCAGCCAGCGTTCTTCAGATCGCTTTTTCCCCCACCTCCTTGATGGATAGGTGCAAGATAGTGAGTGTCCATCACGATCGCCCTAGGATCCGATCTCGTACTCTCGCTATTTATCAACTCGACTGAGGGAACATGTTTGACCACTGAATGTTGGCAACCGCCCTGTCCAGTCTTTCTCTTATTTTACTTCTTCGCCATGTGAACATATCACCAATAAAACCCATGTCATTTAGCCCGCACTTGGACAACACATCATGAAAGGATTGTAGCTGTCTTTGTAATCTTGGTCTTCCCCCTTCTTTCTCTGAATTGTATAATATTTCATTAAAATCTCCCATAATCAACCATGGTACTGCAATGTCCCCTTTGATTGCTTGAATTGCTTCCCAAGTTAAATCTTTCTGAGTCCAATCCGGTTCACCATATATGTCAGTGAATCGCCATCCCCCATCTTCTTCTACAACTACATCGATGTAGTTTTTTGTCACTCCTTGCACCTTGATGCTAGTTTCATTATTCCACATTAGTAACAAGCCACCACTCCTTCCATCACTTTCATGAACCGACATCTAATCAAAACTAGCACGTCTTCTCACACTTTCTGCCTTTGCATATCCAGATGTGTTTCAGACAGAAACAACACATCCGGGTTTATTCGCCTCCAGACCTCCAGAAGCGAGCGAATTGCACAGGAACTCAAGATTCCCCAATAGTTCCAAGCTAAGAGTTTCATTGTGCCCGGCCACTCTCCTCGAAGGAGAGCGCCGATCTCGCATTGGGGTTTATTTGTTCAACTTTCTCTCCTTGTTCTGTCGTTCGAGGCCTCTTCTCTTGTTCTGGCAGTGGGCTAACGTTCGTAGTGGAATCATTCGCGCCCTCCTTCCATTGCTAGTGTTGCATTCATGTTCAGATCGCTATCCTGGTATTCACCATCCACCTCATCTGTGGATATATCCATGGCATAAGAATCTTCAAAACCATCTCCACGGCCTGAGCCCCTACCACGCCCTCTTCCTCTCCCTCTACCTCGTCCTCCTTGGTCATCTCTTCCCATTACAAGTGCCATGAATGGAACTCACAACCAGTCCCCCCACTCGCAGCTCTCCTTGGGGTGGACACCATCCCCACATTCGGCTACTTCATGTCCCATGCATCCACAGAAGAAGCAAAAACTGGGAATCTTCTCATATTGAACCAAATAAGTCATTCGCTCTTTCAGCAGTATGGGTACCATTCTCACGAGCGGTTTTTTAAGATCCAACCAAACTCGTGTTTGGAGGATATAAGAATACCAAAGCTTAATCTTAACTGAATGACTAGAACACAGCCATCTTAGATCTGCATTAACCTCCTCCACCAGTAGAAACGAGGCTTATTTGTCACCAGATCACGATCACAAGGAACTATCATGAGAACGACACATATAAGCAATCTCTACAATCAGACAGCAAAAGCTGAAGAGATGAAGGATGAGTAATGAAAACCACTAATTTGCAGGAGAGGCCAACAACAGTGAAGCTGAGATGCCGTCCAATGCCAATGAATATAAATCAGGACTGTCAGCTACTACCGATCGAGGCTAAAAAGAGAATGTGATGTATGCATTACCCGAAAGTCGATATATAGCTATCATGATTCAGTGTGTGCGTCTTCATGTGCAAAGAGAATCTGAATTTCATCTGCGTCTTCATGTGCCTGCCAGTACGTACACCACAACGACCACCACTACTAGGCAATTCAGACAGTCTGTGTCATTGCAGAAATGCATAGCAGAGTGTAGGATGGACTGAGTTCATCTCTGCATCTCAGTAGTGTTTTCTTAAAGACCATCATGGTTACTAGTTAGTTAACTACACTAGCTAGTATATATATTCTCAAAAGAACCAACAAACGAGATTGGTGGTACCAGAGACGAAATCGCTAAAAACAAACGAAAAAAAAAATCCGGAGTGAAAGACTGAAAGTGAAACCAATGTATATATATAGCAATAAAACACTACTAAGCAATCCAAGCCTTTTAACTTTTAAGCAGTGTGTGTCGTTGCAGAAAAGTAGTGTGTCGGTTGGACTGAGTTTATCACTGAAGCCGATCACGTGGTCGGATCAAGGACATGCCCCGCGAACACGATCACCCCAGAGTGCTCCTCCATGATGAAGAAGAAGGGATGGTCAGCAGTGAACTCAACAAGATCAGGCGGTGGCCCGTCACCGCCCCGCAAGCTCACGGTTATTGCGGCCGCCTCAGTTCCCACCTCGTTCACCGCCGCCGTGTGCGCAACCTTGGACAGGAACGTCGGTCGCCGTGCAGCCGCGCCAGTGACTACTTGGTCCGCATTGTCCCCATTGCACATGCCACGCAGGTCGGCGGCCTCCGGTGAGAACAGCAGCGAGAGACCCAGCCGACGGAGGTCGCCCTTGAGGTCACCCCAGCTGAAGGTGATCGCGAACTTGGGCAGACTGAGCTGGACAGGCCTCTCCTTCATCTCGGCCAATATGCCAAACCGGAATGATGGCGACGCGGTGACCATGTCCACCATGGTCGACAGGCCGTCGTGCGCGTCTGGGAGGAAGACGAACATGGAGTACTGAGTACCCTCATTGACCTCCATTGATAGCGACTTCGAGGGATCTGTTCGCGGAGGCGCTTGAGCTGGCCGGCGCCACGCTTGTAAGGGAGCTTTAGGACCTTGAACCCATCAAAGCAAGCGACATCCAGCCACCTGAGGCCTCTGCTCATGAAATCTGCCTTCGTGAGGCCTCCGTCGAGCCGGTGGAACATGCCCGGGGACGTAAAGTAGGGGTTGAACGGCTCTTGCCACGCGCCCTTGAAGTAGACGGCATTGGCAAGCACGAGGTCGGTGTCGGCATTGATGTCGTCGGTGGAGATAATGGAGTCGATGAGGTTGTCCGTCGCCTTGTTCACCCATGAGTTGATCATCTTCACAGCGGCCTCGGGCTTCATACACATAACACATACCATGTATGCCATGTGTTATTATTAGTAAACAACTTGCGTGATGTATCATAATATATATGTGCAAATGCAAACGAATCCCGGGTTAAAAAGTTACTATTTATGATTAGCGATCGAAAAAAAAACTAATTTGATGAAAGGTATCTCCAGCAGTTTCCAAACTTGAATCTTGTTTTTTTTATAAGATTGAAAATAAAACATCATCCCGTAACTTGTGTCAACTCCCAATCTTTTCAAATTTGGAAATACTGATCCAATCGCATGGAAAAATACACGTGTATCCAATCCATATATAGATCTCAGGGTGGAAAGACATGCATGTGGAAGAAATGAAAGGACATGATTCCAGTATGGATGAATAAGCTAGAGACAAAGAAAGTATAAAAGTGACTGGGTGATCGATTTATAATTAGTCTGAGATTCCTAATGGAAAGAGTACGATATTGAAAATGATTCCAAGATTCCTATTGAAAAAAAGTACCTTTTAGAGTGAGATATTGAAAAGGCTAACAACTATACTACCTGCTTTAGCAACATTTTTTTACAACTATTGGAAGAATATTTGGAAACTGTGGCTTGCAATTTTCTCCATTTTACCCTGTTCTAATAGAATATAGGAAATTAGACGCCAATCTGATCTAATTAAGTCCATTCAGCATCTAAATAAACTAGTTTGGATATTGATCATCTAATAACAAGTAACAATAATGCAAAGATAGTTGGAAGTACAAATATAGTCTTTTAAAGTAAACAACTTGAGTGATGGATCATGCATAATATGTGCAAATGAAAACGAAGCCCGGATTTAACTGTTACTATATATATCCATATATGATTATAGTGATCCAAAAATAAAGTTTAATAAGAGCATTTCTAATAGCTCCAACAACTCCTTATGTCAACTCGTAATCTCTTTGCACATTGAAAAATTGATGTAATCACGTAGAAAATACACGCGTATCCAGTAGATAGAAACACATCCATGGAAAGACGGCAAAAGAACATCTAATCTAATCCACTAACCTCCTCGGTGAAGCTGACAGTTCTTGCCTCCGACTTGTACGCCTCGGCGGCTACTTCGCGGAACGCGTCCGTGAGCCCGCCGCGGGCGGCGTCCACCCAGACACCTCCGCCATAGAGCACGCGCGGCCCGCCGCCGCCAGAACGGTCGGCGAGGACACGATCCGCTACACTGGGGCCGAAGTCGGCGAGGTACTCGGCCGATGACGCACCAAGGAAGGCGAGCAGCTGCGCCAGGGTGGCGCCGCTCGCGCCCGCGGCCATCAGCGCCAGCGCCGCGTGCACAGACACCGGTGAGAACGCGACGTTCTTGTTAATGGCCGCGGCGGCGGTGGAATCCTCGGCACCAGCAGCAGGGGGCGCGAGGTGCTTGGTCAGGCAGAGCGCGAGGGCTGTCTGTCCGTCCCGGGCTGCGGTTACGGCGTCGGCGGCCATGGTTATCGAGATGGGAGACGAGGAGTTGTGGGGCCGTTTGACGTGGACCTTGCGACTATATAACCTACTGGGCTACTACGTGCAGTTTTCGGATACAGATATAGGCATTATATTTATATCTACTGATTCTTGCCTTTAAAAAAAATACTATACTAAAATTGAGTCAATCCATAGCTAAAAGAAAGTATGAATTGACTGTCTACTTCAGAAGTCTCTTTACGTATTTTAGAAACACACTAGGTAAATACCCTGCGTGTTGCTGCGGAAATTTTTTAAAATAATATCTTATAAATCATAAATATATATAAATTTGATGAGAAATTGAGTATTATGATGGAATTCTATGTTGCATGCATGTAGTTGTGGAATGAGAAAAGATCAAATGTAAATCAATAAAAAAATGCATGGAGGAATGGTGAGGATATTTATTAGCATGCTTGAGTTAATGACACTAAACTTGTGTATGGATCATTACGTGGTTGTGGCCGGACCTCTAGGATGATGTGGCATCACCACATCCTAGAAAAATAGGTATTAGGTGTTAGACTATTAGCTTTATAAGAGTTTAAAATTTTTGAAATGCATAATTTTACTTCGGCACCTCTTTTGTATAGGATTGAAGTACAACAATTAGTAGGTAAAGGATTGAAGTACAACAATTCGATCAAACTACAGGAATGCCTCGCTTGTCTAATCGATATCTCGATAGTGCCGGCTGCCCCGATCACCCAGGAGTCCAGCAGGACTCCAGGAATGCCTTCGCAACGCCACGAATTCTTCATGTGCAAGAATGCATTAGAGTTTCTTCCACCCCATTCCTATTTAGATCTGCTTATTGGAATTTGAGTTTGAGTCCACGTCCCTTCTCTCCATCCCATCCATGGCAAATTCTCCATTTTGAGCCCAACCTAAATTAAACCCTAAACCCTAAAACCAGTGGCGTAGACAATGGGTGGTCCGGGTGGGCCGCGGCCCACCCAAAAAAATCCAAAATTTTTTTTTACTAGGTCACAAATCAGCCCAAGTTGCAGCCCGTCACTCTGCCAGCCCAATTCAGGAAGGAGAACGGCCAGCCGGCCAGGTCTGGTCCGTCTGGATGCATTGCCATGGACCGGTGGACGCAAAGACTCCATCACGCATCGCGATCGATCTGGCTTCGTCGCTTCGACTTCAAGGGTATCGCTGCTATCGCACGGCACCGCGGGCGACGGCACTGGCGACGGCGAGTCGGCGACTGGCCGCACGGCACACCGCGCACGGCGCCGCACGCAGCACGCCCCGCCCCTGACGGTCGTCGGTCGACGCAGGCACGCAGGCACGCTGCCTGCCAGAGAAGACAGCGAGCCGAACGCAGGGAGAAGCCAGCGCGTGGTACGATTCATTTGTGGCGTACTAGGTTCTGATTTCTTCCTTAATTCTTCTTGTGTCTTTTTAGTACTTTATAATTGTAATGGAAGATTCATTTGCAGTTTATTCATTAGTCCTTTTATTCATATAATTGGTGCAGAATTAATGAAATATGAAGAGAGATGGAGATATTGCTTCTCTATTTTGCAAACATACGGCTAAGAAGCATGCTGCTACACCTTCTCCTTCTCCAATTACGGTAGAAGGCCAAACTAAACAACAAGACGCCGTGGCCGTGGAAGAAGCCTTGGCACTACCATCCCCCCCGCTGTCGCCGCCGCCGCCGCCGCCACCACCATCACCAGTTTATGATATCGATCGCCTTCCACATGATCCGGGAGAAAGAAAGCCTATTGAAAGTTATCCGGCCAATGTTCAAGATGTAGTGCGGAGGGGATATGTTCTTAAAGGTCCGTGTCAACCTTATGCACATGATTTTCAGAAAAGAAAAATTGGAACTAGATATCGGTGCTTCAATATTCTATGGTTTCAGAGATATCATTGGCTTGAATATAGCATCAAATATAAGTCAGCATTTTGCTTTGTATGCTACTTATTTAAAAAGGAAAAGGGCAAAGGCAGTAGGACTGATGCTTTTACTAAAGATGGTTGGAACAATTGGAACAGAGATGATGCACTTGATAAACATATAGGGGGTATAGGAAGTGTGCACAGAGCAGCCGAAGAAAGATACATTTTGTATTTAAATCCCACGGTAGCAATTGATGAACAACTTGACAAGATCACTAGTGAGGAGTACCGTCTTTACAGAACCAGGTTGACTTATTCACTTAGATGTTTGAAGTTTCTTTTGCATCAAGGATTGGCATTTCGTGGGCATCGTGAAAGTGAAGAGTCTACAAATAGAGGGAACTTCATTGAACTCTTGAAATAGCTTGCATCAAATAGTGAAGAGGTGAATAAGTTTGTTTTGAAGAATGCTCTAGGTAATTGCACTTTGACTTCCCCAGAGATACAACATCAAATTATTCAATGTTGTGCCATAGAAACTAGAAGAAAAATTATTGAAGAACTTGGTGATAACCATTATGCAATCCTAGCTGATGAGTCCAGTGATGTGTCTCATAAAGAACAATTAGCTCTTTGCTTGCGTTATATTGATAAGTTGGGAAGGCCAGTTGAGCATTTTCTTGGTGTTGTGCATGTGGATAATAACACTTCTTTATCACTTAAGGAAGCGATTCAATCTTTACTTGCTAGTCACCATTTGACTATAACTCAGATTCGTGGTCAAGGTTATGATGGGGCTAGCAATATGAAAGGAGAAATTAAAGGGTTGAAAACATTGATAATGAAAGAGTCTCCTTCTGCTTATTATGTGCACTGTTTTGCACATCAACTTCAACTAGTTCTTGTTGCTATTGCCAAGGGAAATAATGATTGTGTATGGTTTTTTGATCAAGTATCTCTCTTGTTGAATATTGTTGGGATTTCTTGTAAGCACCATGACATGCTTCGAAATGCTACCCTTCAGAATATAATGAAAGGAATTGAGTGTGGGTCACTTGAAACTGGGAGGGGGCTAAATCAAGAGACGGTATTGCCTAGACCCGGTGAGACTCGGTGGGGCTCTCATTCCAAAACTGTTGCAAATATAATTTGTATGTACGCAGCAATCCGTGATGTGCTCATAAGCCTCGGACAAGATGCTTCCCAAAAATCAGATTGGCCAAAAATACATACTATGGTTGGAGTGTTTGAGTCATTTGATTTTATTTTCAGTGCACACTTGATGCTTGTCATTCTTGGATACACAAATGATTTGTCCGAGTGTTTGCAAAGAAGGGATCAAGATATTCTTAATGCAATATCACTTATTAGTGTGGCAAAGAGAAGGGTGCAACAATTACGGTCAGATGGTTGGGTTTCATTTCTTGAAAAGGTGTCTTTGTTTTGCAATGAACATAGTGTTGAAATTCCTACAATGGAAGGTAACTATGTGCCTTATGGAAGATCAAGGAGGTTTGCTCCAACCCAAATAAATGATGATCATTTTAGAAGAGAAGTATATATTGGGATTATCGATCAAATTAGTCAAGAACTTGATAATCGTTTTGATGAGGTCAATTTGGAGTTGCTTTCTTGTATGGCAGCCTTGAACCCCGCTAACTCATTCGCTTCTTTTGACGTACATAAGGTTCGTATACTCATTGATTTCTCTTCTAATGATATTATATATATATATATTGTTTCTTGAAGCCCTTGTACTGAATTTTTTGTTTTCACAAAAGGTACGCCGACTTGCTGATTTCTACCCAGAAGATATTAAAGGTTCTAAATTATTCAGACTTGAAATGCAACTTGAAAACTATGTTGATGATGTGGGCAAAGAAGATACCTTCAAAGGTCTAAACAATCTTGTTGACCTTTCGGTTAAGCTCGTTGAGACCAAGAGAGATAAAGTTTATGATTTGCTGTACTTACTTCTTAAGTTGGTATTGATTCCACCGGTGGCAATGGCAAGTGTTGAAAGAGCATTTTCTGCTATGAATTTTGTCAAGAATAAATTGAGAAATAGAATGGGGGATAACCTTTTGGATGATTGTCTAGTCACTTTTATTGAGAAAGATGTTTTCTTCGAAGTGGATGAAAAAGAGATTATGGACACCTTTATGCTACTTAGGAAGCGTAGGCCCAACAGGAAGTGATATTGTACTCTCCCTCTCCAAACTATTTTAGTCAAGTAAGTATATTTTAAATCAATTTTATCTTTACTTTTGATTTTGCATTATTTGCTTGACTCATCGTTGATATATTTACCGTACCAAATTTTTTTAATGTTAAGTGGGCCCACCCAAACCCCCAAACCTAGCTATGCCACTGCCTAAAACCCTAAACCCTAAACCCTAAACCCTAAACCCTAAGTTGTTCTCATCGCCAAGGAAACCAGCAATGATCCAATTAAGAGCAGATAAGGTGACTGGCCTACTAGAGAAGACGAAGTTGTCGGAGACCAAGAAAAGGAGCATTAGGTTTAGTGGTGCCGAGGTGTGGATCAAGCAGCGTGCGGAGCTTAAGGTGGTGGGAAAGGTTCTAACGGAGAAACGGGACCATGCAGAAGGCCAAGAACTTTCTCTCTAGCGGATCTGGTATAACACCCTGGTTTTTTGAAACTTTAAAAATTAAATGAATTTGAGTTTATACTTGCATAGATGCTTTACATTTATAAGCCAGTTATAAAGTTTTATGATTAACTTTAAAAAGTGTAGCACATTAGAAACCATGCATTGTGCATTCATGCCGCTGCACAGTTTTTGGTTGACTTGTTTGAGTTAGTTGTTTGATTCTTGCTTTGCTCTCTATCTACCTATATGCTCTAACTTGTCCTCACTAACCCTAGACTAACAAAACCTAGTCAAACTAACCTAGGCCAGCCCCTAGTGGGCCCTGGCCAACCCCAGCCTCTCCTGGCCAAGCATGGCCAACCATAGCCAGCCGTGGCCAAACCATCAGTTGCAGCCGCAGGCCACGGCCGGCCACAGCTGGCTAGGCAGGCCAGCAGGTCACCCGGCCACTCAGCCGGGCCAGTCGTCGCGTAGCCCAGCGCCCGCGCGCCAGCAGGCCGCGCGCCCGCGTAGGCCGGCCCAGCTGCCAGCCGCAGCGCGTCACGCCGATTGATGGGTCGAGCGGCCCAGCAGGCCGAGTCGTCATGCATCGCCTGCCCGCCTGACGTTAGCACCGATGCTAGCAGCTTGCGCCAGCACGCATCACCGCGCCGACCGACACTAACATGTGGGGTCCACCCAAGCGGGGCCCACCGCTACAGTGTCGTCCTCCTCGCGGGATCGACGCCGCGTTGGTGTCCGCGCGCCGCCCGAGCCGCCCGCTCGCCCGCGTGAGCGTGCGACCTGAGGACCACCGGATCCTATAAAGCCATCACTCGCCTCTCCATGCTGCCTCTCCAATCCCTAGCCGCCACCCGGGACCCTAGCTCAAGTGCCGCCAATGCCACTGCCTCTGAGCTTCGTCCGCCGCCGCTTGGTCTCCGCCATCAAGAGCACCGTCAAACGCCACACAGGGAGGTGAGCCAGCCGCCAGTGCCCTTGGATTGCTCCTTCGGGGTCCGCATCGCCTTCCCTGTCGAGCCACCCGTCACCGGCCTTGGCGCCACCTGCGCGGATCACCGCCTCTGACCGCCAAATGACACCATTAACCCACGGACGAGACCGCGAGGTCACGTCGAGCCTTCCTGTGCCCTTGGCTTACTTTACTGTGCCCTATAGCGTCTTCCCGCTGAGAAACTTCCACCGGTCATGGGCGCCACCGCACGGGCCACCGCCTCCGACCACCACCGGCCGTCTTTGACCCCACGATCGGCTCCGCAAAGCCGAGCTCGTCATCCTGGTGCTCTCAGCGTCTCAACCCGAGCACCGTAGCGCTGTTTCGGCCAGCTCCGACGAGCGCGCCGCCGTCTCGGCGCCGCTCCGGTGACCACGTCTCGCCGGACTCTTGCCAGTCGTCGGATCTGAGCCGAGCAGCTCAGATCAGGTGTTGACTCCCGGTCAACCATTGGGTCAACGGGGTCCGCACTGCCGACGTGGCCGCCATGTGGACGCCACGCAGGCGCCATGTCAGCGCCACGTGTGCGCTGACCGCGCCAACACGGTCAGGCCACCGACAGCCTTAGCACTTTTATACAAAAGCCCCTACTATTTGACAAAATTATGATCTAGTCCTTCACAGTTCAAAAGTAATTAGATTATAGTCCTGTTTTCTGCAGATTAGCCCCTAGACTTGTTTTAGCCATAACTTTCACGTTTTAACTCTGATTTTAGCAAACTTATACTTTTTAGAATCGTCTCAACGAGTAGAATGGATCTATGCTATTGTTTTATATTGTTGAGATGTTTTGGTGTATTACTCTAATTAAAATATGTTTGCTTGCATGTGTTGCCTGTGTGTGATGATTGCGGCGTATAGAGAACGAGACGTGGGTGAACGAGGACCAGCAGAACCCAGAGAACTACGTGCAGCAGGACATCAGCCAAGACAAGTGCAGACATTCTTTTGAACATATTGTGCCTATTCATGTTTAAGTAAATACATTGCATGTGTCTTAAATCGGATAACCATAGGACTTACTAGCCACTCTACCCAAAGATATCCTATGGGGGTTGTAGTTGATAGGCTTGTAGGTCGTTAGTGCTCTATCTCACCTTTCACCATTTAATGAAGATAAAACTTGTTTCTTAAATAGGTTGGAGCCGTGGGCTCTTGGCTTCGACCGTTGGAGAAGTTGATGCATGTCCGCATCGTCGGTTGGTGGTGAAAGATGGGGAAAACGGATGCTAGAGGGACTCGTGTTGATGGGGTATCCGTATCTCCTCCCCCTTGTAGTCCTTTCATGGAGCAGCAACCTGGGACTTCCGTACATCTCCAGGCTAATGGGCTCTGCCTTGGTCTGTTAGCAGGATCATCATAGGAAGGAGGGTGGCTTACCGACGGATAGCATAGCTATGGCGTGAAGGGTGTTACAAGTTCTAGCATGGGAGTTCTGGTTGATCCATAGACCGGGGCGGCGGCTACGAGTACGTCTCTCATGTGCTTGGGACATCGCGGATCGGGTTACCACTGCCTATGACCTTGTGAAGGACCTCGTTGTGACCTCTATCGGCCTATCTCGGTAATGGGCTAAGAGGTTGGCCGCCTTGGGCATAAAGAGTAATCACAATCTGGAGTGAAAGTGTACACCTCTGCGCAGAGTTAAAATTGATATATCATCCGTGCTCACGGTCACAAGCGGCCTAGATCCTCACATGATTAGCCAAATAGTTTAAGCTGTTAAATCATGGTGATGTTGTGAGGTTGCTACCTCAGGTTTTATTGGGATGGTTATCTTGTGTTTACTTGAGATGGCTATCTCATGTTAACATTGTTAATGATATATGCTTATATCTACGATGCTAAATGACACATTAATACTACTTGAACCTTAATAAAGGGTTCGGTGTTTCAACCAAGATGATTAGAGAATAGGTTGCAATAAGTTAAATCTTAATTGTTTAACTTTAAAATGCTACCGCAGTCTACCTTTCAGCTTTACCTTGTACTAGCCTTGCATGTCATTACTTTCTGTCTGTACTTGCTGTGTTTCGACATGGAACTCACCCTTGCTATTTCCCAACAAAAGGATACTCAAGTGATGACTCGGATGGTGATTTTCCAGAGAACTATCCGGGATACTAGGCGTCATGATGCTGCCATCGACCTTCCCGTGGCGAGATGGAGTCACTACGTCTACGTCGTTTAGTTGTTATTCGCTTTGGACGATGTGATTTATATTCCGCTTTACTCTGATGACAGTTATGTAATAATGGTACGATGTAATCGTTATATTATGTTTTATTCAAATACTGTGCTTTTGAACCATGTAATTTATCGTTCATGTGTGTAAATTGTTCCTGGCGCACATGAGCTTTTGCCTTGGTTTCAATTCCTTCGAAATCAGGGTGTGACATCTGGTGAGCTCTCAAGTGGGTGGAGTGCAAAGACATGGGGGAGAACATGTTACTTTTCACGTTCTTGCAAGGATGGGGGAAGTGGGGAGTCATGAAGATGGCCCATGAATATTTGGGAAGGATCTTGTTGTGATGGAGGAGTTTGATGGTGGTTAAACAATAGTTGAGTTCAACTCGATTCTGCTCAGCGTTGCAAATGATAAACAAAACTAAGTCGACAATGTTGTTTAGTCGGAATACTAGTGCATAGAAGAAAGCATTAATGTTGTAAGTGGAGGCGAAGCACCGTCGCTCTGTAAAACCGAATTAACACTAGCTCACCCGTTAACCCAAATAGCCTGCCAGCAAAAATATTTGCGTAGAGTGATTTTGATTACTCTATGGCTCCACTAGACAAACAGGAATGCAGTCTATGAAGTAGGGTGAGGGCGAGAAGTGGTGTGGAATAAGCTCGAGCAATAAGAGTTTCCTCAAATGAGATAAGTCCCATAGAGGAGGAGGATGAAGTACCATTGTGCCGGCCGTAGGGGTTCCTCAAACTAAATTGTGATGCCTCGTTTCTCCGAGAATCCATGATTGGGAGTTGTGGTTTCTTGATCTGCTGTTGCGATGGGGACGCGGTAACCATGTGTAGATGGAGAATAAATATTGTGTTGAGCCCTTCTCAAGCGAAATTGATCTCCTGTTTGCAAGGTATATCCCGTCAGAGACCAATATAGGAATTGGAAGACTAATAACGGATTAGATGTTGGTACCACAAACAATAATGTTGTCTAATAACCAGTGGCGGACCTTGGATTTTGGCACAGGGTATGCGGCATAAAAAAATCTTATATAATTCGGTAAAACCATTTTAATTTCAATAAAACATATCATAATTTGGTAAAACCACATGCATTAATAGCATAATAATCCTTAAATCAAAGACTAAACTAGAATAGAAAAATTCAGTATGTTATCTTCTAATACAAATAATGTTATAAAATAAACATACAGTTAATTTTAAATATGGTAGCAACGAATAGCTATAATTTAATTTAGAAATTTCAAGATTAAAAAGTCATCCCCAGCTGTTCTATGTCATCGGCCTAAACTTGTCTTGACTCAGTTCAAGCAAACAATATACACAACTTAGCTCAAGAACTCAAAAGAATGCAAGCACTTCTGAATATTTCTTTTCTTTTTTTCCTCGTCTTTTAATTTGGTGTGGCTTTTTTTGCACCTTTTTCCTTTTGTTCTTCTCTGATTTTTTTATGCGGATCTCTTTTTTTATTTTAAACTTTGCTTCTTTCTTTGTTTGTTTTCTTTTTCTGTAAGAAAGTGCCGCAAATGTATGGATTCTGATATTGCATTGATTCGGATTGGCATGTATGACGAGATTAGAAACCAAACAAAAATATATCACAGCTCAGAATTAATAAGGGAGCTACTAGCGCTTGGACGTCCTATGCATAGGACGCCAGCGCTAGCAGCAGCCCGGCCCACCTCCCTTGCTCAACAACCGCACCCACATGCATGCACAAACCCCTCCGCCTCCACATCCCTACAACAATCACGCCACCTCCTCTGTCCGCCTAGCAGCATGCACGCTGAAACGTCGAGATGGTGGACTAGAGGGGTGAATAGTCCTTTCTAAAACTTATCACACCGGCTAACAAATGCGAAATTAAAACTATCGGTCTAGCCAAGACTTCACCCCTCTAACTATAACTCTAGAAGCACCTTGTAAAAGATCCTAAATATGAATGCAAGGTGCCAATCTAGCTTAGGCTCTCTTAATCAATTCTAGCTTGCAAGGTCACACAAACGTAAGCAACTAGTACTCTAGCAAACAAGGGAGCACCTACACAAATTTAATGAGCAAAGCACAAACCCAACCTAAACTTACTAGATGCTCAAGGACAAGGCTACACAAGCTGAACCCAAGAGCTCAAATTACTTAACTACACAAACTAAGCAAAACTACTAATTGGACTACACAAGCTAATTAGCCACACAAGAGATACTTCTATGCTACACAAGCTAGAAGACAACTAGATAGCTACACAAGCTAACTAATTGCAAGAGCAACAACACAAGCACAATATATATATATGAAAGTAAATACAAGCTTGTGAAAGGAGATGCAAACCACTGTGAAGTGTTGACACAAGATGACACGGCGATTTTTACCGAGGTTCACTTGGTTGCCACCAAGCTACGTCCTCTTGTGGCGATACACCCACTTAGAGGTTCACTTGCTAATTGGCATTAGCTAGCCAAATATCATAGCCATGGGTGCGATGAAACCAACACAAGATGGGGATCCTCCAAGCCATGATCTCCACTAGAGTTGCTCTTCATGATCTCCCGCGGGGTGAGCACAATACCCCTTACAATCTCTTCTCCGGAGCACCGCACAATCTCCTTGAGTGCTTCGACGAAGTCTCTTGCCAACAAGTCATCTAGGAGGTGGCAACCTCCAAGAGTAACAAGCCCACCGGCTTGCAACACGAACACCTAGTGCCACTCGATGCTATCTCTCAAAGCAATGCACTAGAATCGTTCTCTCACTCGGTTGGATGAACACTATCAAGTTAGAGTGAGTAGAGGGCTCTCCAAGTACTCTCCAAGGTGGACACCAAGTTTGAGATGAATCCATGCTATGTTGTGTTCCGCAGCCGTAGGCGAGGGGTTTTCCACATCTGGGCTGACTGCCAGGAGCATGTTCATGGGTTCCCTGGTGCTTCTTATAAAAAGTACACCTCCTAGAAAGCTGCACTTGCTGCCTTCAAATCCTATGAAGCTGAGCTCGTGTAATAATTATGTGATCGTTAGACTTGATTTAGCTGAATTTATAATGGTATTGTAAGTATGATGGTTAGACTTGATTTAGCTGAAATGAGCTCGTACCATGGAAATTGTTAATGGTTGTTAAAGTTGCATTTTGGTTTGAGCCATGGACTTCACTGATGGATCTTTGTTGCATTATTTTCTACTTCAATGATCTCAATACGTGCTATTTTGTGTTGTTTAGCTATAAGCTAACTTTTTAATGGTATTGTAAGTGTGATGGTTAGACTTAATTTAGCCAAAATTGTATTGGACTAATATGGTTACAGCCACAGTAATTGCTATTCTAGTTTGAGTTGTCTATGTCTATGTGCTGCTACTCTAAATTTGGATGAGCTCGTAACATGGAAATTGTTAATGGCTATAAAAGTTGTATTTTGGTATAAGTTGTGGGCTTCACTGATGGATCTTTGTTGGATTATTTTCTTCTTCATTCAGTGATATCATTACTTAGGTAGCTGAGGCCTATTGCACACTAACAAAATGGAGCAGGCCTCCAACAGGAGCACGGACTCATTTGCCAGCCTCAGAGATGATCTCGTTCTTGAAATCCTCCACCACCTCTGTGGCCCCTCCTTGTTCCGCTACAAATTGGTCTGTTGAGACTGGGAACTCATCATCAACAAGTCCGAAATCCATGACAAGCTGGCCCGCCAGGCTATGATCAGTTTCTTCTTCGATAGGAAGAACATGAAGTGGCACTTCACCAGCTTCACCGGTGTACTTCCCTGCTTCAACTTCTTGCCCTTCTACATAAATAATGTAGTTGTCTCAGATTGCTGCAACGGCCTCATCCTATGCTGGTGCTCTATGCCTATAGGACCTCCCTACTGGGTCGTCTGCAATCCAATGACATAGAAGTATAAGGTACTGCCGACTAGCCCTCATCATCATGGCTTAACTTTGGATTTATCAAATGGTGGGGCTCAATTGTGTTTCGATCCGACACTCTCCTCGCACTTCCATGTCGTTAATTTCATGGAAGGTGAAGACCGTACAATTGAAGGTCTGGAGATCTACTTGTCTGAAACTAATACATGGCTTAGTATGGAATTAGGATGGGGCAAGCGTATTGATC
The DNA here is from genome assembly GCA_023333625.1 of Bothriochloa decipiens. Taxonomy (NCBI): domain Eukaryota; kingdom Viridiplantae; phylum Streptophyta; class Magnoliopsida; order Poales; family Poaceae; genus Bothriochloa; species Bothriochloa decipiens. The sequence goes on along the minus strand of CM041633.1, from coordinate 42,265,766 downwards.
TGGTAATGTGTGCAAGGCGAGGTGTATTTCTTAACAGTTTTCTACACAATATGGCCTACGTTGAGCATGAGGGAACATCTGTGACAATTGCTGTGGATATGGAGGGAAACATATGGAAGGAAATTGCTACGCCTACTGTTAGTGATGAGCACACCCTGCATCAAGCTCAGGGTCACTTGTGTGTATGTCTTGTTGATGGTCCTCGCAATCAATGCAACTTTTCAATGTGGATCCTTGAAGACTATGGTACTAATAATTGGATATTGCAGCATACTGTCATCCTTAACAATATTTTTAGAAGCATTAATATCCAAGTGAATTTGACCCACAAGGTGATTGTAGTTCACCCATTTTGGAATTTGGTTTTCTTAGCTGGACATGAAAGAAAACCAATCATCGCGCATATGACATGGACCGTAGAAAAGCTCATGTCATCCCTACCAGACTCTTTCGGTATAGCAGCCGTTTTGTTAAATCAGGAGAAGAATTCTTCTGACACAGACCAGCCTATCTTCCATATGTTCCCTTGTTATTGGATTCACTAGAGCAGGAGAAGTCTATGGCATTATGGTTCTGCCGTTCGCGTAATTTGAATTGGAAGCATCCGACCGATCAGGACAGCAAGGGCTACTCGACGTATGACTCCACCACGTCAGACTTGGATCAGGACAGGGAAGAGGGTGAACACAAGGATGACTCCACCTCATCAGACTCAGACTAGGCGGAGGGTGGCAAGACAGACAATGGTGTGGGCAGCGACGTCGACTGGTAGGTCCTGTTGGGTCTTTAGCAGTAGATGTGCAACAACGGGTACACTTGTAGTGGACTTTTGCTCTATTTTAAAATGACCTCATGTACCCAAAAAAATACTAAAAATCAATATAATGTCATTCGAGCTATGTTTATGTGCTTTTTATTATTTTGGGAATGTTCTTTTGAAGGGGTGAAGCATAAATGGCCAGAGGGGGTGCAGTCAGTACCCATGCGTTTTATGTCATAGATGTCGATACTCCATCATATTCTGTCATACGTGATCAAATATAAAGGGGTCAGACTTTCTTACATGCCCAAAAGCATTTCTATTAAAAAAACTTGCTGTAATAATACCCTTGCACGTGATCTGTGTTTGAACTTTATACTAAATTAAACTCTGTCGTGCCACTACTACGGACTGACCAAAATCATAACCGTCAGCGGGCACTCAGTAGACTGATTGCTAGGGCTTTCAAAATAGAAGCATTCACACTTTGTCCTTCGAGGTCAAATATGGAGTGGTTGGACTTTCTTGGCGTTCGTAGTGAAATGGAAGAGCTATGTATCACCCGTGATTCTATAGAGTGAGGCGAGAGTTGTTGAGATAGATTACTTAGTGGAATGATGCGCTAAGTCATGCATTGGCTAAAGCTTCTTCTGACAGAGATGGCCAGGAGAAGAAAATATTACATAAGAGGCTGGTACACAAGCATGGCTTCTCTAATAAGCCAAATAGTGGTGGACATATGAAAGCGGTTCCGATCGGGGTGAAAGCTTTACCTGAACAAGTACTTGTATAGATCAAGTTGTATGTAACTGGTAGTTGAAATACATGTTGTTTTTATTTTTTGTGAACTAAAATATTTCCTAGGCCCGTATCCTATCCTCGATTGAAATGCAGATAAAAGAATAAAATAACAAAGAAACTAAAACTCACATCAATAAGTAGTCGAGGGTTGACACGTTTCCTCCTCTGGTAGCGAGAGAGGCCGTGACGTCGTCGGCCACCAACGTGCTGTCCGGCGTGTTAAATTCACGGAGCTGGGGACTTTCTCCGATCATAAACATTTTCCTATTAAAAAATGCAGAATATGTGGTGATCTATGCTTGAGAACAGACGGGGCAATCCACCCGCCCAAAGGTTTGAATTTTGCATGAAATTTTCGCTCCGCGCCCGCCAACACGTAGATGTCTCTATTTTTTCCTTTCGCGCTAAAAATATGTTCAACAGAGACAAGGGCATTTGTGGTATTGTGGTGGCCACAAAAAAGCGCAAGGACGGGCCTTCTCCACCCCCATCTCCCATTCTCACAGCTGCACCAGTCTCTCTTCCTGCTCTAGCCCGCCTCTCCACTTTCAACTTTCATGCAGTGCTACCCGACACTCGCTGCTATGCCCACCCCACTCCGAGTGCTAGGTGCCATCATCACAACAGCTCGAATCCAGATCCAGATTCCCGACCTCAGCACCCATCGCCATCCATCGGATCCAAACCCTAGCCAGATCTGGATCTAGTACCCCATCGTCTTGCACTGAGGTGGTTGAACCTGAGATTATTGTAGCTGCATCTACTCTTTTATTGGATCAATGATTTCCACATAAGCTATAGTTTGGCGCTTATTTGTACACCCCCTGCTCTGCTGTATTGGCATTTGGTATAATCGTTAGTCCTTAGTTTATTATAAGTGCCTTTGTAGTCTACATGTGGAGCTAAATCCTTACGAACAAGCACGAAATAAAAACATCATGAGGAATCTTTTAAAGATGCAGGAACTCATACCTGTGGAGCCAAGTCTCCTCCAATGGAAAAAAGTCAAGCGCAAAGAATAGACACGGTGAAGATTTGGAACATATCTCTGATCCACGGGAGTTAGTTGATGGAATTTATGAGATGGAACAGATTCAGAATTAGAGGCTTAGCCGGTGCCTCTTGCGATGAGGTGCTTGTTCTCTTTTGTATTGAGTTTTGAGGGTGAGGGGAGTGAGGGTCCTGGGGGATGTGGGTGGGTGGGTATGTAACAATTTAATCCTTTTTTGTTTGGATACCAATGTAATTTGTACATACTACATGCTTGATGCTAAAGTTTGTGTCCCTAATTTCAGTGTGTTGGTCCAAGAAGGCATAGAGGAGGCTCCGCCAGCAGGACAAAAGGCAATGCTGATATGAATCATAGTCGAAGGGCTTTGAAGCGGCCATCAACCACACCACCATCGGAAGGGCGCCGTCAAACCCAGTCCATTCGTAGAAATAAATAGTAGTATGGATCAGCAGTAAATGAAGAGAATTCTCGGTCAACAAGAGCCACCACACCCGCCAGCAGTGGATTCAGTCTTCATGATTTGTCTAGAGACATTAATAAGGACGTCAGCAGCCCCAGCTCTGCGGATGGCTGCTCTCAGCCAGATGGCCATACCGTTGCTGGAGATGGAGAGGGTCGCTATGAGCAAACCCCGTCTCGCTTCACCCATAGAAATGAAAGCTGCCAAGGTTGTTATTAACTTACAAATATCTATCAATTGATTCACAATAGCTATTTGATATACATTTTGCTGTGCTTATAACAATCTGAATATGAATGTCTACTAGATGCTGGTGCCCATGCTCTGGATGGTCTCTTTGCTCATCCTACCGCCTCCCCATGTAGATCTGAATGTATGCTAGATGATGGCGATGATGGCACCAATGCCAGAGATGATCTCCTAGGGCATACTACCGTCAACCCCCACACACGGAACATTTGTCCAAGTTGCGAAGGTTGGTATTAACTTACAAATTTCTATGAAGCAATTCACACTAACGATCTGATATCCATGCTTGTTTCTTAACAATCTGAATGTATGCTAGTTGATGATACCCATGTTGTAGAACGAGACAATCTCACTGGGCAACCTCCTGTATCCCCCCACCTCTAGAACAATAATGAAGGTTGGCTAGGTATCAACTTACAAATATCTATGAAATAATTAACACTAGTGATTTGATATCAATGCTTGTTTTCTAACAATCTGAATGTTTGCTAATTGACAATACCCATGCTGGAGGAGGAAATGATCTCTGTGGGCAACCTCCTGTATCCCCCACCTGTAGGACAGTAATGAAAGTCGGAAAGGTTGGTATCAAATTACAAATCTCTATGAAACAATCCATACTAATGATTTGATATCCATGCTTGTTTTCTAACAATCTGATTGTATGCTAGTTGACGATACCCATGCCATAGAAGGAGACGATCTCTCTGGGCAACCTCCTGTACCCCCCACCTGCAGAACGATAATCAAAGTTGGCAAGGTTGGTATCAACTTACAAATCTCTATGAAACAATTCACACTAGCGATTTGATATCCATGTTTCTTTTCTAACAATCTGAATGTACGCTAGATGATGATACCTATACTAGAGGAGACGATCTCTCTGGGCAACCTTCTGTATTCCAACACCTGCAGACCAATAATGGAAGTTACCAGGGTTGGTATCTACTTTCAAATGTATATCATTCAGTTCACACAACCTAATGGATATCCATGCTGCTTTTATAACCGTCTGAATGGTTGAAAACTGTGTAGAGCAAGAGTTGTCAACAAACAAGGGAAAGAGGGGGGAAACTAAAGGACTTATGTTTGAGAAATTGAACAGCTCATTGGGAGGACAGATGTTACGCATCTCTGTTGTCGAGGGGAACAGAAGGCCACTTGATCCAGTACAAGCTGCAAAGTTCGCCTCACAGGCCACTATAGTAGTCGTGAAAGAGATACCAATTTTGCCACATTTCAAACTTTACAAGAGACATGACGGCTTGGTCTATTTCTAGAATTTTTTGAATAGGCTAGCTGTATGTATCGGCAGCTTCGTTATATTGCACTGTGCCTTGAACAGCTTCATAGTTGATTTAATCTATATTCACACTACTACAGGCGAAGGTGGCCATCGACCCGAAGCATCTTCCAACTAGAGCAGCTCGTTGGAATGTGTTTAAGTGTGCTGTGATGCAGGATCGCTACAGGTTGAAGCAAAAGTACTTCACTAAAGTCCCTGCTGCTGAGATCCGTACGAGCTCTCCTATCGATTCCATGAGCAACACGCAATGGGAGGACCTGACCAACTCTTGGTCTAGTGCTAAGAACAAAGTGTGTATGAGTGTGTGTGCACGCGTGTGTGTGCGTGCGTGCGTGCGTGTGTGTGTGAACTCATCGATTTCCCATCTAGTCTTGATATGGTCAACTTATGCTGATTTCTAACACAAATGTCATTATAGGAAGTATCTAAAAAGAATAAGAAAAATCGTGCAAAAGTGAAGTACCACCAAACTACAGGGTCTCAATCCTATGTTGTCTAGTTCCATAAATTTGTAAGTTTTGGTTGTGTTTTGTTGTTACCGGGACTTTGTATAGATATAAACTGAATCATGTGCAATGTGAACAGAAGAAGAAGAAGAGGACAGCCGTAGGACATTTTTAAGGACTTGATGGACAGCATGATGATCAAGGACTTCATGAACAACAGGGTCAACCTGATGAAGATGTTAATGCTGTGGAAGTCTTCAAAGAGTTTCATACCAGTAAAAAGGATAATAATGGCCTCAGTGATGTAGCAAGAGAAGCTGTTGTAAGTACCTTCAGTATCTTTTCTTGAAATCCATCTCAGCCATTCTGCATAAAAGAAGAAAAATTCTCACAAGCAAATGTTGCATCATCATTCAATTTTGAATTTGCAATTAGAGAGCAATCAATATGGTCCTTGGACATTACGTTATGTAATATCTATCTGCTCTAGGATGAGAACTATCTATGCATTGTTCTTATTCTTATGTATTCTCTATCACCAGTATGGTGATGAAGACCTATGCATTACCTTTTATGTATTATTCTCCTAGATTGTTCAATTTAAGTCCTCTTCCACTATCTGTAACCTAATGTTTAACGATTGAAATTTTCACAGGAAGCTATGGAAAGGATGCAGGCAGCCCATGTTCCTGAAGGGCAGGAACCAATGAGTAGTGTTGATGTTGTTTGCAAGGTCATTTGCCTCTCCCAGGGCAAGAGTCCGAGGTCAGTGGCAGCACCCTTTTTCTGAGGAATGCTGCTATCCCGACAAGCTCCGCCAGAAAAGAGACGTCGAAAGAGAGGGCGCTTCGTCAACGGCTATTTGAAGAAAAGCGAAGTTCTGCTGCCCTCCCTGACCAACTGGAAGAACTGAAGAGGATGATAGAGAAGAATGCAATGGAGATTGCGGGGTTCCAGAAAATGCAAGCCGCCTCAGACATGAACTTCTGTGAGGAATTTCGTCGCATCCAGTCTTCTGGTAACTCTACGTCCCCACCTGTGGCCTTGTTGGCGGGACCATGTGATGGTTGATGTGTGGGCCTATGTGCCAGTTTGATGTGTGGACTCGTGGGCTGGTTTGTTATGAAACAATGGTAGCAGACTGCTGGATATGCATGGAATTATAAATTACTGTATACGATGATTCCAAATTGGTTACTATTGTCGTTTCTAATGGGTTTATGTGATGCTTTTGAATCGGGTTCAGTGACGCCTGTGAAATATTTTCTGTGATGAAACAATTTCCTTCCATGGACTAATCAGGGTAGCCCACGTGGTCTAATAAAAGATGGGCATGTGGATGGGCCGAATGCATTACGCGTGAAACTCTGTGCGCACAACACGTGGGCTTCTGATTACCCAACACGTTGAATGAGCCGTCTAGCCACATGGTCGAATTTTGAAACGCCGCTTGGACGCTCGCCACAGTGACGCATGGTCAAATTAAAAACTGCAATGTGGGCAAGTAAAATACAGACAGATGGGAAAAGGACAGCACGAAACGTGTCCCAATGAAAACTTGACATGTGGTACTGTTCTGACCTAACACGTGGTCCTGTAGGAAACCCGAAACGTGGAAGCAGCAGCGCACGCCATGTCACTCTAACGAACGCTGGGGTGCCTAACGGCTGTCTGGGCCGTGATGTACGCACACGTAGTCGTCTTGTACGCATACGAAAACACTTTGATGACGACCACAGTTTAGTCATGTAAACTCAATCTTCGATGACGGTTTCTTTAAAGTGTCATTCGTAAACATGTGTGACGCGAGTTCCGCGACGGTGGCTTTTGGTCATAGATTCGTCATGGAACTGAAATATTGACGAATTTCGTACCTACCATGACAAAAACAGTTCATAATGGTAGGTCATATCTCTACTAGTATAACTATGTTGCAATGCGCGCAGGACCGCTTAGTTAGCACAAATTTTAGTGAATTTGATTGTAAAAAATTTTCTTGGGCAGGGCCGGAAATAGTGCTGCTCATGTGTTGGCTGATTTGGGTTATGGGTGCATTTGAGAAGTGCTTATAACAAGCACCATTCCTGATGATGTCGTTATAATCGTTTCTAACGATTTGTTAGCTAGGTAAAATGAATCTGCCAAATTAAAAAAAAAATCCCACACACGTGGCTTCCTCAAAACCGTTGCGAACTCGGAGTCGGTGCAATCACATATCAAACCCCAATTGCTCCGCACGATTCAATTGCAAGTATCGCTGTCGATACACCGGCCGGCACGTAAATAAATCTCGACGGCCCATGGCCGAGCTAGGGCTCCACCTCAGACAGATTCATCTATCTTCGAGCTCATGGCGGCGGCGGCAGTAGTACTAGTACATCGCAATAAGCTCCCGTCGTCGGCGCCAGACGACTGTGAAGACTGCCCTGCGAAAGCCGGCGAGAAGAGGTCACGCTCACGCTTCTATTACGAGACGACGACGGTCAAGCAAGACGACGACGAGCTGCACAGCATCGATGACGACTACGAGACGGTCGAGGAGGACTACGAGTTCGACAGCATCGACGACTACGACATCCTCGAGGACTTCGCCGGCTCATCCTGCTTTGGCGTTGGCGTCGCCAGAGCGCGGGATCGCTGCACGGGCGAGACGGTGGACGTCAAGCGTGTGCGCGCCAGCGAGGGCGACGACGGCGCGGCGAGCCTGTGCGCGGTGGCCGTCAAGCGTGCCGCGGCCACCCCTCCGTCCTCCAGCTCAAGAGTTTGGCCGCGGACGAGAACACCGGGGACCGGTTCATCATCACCGAGGCGCCGCCGCTCGTCATCGCCGGCAGCAGCAACCTCCGTAGTCGGCTCACCACGCGGCGGTGGCCATTCTCCAAGGGCGAGACGCGGGCATTCATGACGCAGCTCCTGGGAGCCGCGGCGGCGATGCACGGCGCCGGGGTCACCCACCGCGACATCAACCCGGACAATGTCGTCGTCGGCCCCGAGGACGGCGCGCTGAAGATCTGCGGGTTCGGGTGCGCAACGACGACATCGACGACGACGAAGCCCGGTGCGGCGGCGGCAAGGTTTCAGCAGGTCGTCGGAGAGGCTGAACCGCCGATGGGTGCAATGCGGTACCGCTCGCCGGAGCAGCTGTACGGAGGCATCCCGCGCTACGGGCCGGAGGAGGACATGTGGGCGCTGGGGTGCGTCATGGCCGAGCTCCTCGCCGGCGGCGCGCCCCTGTTCGATGCGGACACGGAGGAGGGCATGCTGGAGCAGACGATCGACCTGAGAGACGACATTGTCACGATGGGCGTGGAGGCGTTCGACGGCGTGCTGGATCACCTGTCGGTCGCTGGTCGAGAGTTGCTTGCTGGCCTGCTGGAATTTGATTCCTGGGAGAGGCTCGCCGCGGCGGACGCACTCAAACACCGCTGGTTCACTGAGGACGACGACGTCAATGCAAAGTCTCAAGCGGTGCCTCACGAGTCATGATGACACTATCGTCACAAACTGAGTTAATTTTGTAGAATATGTAACCTAATTCATGGGTTGGTTGGCCAAATCCTCAGCAAAAATGTAGATTCTCAAAGCAAACGGAGGTAAAAAGTATTTTCCCTGTTCAAGACATGCTTCCCAATTCTATTTACCTCTAATTTTCAAACATAGTGATAGAACTCAAGCTTATAGCTTTATTATCAATAAATTCAGAGCTAAATTAACCAAGTTAAAACCGCACCAGCTTAACCATGCAGGTAGATTAACGTACATAAATTCTGTTTGGCTATTTGTATTCGGATTTCATCCGATTGCGAAGCCTACTGCCCGCATCGTTTTTATGCTATTTGCTTATCTGTATTCTGATCTCATGTCAACCACATGGAACCTGGCTGCGCCAAATTCATCCGATCCTCAACGCCTGCCTGCTCCGCTCTGCTCCATTTGTGTTCATCTACATTTAAGCATGTCAGCGTAAGTATGACTTGCCATGAATCCTTTGCCATGTATGCCAGTATCCTATTCCTGCTAATGAGGCCAATTTGTGGATCTCAGAATATACATATCTTAGGACCTTACCAAGCTTCATCGTAAGCACGCTTAAAAATCAGTCATAACCTGGTTATGGATGTTTGACCATGGCATTTCAATCTCGTTGGGAGATTACAAACCTTAGGCATTATTCTAAGATCTGGGATTTCTGAGAAACATGCAGCTCCCATGTGTCTTACAAAACAATGAGTCATGACTTGGTTAGGAATGCTTCAGCCATGACATTTGACCCACATATGCAAGATCACTACCACCAGCAGGTGCCAGCCAAGCACCGCAACTTCTTACTTTTGGACACCTATTCTCCCTGTATAAAATATGCCATTATTTACATCGTATATATATACATGTTACAAGATTAAATGTTATATTTGGATCACAGTTGTTTCATACATATATGCAAAGTTTGCCATTACACCTATGTCTGTTCTCTACAGGACGTTGCCGGCGCTTCACGCGGGATTACCTGCTAGTTCATTCATGCAAGTGGTGACGCTGACGCAACACGATTTGTTTGCTTGCTCGAGTCCCAGGCCCCACCTGTCAGCATGCTTGGACCACGGAGCCTTTGGGGAAAAAAAAGCAAGCGGAAGCAAGTGGCCGCTGAATCATGAGGACAATAATTGGCAACCCATTCTTGTTCAATTTCTTCATTTCATTCCTCTCCTCAGCGCCACCCCCGCCCCTCCTGACCAAACCAAATCCCCCGCACTGGCCACCCGCAATCCAGGTAGGCATGCCGCCGGCCCTGATGGAGGAGCACGTGGAGGAGATCCTCCTCCGCTTCCCACCGCAGAAGCCCGCGGCGCTCTTCCGCGCCGCCCTCGTTTGCAAGCGCTGGCGCCACCTCATCTGCAGCACCTCCTTCTGGCATAGAAACCGTGAGTTCCACCGCACGCCCCGCATGCTAGGGTTTCTCTCCAACGGCTTGGCGGACCCCGACGGCAGCGCCAACGTGTGTCGTTTCGTGGCCATGACCGCCTTCTGTAGCTGGCCGCCGTGTGCCAAAACCCATGGCTCGCGCGCGCTCGACGCCCGCCACGGCCGCATCCTCGTCCAGCACATCAACGAGGATGGCCGTTTTCTCTTCCCGCACATCGGGGAGCCTGAGGAGGAGGGTGCCAAAGGGTTTGTCATCTCGGTCCCCATGACAGACGGGCAGTGGGAGGTGCCCATCCCGTCGCACGGGTTGTGCACTCTAGCGGCGGCGGTTCTCTGCTCCGACACCACCGGAGCGTGTGATCACCATGATTGCCACCGCAGACCCTTCCTCGTGGTTTTTGTGGCCAATCATGTTCCTAACGGTAGGAGCCTCATCTACACTTACTCATCTGAAACAGCTACATGGAACGACCCCATCTCCACTCACCGCCAAATCGGCTCGGGACAATTGATGCCCAGCGCATATGTGGGGAAATTGCTCTACTTCGGGTTTGGGAGGCTAAACTCAATCCTCAAGTATGATATGCAATTGGGACAAATCTCTTGGATTCAACTGCCAAGTCCATGTACCTATAGCCATCCAAATATACTGTTCACAACCACGGAGGCTGGTGTACTGGGGTTGGCCACCCTACGTCGTTCCAAGCTCTACACTTGGTCTAGGACTGATGCTCCTGAAGTAGAAGATGCTGGGTGGACACACACCAGATGCATTGAGCTCAAAAGATACCTCCCTGTGGAAGCCCGTTGGGCCTTGCAAGAACCTCATGTGGTTGGCTTTGTGGATGGCTTTGGTGCCATTTTCTTCTGGGCAAACGATGTCATCTACATACTTCATCTGAAGGCCTGTAAGGGGATGAAGTTTTGCAACGGCAGAAATATCTACACTCTTTTTCCTTACATGAGCTTTGCACTCCAGCACTACAGGAATCCGGCGCTTTGCCGAGTGTTAAAACCTTCGCCGAGAGCCAAATATCGGGCACTCGGCAAAGGGAGGCTTCGCCGAGAGCCAGATGGAACACTCGGCAAAGACCTCTTTGCTGAGTGTCAGGCACTCGGCAACTCGGGGCACTCGACAAAGGGCCTATTTGCCGAGTGCCCGGCGCTCGGCAAAGTACGCCACTCGGCAAAGCTAGCCCAGGCCGAACGGCGTCCGTGGCCGTCGGCTTTGCCGAGTGTGGGCCGTTAGGCACTCGGCAAATATTTTTTAATTATTTTTTTCCAAAAATTTTTGCCGAGTGCTGCGTCGGCAGGCACTCGGCAAAGGCCTCTTTGCCGAGTGTCACCCATGGCACTCGGCAAAGTGCCAATTTTTTTTTTGTTTTTTCATCCCAAATTTTTATAGAACCTTGGTACAACAAATACATGTTAAATTTAAAATTGGGGAAAGTTTTGAGTTTTTTTCTATATTTTCCTAGTTATTTTTGTTTCTTTGGATTTTTCCGGCGACTCCTCATTTGAACTGCAGGTACATGAAATAATGGGACTTGGCCATTCCAAAAATATTATTCATGTTTCTTGGAGTATGTTGAGGCCGTATCCAGGAGCTCGCATGAAGTTAGGACCATGTTGGTGTCGTAGCATGGCGAGTTACGTGCGGAAAAAGTGTTTTTTAATTATGAAAAATCCATACGAAGTCCGAAAATGACGAAACTTCTTGATGTGTCATGTCATTGCATGTGGAGGCTATGAAAAAAGATTGAGACAATTTTGAGCAACTTGCGACGTTGGATGCCCAAAACCCAGACCTCGACGCCGGCGAGCCTCGCCTGCCGCCCCTCGCCCCCTCGCCGCTTCCACGCCCGCCGCCGCCGGGGCTGCCAGGGCCGCGCCCCTCCACCACCGTCGGCGCCCCTCCGCCACCTGGCCGCGCCGGCGCCCCAGCGCTCGCCGCGCCACCGGGCCCGCGCCTAGCCCCGGCGGCCCCGCCCCTCGCCGGCGCCCCGGTCGGTCGGTCCACTGCCTCGGTGGCCCCACCCTTGGCCGCGCCCCATTTCGCCGCTGCCCCTTGCAGCGCCCCTTGGCCCGCCTCCGAAGTGCCTGCAGAGAGGAGGAAGATGAACCAGGGGAGAAGAAAGGAGAAGGGAGAAGGAGGAGGGGGGAAGGAAGAACGAAAGGGAGGAGAAGGAGGAGGGGGAAGAAAGAAGGAGAAGGGAGAAGCAGGAGGCTGGTCGCCCTCACCGTTCGCCCCCGTAGTCGTACCCGTGCGTCTCCGGAGAAGAAGGTTGCCGCAGCACCGCGTCACTCGACTCCACCGCCACCTAAGGTATAAAACTTCCCCTCGGTTGTCGGCCTTCGTGCCATGTATGTCATTGAAGGTGTTCGTGCCGTATGGGTCGTTGACGGCCTTCGTGCCATGTATATCATTGGTGTGTGGGCCATCGTGCCGGAAATGTGGACGTCGGTCTTCATGCCGACTTTTCTTGCAGGTTTTGGAAACCTCCCCGTACAGGGGAGGTTCTGCCGAATTTTTCAACTAATAGTGATGTTTTTCTTCTTTTGTAGAGCAGGACGTGTTGGAGGGGACTCGGAGCTGCACCGACTCACCACTGCACCGACTTGCCACTGCGCCGCCACCTTAGGTATAATTGAGCTCTCTCTCTCTTACCGTTGTCGTCGTAACCAAGTTAGGCGTCTCCCGTCCAAAAGAGATACGGTCATTGGTATGTGTGCGTATCTGCGACGGTATCTCTTTTGGATTGTCCATGTTTTTTGGACAGCCCGTGGATGCATAGAAGGGTTAGCTTCCATGTTCTGCTCCCGTTGGAGTCGGAGTTTCGGCAGTACCTCCCCGTTGTTCTCCGGATACACACTCTCCCCGCCAGGACGTGTATCGGGAGAACAGCGGGGAGGTGCTGCCAAAATTCCGTCTCGGACGGGAGCGGAGCATGGAAGCTAACCTTATCTACGCATCCTCGGGTGGGATTAGGACCTATCCTTCACCTATTAGATGGTAGCGACGCCTTGTATATGCGGGAGAGGGTTTTATTGCTCACTTATATTGGCACATGACAGAGGATGGATGACCGAGAGTGGATGTACACGGGCTTTGAAAGTAAGAGCCGTGAATGGGTTAGGGGGACCAATGCTATCTTGGAGCATGCATTTGGCCCAGTTGCTAAAGGGTCGAGTCGGATGCCGTGTCCCTGCAGCAAATGCAAGAACAAGAAAAAGAAACGAAAGAGGGAGATGTACAGAGATATTTTCAAGAACGGATTCGTTCTGAACTATACCTGCTGGAACCACCATGGTGAACGTGCTCGTATGAGGAGGAGGCGGTGAGATCCCTCCTCGAAGAGTATGATGCAGATGCCGGGATGGTTGACATGATGGCCGACTTTAACGAAGCAATGGAGGTGGAGGATGATCCAGAGGAAAGCGCAAAGGCGTTCTACACCATGATGGAGGCGGCACAGAAGCCCCTTCACGAGAAGACAACGGTTTCGCAACTGGATGCAATTTCGCGCCTAATAGCGTTGAAGTCGCAATTGGGCATTAGTCGAGACGGCTTCGATCTCGTGTTGACAGTTTTTGGCAAACTGCTTCCGGATCATCATATCCTGCCAAAGAACACGTACGAGTCACAGAGACTCCTTCGTGCACTTAAGATGCCTTATGAGGGGATCCAAGCTTGTATGAATGGGTGCGTCCTATTTAGGAGAGAGCACGCGAAAGCAACACACTGTCCAAAGTGCAAAGTCTCTAGGTTTGTGGAGGTAGAAGGTAGTGATGGTAAAACGAAATAGTCTAAGATCCCCGAGATGGTCGTACGACATCTTCCTTTCCTACCGAGGTTGCAACGGCTGTACATGACAGAGGAGTCCGCGAAACAAATGACTTGGCACAAGAATGGAAAAAGATACAGTAATGACAAGATGGTACACCCATCAGATGGTGACGCATGGAAGCACTTCGATAACATGAATCCTGTCAAGGCTATGGAGGCGAGGAATGTACGCGTAGCGCTGGCAACAGATGGGTTCAACCCAATTGGAATGATGGCGGCCTCGTACACTTGTTGGCCTGTGTTCGTGATCCTCCTCAATCTCCCGCCCGGCATCATGTTCGAACCCAGGAATGTGTTCTTGATGCTGATGATACCTGGACACCCAGGAAACAACATGGGTGTGTTCATGGAGCCAGTGTGGGATGAATTGCAGAAGGCTTGGGAAGAGGGGGTACTGACTTACGACCGAGCTACAAAGAGGAACTTCATAATGCATGTGTGGTACCAGTATTCCATGCATGACTTCCTGGCGTATGGCTTATTCTGCGCGTGGGGTGTTCACGGAAAGTTCCCTTGCCCAATATGCAAGCAAGCTGTGCTGTTCACCTGGCTGAACAAGGGTGGCAAGTATTCTTCCTTCGACAAACATCGTCAATTCCTGCCTGAGGACCATGAATTGAGACGAGATAAAAAGCACTTTACGAAAGGTGTTCAAGTCACCGACCCCATTCCTCAGATCAAGAGCCCTGCCGAGGTCCTTGCCGAGATAGAGGCTCTCCAAGTTGATGAGAACAACGGTGGTTTTAAGGGATATGGTGTTGACCACATGTGGACTCATATATCGGGCTTGACTAGGCTTCCGTACTTCAAGGACCTTCTTCTTCCACACAACATCGATGTAATGCACACAGAAAAGAATGTCACCGAGGCACTGTTTGCAACACTCTTGGACATGAAAAAGTCAAAGGACAATGTTAAGGCTAGACTAGACGTGGAGACGATTTGTGATAGACCAAAGCTAGTGATGAAGACCCCTGCGCCAGGCAAGAGATGGAAAAGGGGCCCGGCCGATTACATCTTGAAAAGGGAAGATAGGAAGGAAGTACTGCAGTGGATGAAGACGATACTGTTCCCGGATGGGTATGCGGCGAATCTGAGTAGGGGAGTGAACTTGCAGACTATGAAAGTCTTAGGGATGAAGAGTCATGACTTCCACGTGTGGATTGAGCGGATCCTTCCAGCCATGACCCGAGGATATCTCCCCGAGCCAGTATGGCGTGTCCTAGCGGAGTTGAGCTTTTTCTTCCGCCAGCTTTGTGCCAAGGAGTTATCTCGGGACGTGCTTGTAGACCTTGAGAAGGCTGCACCTTTGTTGCTCTGCAAGTTGGAGATGATATTTCCACCCGGCTTCTTCCTGTCGATGCAACATCTGATTTTGCACCTACCGCGAGAGGCACGGTTGGGTGGCCCCGTACAGTTCCGTTGGTGCTATCCAATCGAGAGGTGTCTAAAGCTTCTTCGAAAAATGTGTCGGAATAAAGCCAAAATTGAGGCTTCTGTGGCAGAGGCATTCATTCTGCAGGAGGTGTTGACATTCACACAGGCGTACTATACTAAGAAACTTCCCAGCCGCGTGCATAATCCAACCCCTCGTTACATCGCCGACGAGAATTCATCAAAACTCAGCCTTTTCCAAGGGGAGATGGGAAGTCCAAGCGCAGGTACCACAAAGAAGTTGTCCCATGAACAGTGGCGCGATATCATGCTCTACTTGTTGTTGAACCTTGATGAAGTGATTCCTTATCAGAAGTAAGTTCTCAATGAGCTTGTTACATACGCCATCACTATCCTACACCTATCAATCTGACCCCTTTGTTTTTTTAGGGAATTTATTAATGAACACTGGCGAGGCAATAGGGCTCCTACCGAGCAAGAAGAAGACCATCTGTTTAGACATGGTGTGCTCGATTTCATTTCCTGGTTCTGTACAAAGGTACCATCCAAGTAACCTCGTTCTGACTTTGAGATTCCACTTTTGCTCCTAGGAGCTAGTAATGTAACGATCTACCGGTCCTAACCTTGCAGGCCAGCACGGCTGTGGAAATGAGTGATGAATTGAAACAGGTGGGCAGTGGCTTCTCCCGTAGGGTCCAGTCATTCAACGTTTATGATGTCAATGGCTATCGCTTTCGCCCGAGAAGCTATGAGGCGAGTCGGGCCAACCTAAAAACCACGTGCACCGGAGTTCGTACGCCCGGCACGGATGATAAGGACTATTATGGTATAGTCGAAGAAATATACGAGCTCAACTTTGCGGGTGCCAAAGCTTTTGCGCCAGTGGTATTCAAATGCCACTGGTTCGATCCTGATGTCACTCGAAAAGACCTAAAGATTGGGCAAATCGGAATTCGACAGGATTCCATCTATAAAGGAGATGATGTCTATATTGTGGCTAACCGACACGCCACGCAAGTTTATTACCTCCCATGGGCGTGCCAAAAAGACGAGAACCTGGCGGGATGGTCCCTTGTGCAGTTGGTGTCGCCGCACGGTAAAGCGGCTGTCCCAAACGATGATGATTACTACTTTGACCCAAACATAGATAAGGGCGAGTTCTATCAACCCGAGGGGCTAGAAGGGAGTTTCGAGATAGACATTCTTTCTCTCATGGGCATGGAAGTAGATAACGACATCGATGAGGACGAGGGTGTTGAAGTGCAGGATGCTAAGGACTTGCAAATCCTTGAGCGATGGAGGAAGGAGCGCGATGATAGAGTTGTTGAGGTTGATGACGATGATCCTGACGATACAGATGATGAGGATGATCTCAGGCACTTAATTGAGCTCAACAATATCGATAGTGCTGACGACAACAGTGATGATGAGTACACGCCAGCCATATTGCCCTTCGTGGGCATGGTTTCTAATTCATGTAATACTACATTGTTGTTATTATTATTATTATTATCATCTTGCAAATTATGTTTCTTTTACAAGTACTTGTCATTTATTTGTGCTAATTGTTTCCTTTTTTGTCATTGCAGGCACTCGACAAAATGCCAGGCGGACGGCGGCAGCGGCAGCGGCCGCTTCGACAGGTCCAGTCGCTGTACCAGCGACGGGACGAGGAGGAGCCGACCGCCGAGGAGGAGCCCGCCGCCGAGGAGGAGACGACAACCGACGAGGACCTGTCGGCGAGTAGGCGGGGGAGGCCCCCGTCTACGAGGAGGCTGGAGTTCCAGGACTCCCAGCAGGGGGCGGTGACGACGACGACGGCGACGACGACGACAACGACGACGGGGGCGAGGAGGACGACGACGACGACGACGATGACCGGTGACGGCGGCGAGGAGGACGACGGCGACGACGGGGGCGAGGCGACACCAGGCTCGTCGTCGGGTACGAGCAAGGTCTACCAGCACGGGCCCTCGTCCCTCCCTGACCGCCGGCCGCTCCCGGCCCAGCGCCCGGTCATTCGACCCGTGGGTGACAAGTAAGTAACCAATTCTGTTTTCACTACTTGTTCGTATACATATTAAAAATCGAACTGCAGACTAAGAATTGTTCTTTATGACTTATGCAGCACCTGGCTGGTTGTGAGCGGGAAAGCGCGCCATGTCAATGGCATCCAGGGCCTGCTGATTCGGCACCACTACCCCGGCCAGGTCATCCACAATGGTGAACTGCAGCCTCCCATGACGTGGGAGCACTTCTCCAGCATCTCCCAGGAGGGCGAGACCGTAGCGGCGAAGATCAAGAGGGAGTTCTGGGTGAGTCTTTTCATCGCACAGCACTACTCGATACTACGTTCTTGAAACACTGAAATGATACATGATATCTGTGTGCAGGAGTTCTTCAAGTGCGAGGAAGGGCACGAGGCCCATGCGGCACGAGTGCAGGAGAGGGTCTGCAGAGAGCGTCTCAAGGACCTGTACCACGAGTACCACCTCCAGTGCATCATCACCTACAACGCCGACGTGCTTGGCCAGGTGGTGAAGAAGCCGCAAGCGAGGGAGATGCTGCTGAGTAGGGAGACCGACCTCACCAGGGACCAGTATCTCCAGGTAAGTAGGAAAGTTCAGTTCTGATTCCTTCTTTTGAAACATTCAATTCATTTTCTTGCAGTTAACTTGCTTGATGTCATGCAGATGTGTCCGGAATGGTGCGACAGGCACAGGGACTGCTGGGCAGCCATTGTGGACAGGTGGACAAGCGATGAGGCCTATGAGACATGCAAAGCCCGCCGGGAATGCCGCCTGCAGATGCGAGGGGCACCACACCACCAAGGCAACCAGTCCCTCCCAGTGTACATGGAACGATGGGTATGCTTCAGTTGATTTATTTATTTCAGCGCGCAATTGTCATTACTTGTGATCATCTTTGTATTTTTCCTCGCAGGCCCAGTCCCATCCAGGGAAGCAGGTCAACGAGTTCACGGGGTATGCCCTGGCTCACAAGGGCAAAGCGACAACGGTGGACAACGTCTACAACCCGTAGGATGGGTCCGACGCGTACACCAACGAGAGCGCCTACTCCAAGCTCGCCGAGTACACCACCGCGGCTTGCCAGCGCCATGGGGAGGAGTTCGACCCCACCACCGAGCCCCTGGACACAGACCTCCTGATGAGGTTGGGAGGAGGGAAGCAGCACGGCCGGTACTGGATGGCCAACAGCGCTATCGAGTCGTCCTCAGTTCCCACGCTGAGCGAGGTTCGAGCCAGGTCCACGAGCTCCTCCGACATCCCCATAGCGCCTCGGCAGCCGAGCAACGCGCAGGTCAACGCGCAGGTCTTGGCACTGTTGCAAGCCCAGCAGGTAAGTACACAGTTTCATTTGTCGTTCACTCGTTTTACACATGTACATTGCCTTTAAACATGTATCTTGCGGGGTAATATTGCAGGCCCAGTTGGCAGCGTTGCAGGCCCAGCAGGCAGCCCAGGAGGAGACCTATAGGCGATCGCTGCCGGCTTTTCGGGAGCAGTCGGCGCGTCAACTGGAGGTTGTCCAGCAGCACTCGGCCCATCAGATGGCAGACGTGGCGAGCTACTTCCAGGCCCTTCAGATCCCGGGAATGACCCTGCCTCCGTTGCCTGCCTCGCTGTTCGCTCCACCCCCTCCTCCTAGTCCGGATCCTACGTCGCCTCAGGTTTACTCTTGTTAGCCTTGCTGTTACTTTACTCTTGTCACTTTTGTTAGCCAATTTGTTATTATGTTCTTGGGCAAAGCCAATGATGTAGACATGTGTTTAAATGTTAGGTGGCTGCCAAGATGTTTTATATCTCATGTTAGTCATCAAACCATGCGACACATCCATACCCAGCAACACTTGGGCCTGGTTTCATGTGATGGCTGGGATGGATGTGTCCCGTGGTTCCATGGCTGCCTTGAACTTATCTTGTGGCGTTTATATGGCAACCACCAATGATACATTTTCCAATTGATACAGAAACACATGTCACAAACTGAGGCTGCTGGTTGCTAGACTTACTCTACTACTACTACTTACTTGAAAATGGCCATTTTTATTGTACTAATTAGATTGCTTCTCATTTGTGCAGCCACAGTCGGCGGGTTCGAACCCGACTCCTACAAGTGGACCTTCTCCACAGTACCTTGGCCCGCCTCCACAGTACCCGCCTTCAGGTGCCGTTCCTCCACAGCAGGGGTACTCCGGGTGGATAGGCGGCCCTCAGCTTCCGCCGCCGGGGTGGACGTTCCAGGGTGCCCCTCCGCAGCCAGGGTGGAGCTCGTGGCCTGGGCAGTAGGGGCCTGGGAGCTCTTCACACTCAGAGGGCCCTGGGGGCGGCGCCACATCTTAGGTATGGATTTATGTATGGACTTGGGCAGCATGGATGTGTATGGACTTGCATGGATGACTTTATGTTGTGGATGGACTTGCGGCTTCGACCGTTATGTTGGATCATGCTTGGATGTGTGGATGGACTTGTATATGCATATTTGTGATAATGGCTTCGACCATTATGTTGGATCATGCTTGAAATGTGAGATATTTGTGCCTTTATATGAGATTATGTGATATTGGATACATATTTGTGATAATGGATGCATATATGTGATGTTTGTTGAATATATGTGATATTGGATGAATAAAATGAGAGAAAACAGCAGAAAACATGAAAAAAAAATCTGTTTCCCAACTTTGCCGAGTGCTAGCACTCGGCAAAGCTGGGAATCATGCCCCAGGTCAGCAGCTTTGCCGAGTGCCAGCCTGGCACTCGGCAAAGTGACCATAACTTTGCCGAGAGCCGGCACTCGGCAAAGGTCTTTTTCCGAATAAAAATAAAAAAATAATTAAGCTCTTTGCCGAGTGCTTGCCACCTCAGCACTCGGCAAAGAATTTTCGGGAAAAAAATAAATAATCTTTGCCGAGTTCCCTCCTTGTCAGCACTCGGCAAAAAATTTTTTAAAAAAAATAAAAAAGTCTTCGCCGAGTGCCTGCCACATCAGCACTCGGCAAAGATGACCTGGGGTTGACGGCGGCCGTTAGGTTTGCCGAGCGCTGACATGGCACTCGGCAAATTCTTTGCCGAGTGCACGACACCTGGCACTCGGCAAAGAACCCTTTGCCGACGTATTCTTTGCCGAGTGCCTTTTGCCGAGTGCGGCACTCGGCAAAGCCTTTGCCGAGTGTAAAACGGCATTTGCCGAGTGCTTTGAGCACTCGGCAAAGACCCTGATTCCTGTAGTGCAGGTACATCTTAGCTTAGTTTTTTTTTGTTCTACAATACTTAATTAGAAAGAGCAGTTAGAGACAGTAACATGCAATTGGGCTGGTATGCTCAAGAATAAGAAATTGACACAAGTGGAATAGCACAATTTGTTATCAAACAGGTTTTTCCTACCTAAATCATTTTATATTGAATCGCCTATGGAACTATTTAGATGTGCCTAGGAGTTTTCTCATCTGTTAAGCCTGTTTTGCTGTGATGGTAGGGTCCTGACAACTTGGCCTCAGCCAGGAAGGTCTGCAGGTTTTAGGACGGATAATAGAAAAAGTCCATTACTTTGACAACCATGTCTATCTTTGATCCTATTCATCCATTAGCTCCATCTATCATTGTGACTTAAAAATATCCAAATGGTTTGTGATATCAGTGCTCAATTAAGGGACATATTTATCTTGAAACTTGAATGGTCAGTCAATTGTCTTGTACTGAGTCAGTGCTAGTGTTGTTGTTAACTTCTGTTGGTTTGGAGAAGCAATTATTCATCAAGGGGAAAGTTAATTCTTTAATCATCTAACGTTGTTCTCAAAATTTATTAATATCTGCAGCTTTGGGAGAGCTTGTACAGGCGAAGGATCAAGTGCCGGGGGTTCAAGTGCATGAAAAACTGGAGGTTCTCAAATAAATTGCTCGACCAAGGAAAAACTGGATAGTATGGAAAATGGCATATATAAGATCTATGGTGGGACAGCCCCTTTTGCATCCATTAAATTGTTTTGCTCCTGCCTCTCTTAAAATTTTTTGCTCGATCTGTCTCTACAAGATTCCAAAGTTATATCAGGCTTGTATGTAAGCTGTTTACCCCCTGCATTGCCCTACTTGGTCTGTGACTATCTGTGGTCCTGGATTCCTGCTTGTAATGAAAATATTAAACTTGCATATTGTTCCATCCTCTTCTAAAAATGCGTAGACCCTAGAAAATGAGCACGATGCAATTTCATATGTTCCTACATAATTTTGGTGTGTCAACCTCTTGTGGCTTGTAATTGGTTGAATAAACAGGAAAGGAACCTGTTAATTTACTGTTGTGATATTTGCTTTAGCGGCCAACCTGGTGAACATCCTAATTCAGAAAAATTATATGTTGAACGCTGTAACCACAACTCAGTTATAGCAGGCTAGGGCAGAGACCATTTGTCACAATTTAGCTTGTGCACAGGTAAAACTCAAGGGGAAAAAAGGAACTGATATCATCAAAGAATAACAAATTAAAGCGCACCAGCTTTCACTCGTGTGCATTTGATCTTCATGACATCTGGAGCTGTATAACTTATTTTGCTAGGCTTATCGATGAATCAAATTATCCATTCTGACTTCTGACCCTCTTTCGTTGGCATGGGTGTATGACATCTGTGCCACAGGGCATTGTTGAGCTCTGGTTCCAAAATTGATTGGTTGAACAGGTTCTGAGTTGATGTGGTCTCATCTTTACTAGATACTCTATCTTGTCATTTGCTCTGAGATAGCATGAAACCATTATCTCTGGTTGACACTGAATTTGCCATGCTGTATGTTCAGTTTTTATACTGTAAGCTATATGTCGCAATACCAATTATTGCTGACAATATAGCAAAGTATAAGATAGACAAATTTTCCTTAAAAGGCCTGCAGTGTTGCATTCTATACTTTCTTTACAAGCTGTGTAGCGACAAAATATTTTGCAAGGAGTAGCAACAATTATGTATAGCTTGATAGCTTTCTTCAAATGATTGGTCCGTTTAGTGTCTGCACCAGTAGCTTTTCATAGATTAATTAATAATATATGAAAAATGTAAAAAGTTATGTGCGTATATTTTTCCATCTGGAATAGTCCATTTGTACAGTTTTCCAAGATTTTGCCTCATCTTTTAGTTTCATTGCAGCAATTCAGTTAAGCATTCAAAATTTTGTTTCACAAATCTATGTATGCCTTCAGATACTTGATGTATGGTGTAGTCTATGGATGGAATTTTATTTTTCTTACTGTAATCCTTACTGTTTGAAGGCCCAATGATGTTATGGTCTGTGTTTCGAGGTGTGGAGTTCTGAGCTAACTGAAGTCAGTGTCTCCAAGTTTTATTACCCCTTGAGCATTTATTTTTCTTTCTGAGAATAATCGCGTTTCATCAGAAGAAATTCATTTCAATTTTATGAGTTCCTGGATCGATAAGGCGAGTTGGTGGGTTTGTTTGGTTCAGGTGAAACTGCTGAGAGCAGATTTCTTGCATTCCTTGACTCCAAAGTTTGCATGTCTGCAAGTTCTATCCTGGATTCACTTTGAGTTGTTTTGGTCTGTCTTCTTTCACCAATTCAGTTAGGCATTCAAGACTTTGTTTCCCAAATCTATGTCAGACAAAAGAGAGCTCTTGTGAAAGTGCTTTCACATCTGCAAGCCCCAATATTTGGTTTCCTTAATGTCATATCAGTTTGCAGTTTGGTTGGATTAAGCTTAAATCAAGTCTTTTTTTGACCAAAAGATTAAATCAAGTCTTAGTGTTTGCAATGACGTTTTATTTTCCTACACTACAATGCAGAGCTCAGTGACCCCCACCCGTGACCCGGAGCGCCCCCGCAACAGGCGACTCGGGGGGCCGACGGTGCCGCCGCCACCAAGCCCCACCTCGCCGGCCCACTCCGGCCGTTATCGTCGCTCTCCAGCCCGTGGCAGCGGCTGCCCCCTAGAAGGGGTTCTGTTAGCACCACTGCATCCTTCCATCCCCCCTGCCCCACTCCTTCCGCCCCCTTCCACTCTTCCCTGTCCAGCGAGCTTGACATCCATGGGGGTTGGCCGGCCAGCCGGATCCGCATCCCTGTGGGCAGGATCCGGTGGCTGGTGCCACCTGCGTCCTTCTTCGTCGGGGTGGCAGCCGCCGCCACCCAGATCTGGCGGTCAGTGCCCTCTCCCCTCTGATGTCGATCATGATGCGGTCACGGGTCTCCACCGTCTGGGGCGACGGTGCGGGCGCCGCTCTTCCATGGCGCTCGGTGTCGATGGCGCCGGCTCTGAGGCACGGCGCACCAATGCCGTGGGAGGGCGTTGGCGTCACGAGCCAAGGCCACGGCCAGCACCATGGGCTCAAGGAGAAGCTTCGCACGTCCCCCATGGTGCTGCCACTCCAGCGGAACCTAAATCGACCCTCGACCGATGGTGCTGCCACTCCTGTCGGGTCGGATCTGGCGCTCAGGGCCGCCCCGACTGCCATGCACTCCGACAGGGCCCGGATCAGCCCTCCCTCCATGCGGGACGGCGGATGCCCCTTGTGGCAGAACCTCCTAAATTATATGGCCCACACGCACCTATCATTGTCTCAAAGACTTCTGATAGCCATGCATGTGTTCCAGATAACTTAGAAAGCCCTGTCGGGTGCCCTCAAAGGACCCCGATTAAACCATATTTGTCAACTCATATCAGGATCAACAAAGGAGTAGCTACAACATTACCACATTTATGATAAAACATATATCAGAGTGCGAAAGAGTAATAACATTAAGTTTACAAAATATATGAAAAAGTTAACTTTTACAAACTTGACTTTAATTGCGGAAGTGGCGGAAGCAGAGAAGAACTTCAGAAGTCAACTTAGGTAGAACGCCTAAGTCGGGAGGGGACGACCAGATCACGTCGAGCCCACCGACATGAACTTGATTTAAACACCAATTAGCACCTGCAACAGGGGTTCAACAAACCCTGAGTACAAAAGTACTCAACAAGACTGACCCGACGAAAAAGAGGGGTGAAGACTCAGGAAATGCAGGCTAGAGGGACGAGGTAAGGCTTGCTGGAGATAAGAAATTTTGCAGAAAAGCTTAAAAGAAAGAAAAGTTGTCTTGTTTAAAAAAAATACCAACCAACTTCATTCTTAAACCTTACTCATTGTTCAAGTTGTTACTACGATGATGATCAGTGATCGAGTCTTCTTCTCCGAGAAGCAACGGCGATTCGAATCCATTTTCATACCCAGCTGGGACCTAGGTGACTGAGCATACCGGAGACTTTAACTTCGAAGCACCCCAGGTGCACCGATATACCAGGATAACAACCTCAGCCTTATATCACCACATGATACACTTGAGCTCTTCGGCCCAGCGTACCGAGATACATGGGAACTTAAACCCCACAGTAAAACACACTATGACACAGATGGGATCTCCGGCCCCATGCTAGGTCACTCCATGATATACACGGCTCCAACCATCCGTATACCACTTCATGCATGTGGATTTTCTAATTTCTCGATTATCGACAGGTCACCATCGAACGGGACCTAGGGCATCAACAGACAAGAACACTACAGAGGGACTCCATTCCCAGTGCAAGTTCGCCGTCCGGACTCGATTTATTACTAGCATCAAGATTCTAACAAAGAAACCAATCTCATCTTTTTCATTCTTTTGCCTTTGAACAAATAAATAAATAAGCAGGGCTAAGCATTACTACTCATCTTCTAGAACAGGTAACAAGAAATAAGGAAATAAGACAGGTAATGCAATTTGTGGGTTTTCACTCAACTCCTATCACTTAATGCAACATATCAGAGCTGAAGCGGTAAAACTTTTATAAATAGAATAGGGTTTGAATTCATCCGGGGCTTGCCTATGTTACAGCGGTAGTTAGTTCCCGTCAAGATCACGGGTGTTACGCTTGACACAACTCCAGGATGGATGACACCACATCATGAATCCGCGACTTCACTTCGATGGTGGATGGCATTTTCCGGAGATCGTGCACCAAGATCCACTCACTCTCGAACAACTACACGTATTTAATGATGCATGTTTTAGCATGATGAACTCATGACATGATGCACAACAATGTATTGGTGCAAGCATAACAAGATTAAACAACTAGCTAATTATAAACTATTTTAAAAGCATTACAGAAGATAAATATAAAACTTCACATATTATAAAATTATATAGTCATATTAGGTGTTAACATGACATAGCAGAATCATACAAAGGTAAAGGAACCACATTTTTCATTTATACATTTTTATTATAATTATAAACCATTTAATAAGCAATAAGAAAGATAAATCAAAAGGTCAAGCATACGATATCCAATGACCACAATATTTTTACTACAACACACACATAGCACAAGAAACATGTCATAAAAATTTCAAGTCAAAAGGGGTCACATAGCATGAGATATGAATTTTCTTCTCTTTAAACATTAAATAAAGGTATAAAACATAGCTAATTATTTTTATATAAAACATGGCATGTTTCATATTTTTAATAAAAACTAGGCATTACAAGGAACACAACAAAATTTGGTTCACCAAAAACGGAGTTACGAAACTCCAGATATGAATTTTTGAAGTTTATGAAAAACTGCTACAAATAGGTCATCAGGGTACTATTCACCTGAGTCTTAGACTGTGCACTTAGGACCCTGGCTTTTGTCGAATTCAAACCCGAGGTCCTTGGCCGCAAATGAAGAACAGAGACGCCGGGAACGGCGATTTTGGGAGGGCGGGGTACTCGTTGGTGGCAAGGTAGTAGCGTGGGAGCATCTGGAGGTGGTAACGCACTCATGGGTCGCCTTGGCTTGGCCCGAGACGGCCCGTGGCGGCACGGCCACACGAGCCCGCGGCGAGGCGGCGAGGCGACGTGACTGCTGCGGCTCTCCAGCAAGGAGACAGCCGGAAATGGGGATGGGGAGGTGCAGCGCAACGAGGGCAAGGCCATGGTGCTCATAGGTGAGGACAAGGAGGCACGGACGCGAGGAACACGGGCGGCTTCGAGCTCACGGCCATGGCGGCTGTAAACAGAGAAGGGGAAACGGCGGCCGGTGCTAAGCTTATAAAGGAAAAATAGAAGATGGTGGAGTGCCTGGAGCCTTCGCGGGCGTGGGCACGTAGCTGCTAGCACGGGAGGTCTCGAAGACACGGCAAAATGGCTCATGGCGACGACGCGGCAGCAAAAACGGACCAGAGCAAAAACAGACCAGCAAAAACGGACCAGAACTCGCGTGGGGTTACTGTTCACCAAAATTACAGAACTGCCACTCATCAAAAATTATAAATTACTCCCAAAAATATATAGAAACTTGAAAATCTCTAAAAATAAAGTTTGTAGAACTTTTCAAGATCTACACTTTTCATTTAAGAAACATTTTCAAATTCTGTCTAGATTTTGAAATATGAATTCAAATTTAAAAAGAATACAAAAAGGGTCAAATCTCTAGAAACAAACATTTGAAATTACTTTTGATTTTTCTAAACAACTTGAAAATATTCCAATTTATGAAATGTTCAGATTATCAAACCAAATACTTTTCATAGAGAAAGTTTTCCCAAATTTTGAATAATTTTTGAAATATGAAATTAAATTGAAAAGGGGATAATTGTTGGAAAACTGTATTTTCAAATTTATTCAAAATTATTTATGGAAACTTGAAAAATTTTGAATACCAATATTGTAGCTCTTATCAAGATCTACAAACTATATTCTGAGAGTATCTCAAAATTTCTTATAGATTTTAAAATATAGAAAAAGGGATAAAATAAGGTTTTGAAAATAGTTTTTAAATAGCAATCAACTCATCATTTCATGTATAAAACAAAGCACCACATAAAAGACATTATTAAAACATGAATGCATTTATGTCATGATGCTCAATGATTATTCTTAATAATGAACTTGATTATAATTTTAATTGCTTACTAACATCTGGGATGTTACACCCCTCCTGGAAGGTGAGATGCGACGTCTATGCTCCATGACCAACTGAATCGGGAGAAATCCCTGCCTGGTCTTCCCAGGCCGACGGTGATGGCGCAGTCATGTCATTTTCCTTGTTGGAGGCATCATCATAGTGTTCCTGTTCATCGAGGCAGGCTAGGATCAAAAGACCTAGTGCTCCTACCAGCGCTATTGGCGTCTGTGGATGGTGATGTCCCTCCTTAAGGCAGCGCTGGAGCACCTTGGCTCCCTGTCACTCTCCCGTGTGGTCACCACGGTCATTGTGTTCGTCGTGCTGTGCCTAATTATGCCTCATGCTGCTCTTCCTTTGATATATCCATTTGGTGATTGTCGTAGCCGTAGTCGGAGCTAGGCCACCTCTCATGCAGAAGCTTTGCTGCTAGGAGCACGTTGGCCCCATCCGCGGATGCTTTGGCGCGTTGGTAGTTTTGTGTTTTCTAGAGGTATTGTGGGGACCCTCCTCGTCCGTGGTCATGTGGGCCCTCGGTGACTCGGAGGAATTGGTCACGGTTCTGGCGGATGTTTTGCCGCTGAGGCCGTCGTTTTCAGTGGATACTTTGCCACCAAGTTGTTTCCGACAGATACTTTGCCACCGGGGTCGCTGTCATTTTCGGCAGATGCTTTGCTGTCGAGGTTGCTTGGATGGATGTTCTGTCATCTGGAGTTCTAGCGAATGTCTTGCCGCTGTTATCATCTATGGCTCCTATCACTAATGGCAACCTATGTGGCGAGTTATTTGTATTAGGCTCAGTTAATGGGGTTGTTAGGTGGAGGGTTCCTCACCTCTCATGTTCTTGCTTTTGTTTGTGTTGAGGACTTCGTTGGTAATCCAGGTATTACCTGCGAATCCTTTTATATCAAAATGTCTATTGACCACTTTCTTCTGCTTAATGAAATACGGACTATATGCTTATTCTCGGAAAAAAATACAATGCAGAGCTCACATCCGGAGCAGAAGGCCACCCTCGTGGTGTCATTAACAGTATTCCGGCTTATCTATGATTCCACTCTGCGTTTGTGCAGAACAAACCGGGTTTGGTCTCCTGCAGCACTCAGCTATGCTGGACAGCCTCCCTCTCAAGGTCAATAAACGTCTCTAGGTGCTCAGAGAGTATTTAAGCTATTCAAAAGCTGATCTCATAATTTGTTGTCCAGCTAGAGTTTGGAGTGGCAATGGTGGTCTTTGCAGTGATCTTTTCACTCTACTTTGTTCTTACTCAGCACTAGATTGAAAGGTTGGAGGGTGACATACTGACCGAGAGCTTGATTCCATGGTGCCAGGATTTAATCTTTGCTTTTGCAAATTAACATTTTTAAATTTTTATGTGTTTCCTCACCTGCAGTCTTTTGTTTATGGATTTCCCTAATTCATTGACCTGAATTCCATTTTTTTGCATTCCCTCAGTTGTCCTACTCAAGGAAAGAGTGATTGATTGCTAACTGATTTATCATGAATTTCTGATATTTATTTATTTTTAGACTGAAGCATTATATAGCAGTCCGCATGTATCGCACACGTCGGCAACAAACGGCACGACTCGCGATCTCGCCTCCCATTTCGACAACCAACCATGGCCGCCGCCGCCGCCGCCGCAACCACAGCGCGGGACGGGCAGACGGCCCTCGCGCTCCGCCTGGCCAAGCACCTCGCACCCCCGGCAACTGGCGCTGACTCCTCCTCCGCCGCCGCCGCTAACAAGAACGTCGCGTTCTCGCCGGTGTCCGTGCACGCGGCGCTGGCGCTGACGGCGGCGGGCGCGCGGCGCCACGCTGGCGCAGCTGCTCGCCTTCCTCGGAGCGCCGTCGGCCGAGGAGCTCGCCGACTTCGGCCGCAGCGTCGCGGACCGCGTCCTCGCAGACCGCTCCGGCGGCGGCGGGCCGCCGGTGCTCTACGGCGGAGGTGTCTGGGTGGACGCCGCCCGCGGAGGTCTCACGGACGCTTTCCGCGACGTCGCCGCCGAGGCGTACAAGTCGGAGGCTTCAGCGACGAGGTTAGTGGATTAGATTAGTTGCTTATTTTGTTTCCCCCTCATTGGCTTGTTTAAATGTGTTGCAAAAGAGAGAACTATCTTTTCTGCTTCACTTGAAAACAGAATATATTTGCATTTCAACTCGCTTGCATTGTTAGATGATCAATAGACAAACTAGATAAATGCTAAATGTATTTAGATCAGATTGCTGCCTATTTGGACGGGGTAATTAAGACGGACAAAATTGCAAACCATTGTTTACAAATATTCTTCCAATAGTTGTAAATAAATTGCTAAATCCATGAGTTCTTTTTTTTTCGCGAACATGCCTATGTGACATGTGTTTCATTAAGTAGAAACATAGTGTAATCAACGAGTTTTTATATTCATTCAATAAAGTAGGTATAGTATATTTGTTAGCTTTCTGCAATAATATTTCACTCAAAAAGGTAATTTCGCATTAGGAATCTTGCAATAATTTTCAATAACTCACTCTTAAAGGTTTTGCATTACGAATCTTGCAATCATTTTCTCTCACTCTAAAAAAGTAATTTTGCATTAGGAATCTTGCAATCATTTTCAATATCTCACTCTAAAAGGTAAATTTTCCATTAGGAATCTTGCGACCATTTTCAATATCTCACACTAAAAGGTAATTTTCTATTAGGAATCTTGCAATCTTTTTCAATATCTCACTCTAAAAGGTAAAATTCTATTAGGAATAATGTATTTTTATTTCTTCCACATGTCTTCCCACCTTGAGATCAACATATTGGACACTTGTGTATTTTTCCACATGATTGGATCAATTTTTCCAAATATGATGAAGATTGGGAGTGGACACCAGAAGTTGTTTGGGAGATGTTTTTCTAATATTACAAAAACAAATCAAGATTTGGAGTGGGTTTTGAAAACTCTTGGAGATGCTTTTCGTCAAACTAGATTTTAGATTGCTAATTATAAATAGTAACAGTTTTACATATATTTTATGATCCATCACGCAAGTAGTTCACCAAACACATACATGCATATATTGTACGTGAAGCCCGAGGCCGCTGTGAAGATGATACTCATGGGTGAAGAAGGCAACGGACAACCTCATCGACTCCATCATCTCTACTAGCGACATCAGCGCCGACACCGACCTCATGCTCGCCAACGCCGTCTACTTCAAGGGCGATTGGAAGGAGCCGTTCAACCCCTACAGGACGAAGAAGGCCACGTTCCACCGTCTCAATGGAGGCCTCGCCGAGGCAGAGTTCATGAGAAGCGGCATCATGTGGCTGGACGTCGCTTGCATGGAAGGCTTCAAGGTCCTAAAGCTACCTTACAAGCAACGGCGCAGGCCAGCTCAAGCGCCGCCGCGACGGGCAGGTAGCTGCGGTCAATGAGGGTACTCAGTACTCCATGTTCTTCTTCCTCCCGGACGCGCACGACGGCCTGTCGACCATGGTGGACATGGTCACCGCGTCGCCGTCATTCCTGTACGACATCTTGGCCGAGATGAAGGAGAGGCCTGTCACGCTGGAGCTGCCCAAGTTCGCGATCACCTTCAGCTGGGCAGACCTCAAGGGCGACCTCCGTCGGCTGTGTCTCTCGCTGCCGTTCTCGCGGGAGGCCGCCGACCTGCGTGGCATGTGCAAGTGGGACGACGATGAGGACGGAGGAGTTGCTGGCGCTGCACGGCGGCCGACATTCCTGACCAAGGTTACGCATACAGCGGTGGTCAAGGTGAACGAGGTGGGAACCGAGGCAGCTGCGGTCACCGTGCAATTAAGTGGCGGCGGTGGGCCACCACCTGACCTCGTCGAGTTCACCGCCGACCATCCCTTCACCTTCTTCATCATGGAGGAGCTGTCCAGGGTGATCGTGTTCGCGGTGATGTCCTTGATCCAACCAAGTGATCGGTTTCAGAGATAAACTCAGTCAAACCACTTGTCTGCAACGACCCAGACTAAAAACTGCTTGAATTGCTAAGTACTGAGTAGTAGTGTTTTATTGCTAATAGTGTGAACTTTGGTTTCCTGAATTTGCTTCTTTGGGTTGTTTTTATTAGTGATTGCATCTCGTGCCTCCATCTTGTTTGCTGGTTCTTTTCAGAATATAGTCTGAACCATGTCATGAAGAAAAACACTACACAGGTACTGGCAGGCTGGCAGCACACACTCTCCGTTTCCGTTACTACTGAAATTCTATCTCAGGATCGGAGGGAAGTCAATCTCGTCCTATACTTCCTGGTCTTATCTTCATTGGACAGCTTCTTAGCCCCCCTAATTACTGTTGTCCACTACTGCAAATCAGTGGTTTCATTCTCATCATATCTTTCATTTCTTCAGCCCTGCATGCTGTCTGATTAAAGAGATTGCATATGTTCAGAAGATGACAACAATAAATGGGCCCACAATATCGGGAATAAAAAATTCACCTCTTGCAAGTTCGATTTGCATCCCTCAATTTTGAAACTCAATTTTTAGATTCCCTTAATTTTTAAAACTGTCTCTGGTTTCGAAAATTGATGAAAAAAAAGGGTTCTAACTGATGTGGTGCACGTCAGTCATCCTACGTGATGCCACGTCAGCTGCAACATGGATAAACTGGACATTCGTGGTAGTTCAGTGGGATGAATTAAACTTATACAAATATTGTACAAATATTTTTTGAAAAGTTAATTAATGTTTTCTAGAAAAAACATTTAAAATATAATAAATCTAAGAAAATTCATATAATACTTTTAGCTCAGAAAAATATAAAACCAATTTTATATTTTATCCAAAACTATGTTCTAAGTTTTTTATTATTTGCTTAAAATTATTTTCACTTGCTATAGTCTCATAGAATCTAAACTGAGCTAAATATGAAACATAGCATGCGACAAATACTTAAAGACCGATTCACTGTCAAACTCACCGTGCAAACTATAAAGTTTCCTCAACATCTTGCTTAACCATGGAGACATAAAATGAAAATTCCAAATAAAAGAATATATAATCTAAGTTCTGATTGCACATCAACAACATATATATGAATTTTGAATTTTATTAGTGATTGCATCTCGTGCCTCCATCTTGTTTGCTGGTTCTTTTCAGAATATAGTCTGAACCATGTCATGAAGAAAAACACTACACAGGTACTGGCAGGCTGGCAGCACCCTCAATTTTATTGGACTTTCATAAGCTAATGGCAATAAATTTTGAATTTTATTAAATCAAATAATCATGGACACCTAAATCCAAATAGATCAAATCCAAGGGCACCAAAAAAATAGGCCACTTGAACTTTGGATTATCCAAATTCACTATCACTTCTCTAATCTTAACCCACTATTATATATGATATAGTATAGATTTATACACTTCATGTGTACTAAAAGAAGAGTACTTGTAGCATTCAAAATTATCACATACTACTAGTAAGTGTAATTTTTTTATCAGTCAAAGAGCATCTAGTACTTGCAAAAGTTTTACTAATTTTAATTTTAAAGTGTAAATATAAATATTATATACCAGTATATCATTTATTACAGGTATACGTTCATGAAAATGTATTTATCTTCTACGGAGGTAAATTCTATTTTTGAGGAAGCAAGCACAGAGTAAACAAAATCACACGTCCGTCAAACGACACGACTCCTCGTCTCCCATTTCGACCACCATGCCCGTCGCCGCCGCCACCGCCGCAACCGCATCCCGGGACGGGCAGACGGCCCTCGCGCTCCGTCTCGCCAAGCATCTCGCGCCCCCGGCTCCTGGTGATGAGGACTCCGCCGCCGGCACAACCAACAACGTCGCGTTCTCGCCGTTGTCCGTGCACGCGGTGCTGGCGATGACGGCGGCGGGCGCGCGCGGCGCCACGCTGGCGCAGCTGCTCGCCTTCCTCGGCGCGCCGTCGGCCGAGGAGCTCGCCGACTTCGGCCGCCGCGTCGCGGACCACGTCCTCGTCGACCGCTCCGGCGCTGGCGGGCCGCGCGTGCTCTACGGCGGAGGCGTCTGGGTGGACGCCGCCCGCGGCGGACTCACTGACGCGTTCTGCGACGTCGCCGCCGAGGCCTACAAGTCCGAGGCCAGAACCGTCAGCTTCACGGGCGAGGTTAGTAGATTAGATTAGTTGGTTTTTTTTCCCTTGCTCTATGGCATCTGTTGCAAAAAAAAAACCGATGAGACAGAATATATTAGAAATTCAACTCTACTGCATTGTTACTTGTTAGATAGATGATCAATATTTAAAGAAGATAGATACTGAATGGATTTAGATCTTTGTTATTCTATTAGCACGGAGTAATAATTAAGATGGAGAAAATTGCAAACCATCGTTTACAAATATTCTTCCAGTAGTAGTTGTATTGCTTCTAATTCGCTCATCACAGCAGGTAGTATATTTGTTAGCTTTCTGCAATCATTTTCAATGTCTCACTCTAAAAGGTAATTTTCTATTAGGAATATAATCTCTGACCACTTCCAAATCATCCTCATTTATATTGAGAATCATGTCCTTTCATTTCTTCCACATGTCTTTCCACTTGGAGATCTACAGATTGGAAACATGTGTAGTTTTCCACGCGATTAGATCGGTTTTTCTAAATGTGAAAAGATTGGTAGTTGACAGTGACACAAGAAGTTGGGGTGGGTGTTTTTTCAATCTTACCAAAAAGAAAAATCAAGATTCGGAGTGTGTTTCGGGAACTCTTGAAGATGCTGTTTATCAAACTAGATTTTCGATCACTAATCATAAATATAGAGTTTAACCCGGGCTTTGTTTGCATTTGTACATATAATTTATTATATGATCCATCACGCAAGTTGTTCACTAATAACACATACATGCATATATGATACTGGAAGCCTGAGGCCGCTGTGAAGATGATCAACTCGTGGGTGAAGAAGTCCTCGGAGAACCTCATCGACTCCATCATCTCCAGCAGCGACATCACCGCCGACACCGACCTCATGCTCGCCAATGCCGTCTACTTCAAGGGTGATTGGATGGAGCCGTTTCAACCCGGCCCCATGTCCACGTTCCACCTCCTCAACGGCGACCACACCGAGGCTGAATTCATGACCATGCCCTACTATGTACTGCGGGAAGTCGCCTGCATGGACGGCTTCAAGGTGCTCAAGATCCCCTATAAGGAGGCCATGCCGGAAGGTGGCTTTAGCGAATCTGAGGATGAGCCGCCTATGTGGCCAGACGCCTCCAAACCGAGTCGGTACTCCATGTTCGTCTTCCTCCCGGACACGCGTGACGGCCTGGCGACCATGGTGGATGTGGTCACCGCGTCGCCAGCGTTCATGTACAGTGTCTTGGCCCAGATGAAGGTGCGGTGGGTGAACCTGAACTTCCTCAAATTTAAGATAACATAGGGAAACCTCAAGGAGACTCTCTGCCAGCTGGGTCTGACGCTGCCGTTCTTGCCGGAGGCCGCCGACCTACGGGGCATGTGCAACGCGGATGAAGGCGACAAGTCACGGCAGCCAGCGTTCCTGAGCAAGGTTGCGCAGATGGCGGTGGTCAATGTGCACCAGAAGGGAACTGAGGCTGGAGCGGTGGCATTCAAACTGCGTGGTGGTGGCGGACCGCCTAACATCGTCGAGTTCACCGCCGACCATCCATTCACCTTCTTCATCATGGAGGAGCGGTCTGGGGTGATCGTGTTCGCGGGACACGTTCTTGACCCTATCAAGTGATCGGCATCTTTATCAACTAGTAAAATAAGTAGAGCCACATGTTACTCTGAATTCTGAAATATCGTGATCTCTTTGCGGTTCAGTGATTGTTCAGCTGTTGATCTTGAAGTACTGTTATGTTCCCATCACTTTTGTGCTATTGTGGACTCGGTTCAGTAAATGCACTGCATTGCATAGGCTATTCATGAATGGCGCTCTATGTTTTGGTGATTGCAGTTATATCTCCTTTTGGTCTTTTTTGTTCTTTTTTAAAGTGTACAAAATGTTGCCATTACTGCGGAAATTCAGATGCTCTCTGCAGTCTGCATTCTGCAAATGAAAACGAACAACGTAAAATGATAACACTCTAGGTAAGACAGCACACGCTGAATCATCATTCTATTTCAGAGGGGATGCCTTGCAGTATGTCTTTTTCCTTTTGTTGCATGTAATAATGTATTAATGCCTTGTTGTACCTCCTGATCTTGCCGTTGCTGCTTGTGCATATTGTAATGCAGACATCGTTCTCTTTCAGAGGGGATGCCTTGTAGGATGTGTTGTCAGCCTCGGTAGTAGCTGACACTCTGCCAGTCCTGATTTATCTTCATTGGCATTGGCATTGACATTGGACAGCGTCTCAGCTCTACTGCTGTTGCCCTTGTCCTGCAAATCAGTGGTTTTCATTACTCATCCTTCATCTCATCAGCCATGCTAGCTATCTGCCCCTCATTGCAAGCAGGGTCAGAAACGTCCTATGAGCGTTGAAGCAACCAGAAAAGGAAGCTCATGCATGGTCACACTATCATGCGATGCGTTATCTCACTGCACTGACGAGTGCGCCTGGCCTGCTGCTTTGGAGGCCCAGCTATTTGGGTGCCTTAGGGCCGGTGCGGACGTGCGATCATTCAGGTTATTAAGGTTCCATGATTACTTTTCTCAAAAAAAAGGGTTCCATGATTACTGGGTTGTTAAACATTTTGATATCGCCACATTAGAGGAAACAACTTGAAAATCTTATCGAGGGTATTTAGACTGTTTATTTAATCTAAAAGTTAAAATATCTAGTTTTACAAGTGAGGGTGTGGAGTCGACAACCACATATATAAGATCACGAGTACTAAAGAGCAAAAAACTATTTCTTCTATCTCTCAATCTGTCCCTCTCGGTTCATCTGTTCCTTACCGCTTTTCCGTTCCTCGGTAGGAGGTCATTACTTCTCACCCTTCTTGCTTTTAGTTTGGAGCCGTAAAACTTTCGTTGATGTCATGCCCTAGCCACTTGAGCTTGTATGTGGACACGTTGCTCACCTTTCATCTTTTTGGAACTCACAACAAGAATTTTCAGAGATTGTTCGTAAAAGAAAAGGAAAAAATATAGAGATTACCTCTTTATTGTACAATTTATCATGAGAATTTGTTGAGATTGACCCTTTATTATACCATTTATTATGAGTCTAGGGATTTAGCTCATTTAATGTTGGACCAAGCCTAATTAAATTCAACCAAAAAAATAACCAATTTATTTCATTGGCATAAAGGCCGCACAACAAGTATATTATTACATTGCAACAGTATGTTGGTAGTACTAGAAAAATAGGATCCTAAAACCATCTGAAAATCACACTCTATATTTCTATAGTAAAAGTTATTTGAATATGAAAATATAAATGTTATTTTCAAGCAGGTCACACAGACAGCCCTAGCACAAGCGCTGAGCTGCAATCACACATGTGAACTCAGTACATGCAGGACAAACATTCTGGGATCAAGTGCTATGCGACAGCAGACATATAATCCTCCTCAGAAGACACGACTTCCAATATTTGCTCCACCATTCAAGCACGTGATTCATGTTATTGTGTGTTTGCTTGCGGTCGCCAACGGTCACAACAAGACGTGTAACCAAACTTTAATTTCCTTTAAAGAAACATGAGCAAAACCGTGATTTTGAAAAAAAGAAGACACGACTTCTATTAATGAAGTAACATAGAACGCGCATGATCCGAGACGACTTTGACTATGTCCCAGACATACCAATGCCGAGCAAGAAACAAAATTGCGGATGTGCACGTGAAGAGAAAGTGTGCGAGAGAGTTGCAGTGCGATAACTTTGCTGATAATGGACATGATAAGATCCACAACTGACACTATACACAAGACGACTCGGTATATATCTTCATTCTTGGTCCATGTGCATTCTGAAACGTTGAGGACTCGGAGTGTCTCAGTGCCTCCGTCAACACCGTCACTAGATCTCCTGCTCGAAGCTGAACCTGCACAAACATGAACGTATAGGCACATTAAGCATCAGCTGGAACCGGGAATTATTAAGATGGTTCGGTTGCTCGACGGCCACGACAGGTGACCTACAGCTTGGAATGGAACCTGATGCAACCAAGGGAAAGCTATACTCATAGTTGAAACCTGATGCCTCAACCATGTCAAAGCTATATAAACTTGTACAGTTTCAACTTTGTGATGAAAAATCAAATACAGTGTACAATTTTTTTAGATAATGGATAGTAATACAGTGTACAATGGCAAGGCTACAAGTTGCCAGCAGTTAAACATGAGGAAATGGTTCAATGGTATTTTGATGGAACAATGGAAATCAATTCATATCAGAACATGAAGATATCATTAGTTCGAAATGGAAAAATTCAGGGATTTTCTCTGTTAAGTCCCCATATGAGCGGTTAACTCCGGCTTGACTTAGGTTTGTCCCGCCAACATACTGGGAAGCTAAAATACTCCAAAAAAAAAGTTTTTTTTTGGTGGCTTCTAGAGAATGGAGGAGTCCTTGCCAACGATAAATCAATGGCGAAGGGTAATCCAAAAACAAGGAGGGTCCAATTACAAAAGCTACTGCTGTGTTAACTATCAAAACCCCTCAGACCATGATTATAGATGTAGTCCCGTAAAACATTCATGGGAACTAAAAACTATTAAAGCTAATGGTATCATACTTGTTTCTTTTGCGAATATACTTATTACCTTTGCGAATGTGATTGAATCCGGCAATTATCTTTTTTTTCCATGTGTAGAGGGGCCTAGGGACAAGTGGGGGCTAACTGCTTGTCTAATAGATGCTAATAATACTCCAAGTTGTACTCATCAATGTTGGCTGTGCTTATGCATGTTCTATTAAATTGTACTCATCAATCTCCAGTTTGACGAATGGTGGAAAGGGAAGCATAATCCACCCGATCAATTTGAGCGGTGGGTGGCACCTCCCCCTGACCCCCCCCCCCCCCCAATGATAGACGAGGAGAAGAAAATAGCCCAATTGAGACTGCTTGAATCTCCGCCTCATTGCAAATACGGAGATTATTCTGTAATAAGTTCAGATAGGCCTAACGAGTTCGAATGTCCTAACCCCGCCGGAGTAAGTGCAAATTGTATGCGGTCATGGCTTTCTTAGTATTTGTGCATGTACTAACATTTTACATTGTAGGGTGGGTATACCTTGTTACGGAAGTGTAACTTCAGGGAGTGGCTGTGGGGTCCAAAGAACAAATGGCCGGATCTGAAGGTGGACAAGAAGAGAAAAGTGGTTACCCCTAAGCCTCCTGTGTTGTGCAAATGTGGTGTCGAAGCGCAGTATGGCCTACTACCATCGGAGCTTGGAATAGGCTATTGGTGCGTCCATATGGTTGATTACGATGAGGTCCTTTTGTTTCACTTGTTGCTCACTTGATATCCAAACTTTTTGTATTTGCTGACTTTAAATTGTTCCGTTTGATCACAGAGCCTTAGGAAATGCAAGTGGGAGGTTTTTGCCCATGTTGAAGACCGCAGGGAATACATGGATACACAGAAGCAAAAGCAAGTAATGGACCTGAAGTTCAGGTCTGGTACTCAGCTTGTGGACAACTACATTAAGATGCGGAAGCGAGCGCAGGTTGACTATGCCCGACGATTGCGTGTCCAAACCCCAAGTGCTGCTCGGTGGAAGAAAGACTGTGATGCATGGAAAAAGAAGAGAGAAGAGGAAGCATCCTTGCATGCGAGGGAGAAGATGAAGGAGGCCGAAAAGAGGAGTGCTGATGCGAAGATGAAGCAGAAGATGGCGGAGATGCCGATGAACGACAAGGACGAGGAGTATGATGAAGCGTTCACCCAAGCCCTCGATGACTTGGAGGCCGCTTACTACAAAAAAAAGGAAGAAGAGGAGTATGATGAAGCGTTCACCCAAGCCGTTGATGACTTGGAGGCCGCTTACTACAAAAAAAAGGAAGAAGAGGCCAACGCAGCTGAGCGTAGCCGTACCAATGAGTTTGTGGGAGAGGATAGTGGTTCTGAAGATGAAGACTTGCTTTCCGGTTATGTTTCGGATTATTAGGGTCGTTTTGTTAGATGAATTCGGATTAGTAGCTCATCGCCCTAGCGGACCTATAATTTTATTGTAATAAACTGTTTCCGTGACTTTTAACTGTGCTGTAATGGACTATTATAACGGATGTAATACAAGCATGTAAGGGTTTAGGGTTTAGGGTATAGGGTTTAGGGTTTTTAGGGTTTAGGGTTTAAGGTTTTTTGGGTTTAGGGTTTTTAGGGTTTAGGGTTTACGGTTTAGGGTAAATTTTGACAAAAGAATAGTGCGTATCATACATGAAGACAGTAATTACATCGTACAGGGTACTACTGTCCCGGAGCCTGTCCCTGGCCCTGCCCCCTACCCCTCTTCGGCCTCCTCGGTCGCACGTGCCCCGACAAGTAGGTGTAGCGATCCGGTGGAACACCTCGAGTCACGCGGACGTCCTGCACTGGAGTCATCTGTGATAACTCCTGCGTGTAGGGCGGAGGTGCTCCTGCAAGCTGTGAAGGGCCGATCTCGACCTCCTCGTCGCTGATCGATGCGTCAGTGGGGGGGTCATTAGGTAGTCGGTAGGTCCGCGACGAGGTGCCGGCTCCCTGGCCCGACGTCGCAGCTGCTCCCTGCGCGGAGGTACCCAGGACTCCCCAGGCTGCTCCCTGAGCAGAGGTACCCACTCCATGGGGCGAAGGCCAGGCTCCCCAGCCTGCTCCCTGAGCGGAGGAACCCTCACCATGGGCCGATGCGCTGGGTGGAGCATGAGTGAAGTGCCTGGATGCCTCTGCTCCGTGCACCGAGGACCCCCCCTCCGGAGGAACGAAGGTACGGCGTAGTGAACGCTGTGAAAGGTGTCGTCGTAAGTCACATAGTCATCCATATTAGAAAAACATAGGTAGACGAGGTGGGGTACACGGAGTTACCTCTGTTCTGGGGTGCAGGAGGACGTGCTGCGGGTGCCGGTGCAGGAATTTGAGGCGCTGCGTCGGAGGTCCAACAAGAGAGAGCCCTCATCACGGATCTAAGCGTCGTACGCATCCGCGTGTACGAGGTGCGCTGCTCGTCGACTGTCAACGCCAAGCCACCCTCCAAGCGGCGAAACACGGAGTCCATCTCCGTGTAAAGTAGTTGCGTACCATCGACCTAATTTCAGTTTTAAGTTACATGAAAGATATACGTAATGAACTACTGATATATATGAGAGATTCAAGTACTCACCGTACAAAAGTAATCCTGATCACGGTGCACAGGGTAAGCGTCACGCACGGCGGCGACGTGTGGCTGCTGCTCTGGAGGAACGAAGGTGACACGTGTGTGGGTACGAGGCTGGTACCACTGGAGGTACATCATGTACGAGTCCTCGGTGTGGGGGGCGGTACTCATCAACGACGTCCTCTGTGGCAAGCAACCAATCATCCACGTATGGCTGCAGACGTGGAACCCATAAGTTGCCGCCGACCTGTCCCCTCCGAGTCAGCTTGAACACAAATTTGAGTAAGACATGTCTACTGCAATTAATTTTTCAAAGTCAGTTGTTAGTAGTACTTACCTATGAGCATCTGCAGGGACGGTACAGATGATAGGGACGGGGGACGGCTGCATGAGACCGAACTGGCGCAAAACACGCCCTGGGCAGTGCGGTTCGACGAATATGTCGAACACCATCGGTCGGAGCGTCAGCCAGAAGGCCTGGTCACGTGTGCACAACGTGGACAGCCCAAGGGGAGCTCGTGCGTGGATAGCCTCCTGGCTGTAAGGCTCCTAGATCACGTCGGTCAGTTGTATCCTGTCAAACTCCAGCATAAACTCGTTGTACGACCGCGTGACCTGCACATGTGCCCATCGTTGCTGAAATATAATAATAAATGAGTTAGAAGGTACGATACGAATTAACTATATACGTCAGCTAGGAACACGAACCTGACGACGGCACCAGACTGTACCCATGGTGGGGTAGTCCTCAGGCGGAACCTGCAAGTACAGGTCCTCCTCGTAGGCGGTGTGATCCACCACAGGTCGACCAATCACGAACCGTTCAGCTGCCCATAGCTGTAGAAGGAGGGGCAACCAGTGAGCAAAGAACCTGTTTCTATCTTGGTACACGCTTCGCAAAGCCCCCTGTACGTCGCCGCTAGTACGGCAGATCCCCAGCTCCACTGTGGCACTGCTCCCTCATCAGCATCAGCGATCGCGCGCGTAGGGGATCATGACCTTGTCGACGGCATGTCCCGCGCTGCTGGTGAACATGACCCAGCCAAAAAGCCACAACAAGTAGGCCACCAAGCTCCGTTGCACAGAGTACACGTCAGCCTCTGGGTGTAGCTGATCGGACTAAAAAAGATATAGTTAATAAAGCTAAGTAGAACTGTAAATTGATAAAATTCTTTTAAATTAGGCCTTACGGTAAACTGCATGAGCCACTGCTGCGACGAGCCCATGGTCGTGTATGGAGGGAGGCTGCTCAAAGCTGGAAGTGCAGGGTGACGCTGTACGTGGCCGAAGCGGGCCATCATGTCGTCTCGCCAATCATGAAGTCCGTCGACTGGCCCAACGGCATCGCCAGCGAGGGGAAGGCCAAGCAAGAACGCAACGTCCTGAAGCGTCGGTGCGACCTCCCCGCACGGCAGGTGGAACGTGTGTGTCTCCGGCCTCCATCGGTCGACCAGGGCTGCTAGAAGAGACCTATCAAAACTCCACCTCCTCGTCTCATCGGCCTCACTAGCTCGAGCCTCTATAAGACGACACAACGGGAGGAGGCCTGCCTCACGTAACCTGCACATAAAAATTTTATGTTATTAAGAAGCCATGTGTACTTAATTGGGAGAATTGAAAGAGTCAACGGATACCTGGAACAGAACTGAGGGTCCACTGAAAGTAGACGTCTGGACGGTCGCGGTCGAAGTACGGGCAGATTGGCGTTCTGCACCGCAATACGATACGAGCAGTGGTGCAGATCGATCCCTCGATCTAGCAGCTCCGGTGTGTCGTCGGCCATCCCTGCATGACAATATCACAGTTAACACATATGACACATGCAAATAGAAAATGAAAAAGTATACAATAATAAATTTAAGGTACAACAACAAATGATCGAATTTGAAACATAAAGACTACACATACAACATGTAACAGAAATATATTCAAA
Source organism: Bothriochloa decipiens (assembly GCA_023333625.1). Lineage (NCBI taxonomy): Eukaryota > Viridiplantae > Streptophyta > Magnoliopsida > Poales > Poaceae > Bothriochloa > Bothriochloa decipiens. Next base: position 42,223,500 of record CM041633.1, on the reverse strand, counting down.
TACAAGACTGAGATTATGAACATTATATCCGGAATATAGGTTGAAACAATAAGTTTGTTCACTCCAGTTACAACAAAGCAAAAACTGTACATTACATAATCTTAACCAAGCTCTCTACACATCACTACACGACCGAACCACGAGGCACGCGTGCACGCCTTGGCCTGGTGGGCCTAGAAGTTGTCCCTTCTCCTGTTGGCGGGGTACCATCCAATCCGGATCCTGATGGCGGGGCTTCTGCTGTTGTGGCCATGTCTGAGTCCTTGGGGCACTTCTTGTAAGTATGTCCTTCCTTGTCGCATTTGCTGCAACGTGTGTACCTTCCACCTGCTTCGGACTCATCCATGGCATTTCGAATACGTCTTGTCTTCCAACGCCCAGCCTTGTCTCTGATATTACTTGGGTCTGGAATATAGGTAGGTTGCGGTACTGTACCTGTAAAATTCCCCGCTATGCCAAAACCATAAATTTCATGTGACCATGTATGCAATATGGCTTCCTTGGTGAAATAGGGAGATACAAAAGTACGATTAAGTATTCCACACTACGAGCTCGCTACAATAACATGGGAACATGGTTTGTGGTAAAGTCTTGGCTTGTGGCACGTGCATGCGCAATACCCATCCTCTCTAAGTATGCATTCTTGCACAACTCTTCTTCTATATATTCCACGCTTGGCCTTATCAGCACACAAGATTTCAAATCGGTGCTCTCTAGTACCTTGAGTTATAACTCTATGCTCCTTTGCCTTCTTACGTTTTTCCTCCAGATAATTTGTCAGCATTTGTCCGAAGAAAACACCTCGCACTTGCATTGATAGGGCAGCGACTTGGTACCGGTCTCTGAAATATCTGCATGTTCCATGCAGGATGAACTCAACAATGGCAACCAAGGGAAGGTCTCTAACACCACGCATCACCCAGTTGTAAACTTCAGCCAAATTAGTTGTCATAATACCAAACCGCGCTCCGCCGATATCATGCAGCAAAGACCACTTCTCCTTAGGCTCATTCTCTATCCAGTGCGAAAAATTTCTCACAGCAGATGTCGATCTCCTTCTGATGTTTGGACCATCTGTGGGCAGCGGTCCTAAGGACTCTGGACCATCCTCACCAACAGGTGCTGATTGGCTTGAGTGTTCTTCCATATGCTTCGTTGTGAGCTCGTCCAACCTCCTCCAAAGCTCGTTGAATTTTTTCTATTGATTCTGTCCGCGCAGCCTCTTGAATAGATCCATCAAGCTCTTGCGCTTAAACTGCTTGTAAAAATTAGCACCTATGTGACGCATACACCACCGACTTTGAACATCTGGCCAATCTTTACCATATCCCATCTCTGCATCACCGTGCTTCAGATATTCAATTGCCCGAAGAAGGCCAGCGTGACGGTCATGAATTAGGCATACACCAGGCCTCATACCAACAATGCTAACCTTCACCTGCTTCAGAAACCAGTACCAACTATTGGTATTCTCGCTCTCCACAAAAGCGAATGCCAGTGGTAGAACTTGATTGTTCCCATCCACGGCAATTGCTGTTAGTATCTGACCTCTGTATTTACCTATCAGAAATGTTCCGTCAATACAGAGTACTGGATGACAATGCACAAATGCCCTGATGCAAGCACCTAGTGCAAAGAAAGCTCGTTGCAAGACCAATATTGCACGGTCATTCTCCATGGTTGGGTATGTTATAAGATCTATCCATGTCCCTGGATTTCTGGCGGCTATGCATTGAAGAAGAGATGGTAA
>CM041633.1:42140558-42205879 GCA_023333625.1 Bothriochloa decipiens | reverse complement strand
ACTACACTTACTTGTAATCCTGGTCGTTCTTCACGGATTATTGGAACTGCTTCGAGAACGGTGTAGCCAAGCAGATTGAGAAAATCCAATGTTTCCACCAGTCCTGTCGGCGCCGGCGCCTCACCAGACATATTCCCGTACTGTCCTTAGATTCTCTCTTTTGAAATGTTATAATAACAAGATTCAATAATCGAGCAAACATTGACATATTCAATAAAACAATAAACATGTTGTTTCCAACAAATACTATCATACTTCCATACTAAGGAGATGTCTTAATCAAATGGAATACATACCAACCAAGCTGCAGAAGGTTTACTAAACTATTTAAAGGAGTTTTTTTTTTTTTTGAAAGAAAAAACTAGTAAAGAAACACATGACAACCTGCTGAAGATGAAAAATGTAGTAGCCTATGGCGATGATATGCACTCTGTGTATATGTGTGTATATATACATGCTGAGATTTGTATTGTAGTTTGGCTATTTACAGAGAAAATGATGTAAGTATTTTGTCCACATTTCATTTGGACACACCGTCATATCGCCCTTTTGCTGTCAACAACGACAATTGTCAACCATAACAGTGTGTGCAGGTCTGCGTGTAAGCCGCACAAACGTGTGGGCTGATGTAGATTTCACGTATGGGCTGATGTAGATTTCGCTATGATCCTGGACGCTCGCGCTAAAGACACTTTATCTGGCTCGAAGATTTGAAATATTGGGTAAACATCCAGAGGAAGAAAGAAGACAAATAGGCGCTGTCATCCAGTGGAACCAGCCTGGCCGATCATGGCACCAGCCAGGCCGGCTGGCTGCTCCTGCTGAACCACCTAGGCTTGCCGCTCTGGTCGTGACCGGGCCTTTGGCCTGACCCGGCCACCTGCTGGCCGAAACTTACTACTACTTTACCCTGCTGACCAGAGACAAGGATGTTGCTGGCCGACGAGGCTAATGTTGCTAGCTACCGATGTGTACATATATACATACCGTACCCCACATATATATGCGTTTTAGTGAAATTTGATTGGAATTTATTAGATTAGTGTGATGTCTTAAAACTAAAAGCGTTTTCCAATGATTTAGTGTGATGTTTTGTGCCAATTTGCTTTGTAATAAATAGCGTCTCCGCTAGCTTCTTGCCGGCCCTCTGCAGGCGTGCCGGGCGCTTGCAATGTACGGCCACCAGCAACGCCATGTTGGTGAACCAAGTGAAACAACGACCCATTCGAGGAAAGAAACCGACCGAGCCAAATTTTAACACAGGTAAAACTGCAATCAGGACATGTGAAACTCAGTAAAGCATGCAGAGCAAACATTCTGGAACAGTCGCATCGAGTGCTATGCGAACAGCAGATATACTTCTATTATGAAGTAGCATAGAGCGTGCATGATCTGACAGTATATACAAGGCGACATCGGCTGTCCTCATCCTCGGTCCACATGAATTTATTCAGGAGCGTCAAGAGTCTCGGTGTCTCCGATTTCGTCTACAGTACGTGTAACTAGATCTCCTGCTCCAAGCTGAAACCTGCACAAACATGAATTAGGCTCATTAAGCGGCTGGAAACATGAATAAGAAGGTTCGATTGCTTGACAAGTTATTGGCCTACAGCTCGGAACCTGATACAATGCAGCCGAGGCAAAGCTAATACAATTGTAGATGTAACTTGTAACCTGATGCAAAAAACAGATGCAGTATATACAAAATTGCAAGGCTACAAGTTGCCAATTAAACTTACGGAGATATGTTGTCCCACCAACATATCTGGAAGCTAAAATTCAGTGTGTGTGTGGCTTCTAGAGAACGCAGCAATCCCTGCTAATGATAATCAGTGGCGAACTGTAAACCAAAATCAAGGAGGGGCCAATTGCAAAAGCTACTGCTGTGTTAACTTCAGACTTCTCACTTCTTAGGGTTGCTGAGGCCAGGTCTGTTTTTTCTTATAATTTGGGCGGCAGGGTTGCTCAGGCGAGGTCTCAAGGAGAAGTGACATAATTCTGTGCACCACCATCCAGATGACGATCGCAATGCCACAACGCCCTCCCCTACGAATCACTACCATTGAAGAGCTGGCCGAAGAGAAGAGTGGCGCTCATCTGAAGGAGATCTGATATTCGGCTTTCATGACTCACTATGGAACTCTGATGCTGCAATCTAGAACTCTAATGTTTCAACTACTTAGCTGCAACTCTTATGTTGATAGTCTTGATACATGTCATGTTTATTTTCATTCGTGGGATATGCCCACGCATAGACGGTGTATTAGGCAGATTGGTGACTTGAGGCAGCTGTTCCAAGCTTGTGTTTTGTTTCATTTTGCTGCCTAACTCTCTGACCGGCCTTTCAATGTACTTGATTTTTTTATACTGGTTCAAAAAAAAACATGGCAAAGCTACAAGAACCTACAATTTTCACGTCTTATCTGACAGTAGTAGCTTCCCGAGAGTACCTTTTAGACCACCAGATCCCTACTTATGAAGATCCTCTAAATTGGAAGTTATGCAAGCAACCTGAGCTCTCAGGTGAAACCATCTAACTCTGACAGCATGCAATGGGCATAATAGAACCTTCTTTCCTAATAGTTGAAGCCACAGTTACTTGAGACATGGATCTGTTGCAGTTGTAGACTTGTAGCCACCTCATTTCTAGTGTCCTTGAGTTGCCTTGTGATGATGAACTAGTATATTATTTTGAGTCTAATTAGAGTTATTTTATCTTGTATCCAATTCTGATCCTAATAAGAAAATTGATGGCATACCAAGCCCACATATCATATCCTAATATTGAAAAAAAATGGCTACATTTAGAACACCATTTTTCTTCACTAATTGTCACAGACCCAATTTTGACAGGTGCAGGACATACATCACCTTTTAGCTCTGATTTTGGCAAAGCACCAATTTTGGCCATGACCAATATTTGGTCAAGCCATTTTATTATATTTTACATATACAGAAACAGGGTTGTGCAAATATACAAATTTTATAGATTGCTAACAGAGAACTTACTTCTAAAAGTCCAACTGTCATCAAATCGGGCACTAGTCAGTTTTGGAGGTCGTTGGATCTTGATTTTCTCAGGGGGTAAACCATAGGAACCCAAGACATCCAAGACTTTGTGAATATGCTCATCACCATCATCACATCTAACTTCAACAATAAGGTCCTTCAATACAAAAGGTTGCTTCATTAGGTCATAATTTGCTCCTATTTCCACTAATCTCTCATGTATCTGTCAGAACATGTATGCCATGTTAGTCCATCATACATGTTTACTTTAAATAGACAGGTTATTATCACAGAGAATTCATGCACCTCTGGAGGCTCAAACTGAAAAATGAGCTTCTCTAGAACTGGTGAGTGCTGGAGAAAGAATATTAATGCACCAAGGTTATTAGTAATGCACCACCCACTGAGTAACAAAGTTTTTAACTTGCTAAATACAGGGCATCGCGTCAAATCCTTCCTGAAAATGAACTGCATAAAGGAAAACTGAGTAAGAATAACTCAGCATCTTAACTTGTGCAGTACAAGAAGCATGATGAGAGGATGCAACTGAAGTGAATAGGAGCAATAGTGTGCATTTAACATTAAAAACTGACAAGGTGAAAGTAGAGAAAAATGTGCACTCATGACATGATTTTTGCAACTGTTAGGTACACAGTACATATTTCCCAATGGTTATTCTAGGTTCCAACTAAAAGGAAACAAACGCAAGAACAGAATGGAAGGCGAACAACAAAAAACAATTAAGTGCTACAGAAAACATACCGTTAACTCCAGATTTGTACAGCTTGACAAACCATGAAGAAGAATGCAGTTATTATTTCCATTGTTCATCTCACATAAATGGCATCCCCAACATGACTCGTCCCCACAATCACCAATCTCATAACTATTCTGAAAAATATCATTGCAGTCTCCAAGTCTGACAAATGCTTCAACTAGGTACGGCATGCTCACAAGCAATGGAGTCATTCTCATACAGTCAACTAGCAGAAGGCGAATGAGATTCGGGACAGATATTTGGGTACGGACATTCACAGTGAAGTGACACTGTGCGATCACAAGACGCTTTTAGTGATCGGGACATGATTCTATCACCGTAAATGCCACAATCAGTCATCTTCAGATCCTTTAGAGACACACAACTTGAAAAATCCAGATCGTCCCGTGTTTGAACCACGGTAAGCATAAGTGTTGTCATATGCTCAGAGGTGATAAGTCCCTTGGGAAGCAGCCAGCGTAGATAAACCTCGTGGACGCTGACGGTGACAGAGTTTGGCAGCTGGGCATGATAAACTGTACCGAATCCAAAGCTCCAAATACTGGACAGCCTCATTAAAATAGCCATCTTCACAGGCGTTGAGTTCGGCCACATGGAGAGGCAACCGGTTGCGGAAGAACAGCAGGTAGTTGACGAACCTCGACGTGGTGGAAGGGGTGATGCGGAGGGCAGGCACCTCCTTACACAGGTTGCGCCAACGGCGAGCAAGCACACACATCCGCACTGCATCCGTCGATGGAAGGAAAGACAGAATGTCCAGCAGCAGGCCTTCCGGGAGCCCACTGAGGCGGTCTGGACTTCCATCCGCAGTCGTCCTCTTGCTCCTCGCGGCCTCACTCCCCTGAGACATTCCGTCGAACAGGTGGTGGTCGTTCGATCTGGAACAGCAAATAAATCATGTGCCAGCTCTGAAATGTCCCGGAGAGAGAGGGTGAGGAAGAGGGAGAGGAGGAGGGAGAGAGAGTTCAGTCACCATGAGATCGCCTCGTCGGTGTGCCTGCAGCTCGCGTCGCCGCCGCCGACGGAGGCGGGGGCGTCAGGAAGGACGACAGGAGAGAATGGATCGACACCTAATTTGGCCTGGCCTGCCGCTAGGGCCATGAAATTTCTGCGGCTTTGTTTTTTTATAAAAAAAAATGGAAAAAGGTTAAGCCATTTTGGGCTGGACACCTGCGCGTTGGGCCTGGTCTGCCTCTTGGGCCTGAGAGTCGCGTACGTGAAGGAGCCTAGCTGACAGTCCTGCTGTAAAATTTTTTTTTAAAAAAAAGCTGACAATCTTGTTCAGCAGCGGATCCATGAAAAAAATTATAGGTAAGATGAGTTTTTACAAGAAATTGAACTAAAATTTACTTTGATCAAATCAAATCACATTCACAAAACTTAGTAAGCATGCAGGACAATCATTTGTTGAACGCATCAAGTGCTAGGGGACAACAGGTACAATCTTCCTCAAAAGACGACATGAACCTACTTTTACGAAGTAATACGACTTAGACTATGTACATGAAGAGAAACCAATGCTGAACGAGAAGCTCTCCATACTAATAACATTTAAATATTAGATGTTTTGATTGCTACAATATGGGGTTTTATAGTTGAGAGGTTTATGTAGTGTCCTTCATATCTTAAGAGGCTATGACATTTTCCTCGTATGGTCACATTAGCAAAACTAGATTCAGAATTTGTCTCAAGAGGTTACTTAGATGGTGAATAGATTAAGTGTTAGAATATCTAATTTTATATAAGTGAGGGTGTAAAGGAGACAACCACGATATAAGATCTCGATATTTAAGTCACAACAACTGCACACTAGAATTTACAGAGATTAACTCTTTATTCTACCATTTATTTTAAGTATAGTAATTTATAGTTGATTTAATAATGGACCAAGACTAACTAAACTCAATAAAAAATAACCAACTTATTCCATTGAATCATTGGCATAAAGACCGCATAGCGAATTGTATATTCCATAACAAAAGTATGTCCGGGAGTACTAAAAAAAATAGGGTTCTCAAACCATCATAAAATCACACTATATATTTTTATAGTAAATTTATCCAATAAAATATAAATATTAATACTATTTTATATAAATAAATCTGAACTAAAATTAATTTTAAAATGAGTTGACTCATCGACGACGGAGTGAAAATGTTTTAGGAGACGCTTTATTTTACAACTGAAACACCCACAAGCGAACGCCGAGGCCACGTCCACCACTCCTCGTCTCCCATTGCACCATGGCTGCCGCCACAACTGCGGCCGCAGACGCAGCCCAAGACGGGTACCCAGACCACATCAAGAGTGGGTGAAGAAGGCCACGGACAACCTCATCGACTCCATGATCTCAATCGACGACATCAACCCCGCCACACCGACCTCGTGCAAGCCAATGCCGTCTACTTCAAGGGCAACTGGATGGAGCCGTTTCAACTCCAGTTCAAGTCGTCGGGCACGTTCCACCGGCTGGGCGGAGGCCACGTCCAGGTGGATTTCATGCCGAAAGACGGGAGGATGGACGTTGCCTGCATGGACGGGTTCAAGGTCCTAAAGCTACCTTACAAGACCGACGCCGCACCACTGCCACAAGTGGAGCCGGCTCATGGCCACCTCAAGCGCCTGCGCCGCGGTGGGCAGGTCACAGCAAAGTCCAAGGACACACCATCGATGGAGGTCAACGGGAGCACAAAGTACTCCATGTTCATCTTCCTCCCGGACACGCGTGACGGCATGGCGACCATGGTGGACGTGGTCACCGCATCACCAGCGTCCATGTACAGCATCTTGGCCGAGATGAAGTTGATGGAAGTGGACCTGAAGCTGCCCAAGTTCAAGATAACATTCAACTGGGGGAACCTCAAGGAGACTCTCTGCCTGCTGGGGCTGACGCTGCCGTTCTCGCCAGAGGCCGCTGACCTGCGGGGCATGTGCAACGGGACGAAGGTGACGGCAAGTCACGGCGGCCAACGTTCTTGACCAAGATTGCACACATGGCGGTGGTTAATGTGCACGAGAAGGGGACTGAGGCCGGAGCAGTGGCGTACCACGTGGGTGCTGGCGGGCTGGCGGCAGGCCTCCGCCTGACCTCGTCGAGTTCACCGCCGACCATCCGTTCAGCTTCTTCATCATGGAGGAGCGGTCTGGGGTGATCGTGTTCGCAGGACACGTTCTTGACCCTATAAAGTGATACTCTGAATTCTGAAATGTCACGAACTGCTTCCTTGATCAGTTCGGCTGTTGCTCGTGAAGCACTGTAGTGTTCCTGTAATTTTGGTGTTACTGTGGACTCGGTTCAGTGATTGCATAGGGTACGCTCAGCAGAAACAAAAAAACCTTTTCAGCAGAAAACAAAAAACCTGCAGAAACACTCACATTTGAATTCTGTTAAACTGACAAAACAGCATAGCCCTGTTAAACTGACTCTGCAGTAACCCTTTTTATGAAAATAAAATATCATTACGAAGGACCAAAATCGGCGACCAGAGGGGGGTGAATGGAAGGCAAAAATTTTCTTTCAAAATATTTAGGCCACTGTCCCACTTGACTCCCAAATACACAAAACCAACAACATAATGTCCACAACCCCAAAAGAGTGGATGGACGTTCCCTAGAAACATAGCGGAACACCACAAAGCCAATGCAAGAGACGAGGATAAAAACGGAGATCAAAATACAACTGGTCGGGAATTGGTTGGCAACTGAATGGGAACTGGTCGGGAACTGGTCGGGACCATGTCAATCACGGTGATCGGCAACAGGACGGAAACTGGTCGGGAACTGGTCAGCACCACGTCGATCACGGTGGTCGGCAACAGGACAGAAACTGGTCGGCACCACGTCGATCACGGTGGTCGGCAACAGGACGGAAACTGGTCGGGAACTGGCCGGGACCGCGCCGATCACGGTGGTCGGCAAGAGGACGAAAAATGGTCGGAACTGGTCGGGAGCACTCGGCCTAAATTGGGAGGCGCTTCAGCACTGCAGTGCTACTCCTTGTTCTCCCACACCTGCCAACTAGCTTCACCAAAGTAGCCATCAGGCCACCGACGAAAGAATCAGGGAACAGGGGTCATGGGCAAGTGCTGCTCAAATGAGCTCACTCGGCGCTAGAGCACACGATGCTGGTAGCAATGCTATTAGGCCCCACACAAGAATCTCTCACGTAGTCAGAAAGCTAAGAATCAAAGGAAACACAGGAAGGAACACCTGCTCTGGATAGCAGCGACGCGAGAGGGAAAATCAACAAAAACTGGATCTGATCAATATAGATCGACATCAGATTTTGCACAGGCCGTCACAAGGGAGATGGAAAACTATCCCCAAGAAATCGTCACTCAATTTAAATTCAATGGCCTGGGAAAGCAAATCTAGGCCAAGCACTCAGTTTCTCCCCTAAAATGCAAATCTTACGATTTTTTGAAGCACGAGTGAAATTGGTTCAAATCACCTGGTGATCTAGTTCATCACTCGATAAAGCATCAATCAGCGCAAACAGAACGAGCCAAATCGCTTCAAATCTGATGAATAAAAATTCATCCAAAAATACCACCAAAAATCAACACAACACAGAGAGAAACGAAAATCTTAAAATAAAAGTCAACCCCCGGAGGGCCTCCTCTTCCCACTTAAAAATCCCTGGAGATCATCACACCAGAATTTATTTTTGGGTCTCTAAGAAAGAACCTAAACAGAAGGGGGAATCGGCTACTTGAAAAGGAAAAACGAAAAAGTGACCGAGGTAGGTCTAAATGGGGGCAGTCCACTCTTATTTATATGCCTATTACACAATTCCACTTCTGCCTCTATATATTTTTAGAGCGAACCACCTAGCCAAGGGCACTATGGTCCAACTTGAGATTTTCTGATCCGACGGCCACCGCGCCTTCTCACCGGTAGCCTTGTCTCGACGCAATCTCCCCGATGCCGCCACGTGTCGTCCGTCCGCATCGGGACCTCCGCCCGGGTTTTGAGGCCCAAACCTGCGAAACCCGTCGCCGATGGTTTTGAGGGCAAACCACCAAACCGTCAGCGAGTGTCGTACCGCATACGCATCCCCCGCCGATGGTTTTGAGGACAAACCACCAAACCTCCTCACGAGTAGTATACCACATACACGTCCCCCGCCATGTACACTTGCGCTCGTCGATGTCCCAAGTGTCAGCCACCGCGGCCGGCCATCCGGTCGTCTGGTCCATCAGTTCAAGCCTAGCATCCTCCCTTCACCGCACCTAGTCCATCAGCACGGCACGCCCTACTTGACCTTCTCCCAACCGTTGCCACCGCCTCCGGACTCCACACCTGCACATCACTAGCCAAGAGATATGTTTCGACACATAACCCTGTGCCAGGGGATCAGTAGAACCACCGAACCAACCACAACCACAAGTGTTGGACATGTTGACAATCGCTCATCACACCAACAAAGATGCTACACCATGATATGGAAAATCATGTGTTCGCAATCTTCCCCTTGATGAGTGCATTGTCAACACCAACACAAAGCCAGAGAAAGCCCACTCAAATGACCAAAAACCAAGAAAAAACTCAAAATGGTCACTTGCCATGAGCAACGCAAAGAGCAACAACTTGGTCCCCAAAGACATGGGCAACGGCTCGATGCAACCAAGCAAAAACACCTGAAAGCGGCTAGACCCTCTAGACAGAGGCAAACGGCTCGACGCATCTAGCAAAGACAAATGTGCAACTCCCCCTTGACAAGTGCATCAACCTCACGAATGCACATGAACGCACACTCTGGATTTGTGAAAACATTCTCCCCCTTGTTGACAAAAACACTTATCAAGTGGACAAAATAGAAGCTCCTCCTTAAAACATGCTATGAAATGCACAAGATGTACAATGCGAACATACAAAGCTTCAGGAGTATAGCAAGTTGAATAAAATCATGCTTAAGTTGGTACGACACATGTATTACAATAGGTGCAAGACAAAGCCAATGCTCAAACTGATCAAATGAAACTGAATATGAATCATAAGCACTTTGACCAGTTTTAAGTATATTTCATAAAATGGTGTTCACCAAAGAGGATAGCACATAGTAAATATAAGCAAGAGATCAAACTAGTGCTAGCACATATATACAAAAGTGAACTACCCCATATAACGATCATACATCATGTCTCAAGGAAGCACTTAACACTTGTAGCTTCAACATTGATCGAAGTTTTACAGCGGAGTACAAGGTTACTTTTAGACATGTGTATATGAGAGTATCAAACTCTCTGCCAAAAGATTTTGTTATTTTTATCATGTTTTTCAACCACGCCGAGTTCATCCCTTTGTGCAAGTGGGAAGCCATCTCGTCACGAGTGGTTGTGGACTAGCACTATAATGCCCAAGTTCATCTCACTCGAGTGAATGAGAAGCAATCTCATGACATTGCCGTGGGACAGTAAAGATCCAACTCCAAAGCATTTTCATCATTATTTAGCTTAGACATCAAATTTTAGCACAAAGATATCAAGAGATCCGAGATAAGTATATGATTCAAGAAATATGAGACATAGCAACTAAAGGATACATGTGAAAGCAACATGGATCTCAACACATCTTACACATGCAGTTGCCATCTCAAAGGTGAATATTTTTCAGATTTCATCATTCATTAAGCAAGTTCACATTTATAAAGCAAGCTTAGCTCATAACATGTATCAAGATGATCAAAAAGAGCCTAAGATGCTATAGCCATCATGTATCCATAAGACATATCAACCAGAGCATAACCTTAATCAATAAGCTATACAGGTGAAGCTAAGGACATGATATATGATACATGATGAGATACAAAGCAACATGATACAAAAGCAAAAGCAAAGAGAAACAAAGAAAGACTACTATACAAGATACAAAGCATCCCACAACTAAAATGGGAAGCAAACACCCAACTCCCCTCGTAAGTGTGCAAACTGGATTTGGTCAAGAGGTTTGGTGAAAATGTCAGCTAGCTGGCGCTCGGTGCGGATATGTCTCAAATCTATGGTTCCTTTCTCTTGGTTGTCTCTCAAAAAGTGGTACCTCACCTCAATGTGCTTGGTTTTAGCATGAAGCACTGGGTTTTTGGCTACACTTATGGCACTGGTGCTGTCACAGTAAAGTGGCACTCGGGTGAAATCTAAGCCAAAGTCTCTCAAGGTAGCAACTATCCAAAGCAGTTGAGAGCAACAAGTAGCAGCAGCAACATACTCAGCCTCACAAGTAGATTGGGCTATGGAAGACTACTTGCGAGAGGACCAAGAGATAAGAGACGAACCAAGAAACTGACAAGTACCAGAAGTTGACTTTCTCTCAATACGACAGCCAGCATAATCAGCATCAGAATAACTAGAAAGCGAGAGGGTGGAGGCGGTTGAGTACCAAAGACCGAACTCAGGAGTGAAATGAAGGTACCTCATGATCCTCTTGACAGCTTGACGATGAGACATGCGCGGTGAAGACTGAAAGCATGCACAAAGATAGACAGCAAACTGAATGTCCGGTCTCGTCGCCTACAAGTACAGCAGCGACCCAATCATGCTGCGGTACTCCTTCTGATCCACGTCTTCTCCCTCAAGGTCTTCATCCAGGGCAATGGTAGTCTCCATGGGCGTCAAAAGAGGCTTGGCCTTGCCCATGTCGAACTTTTTCAGTAGGTCCTTGGTGTACTTGCCTTGGTGCACAAATGTCCCTTCCCGAGTTTGCTTGATTTGCAACCCAAGAAAGAATGTCAACTCGCCCATCATACTGATCTCAAACTCCCTGCTCATCAAATCAGAAAACCTTGCCACAAGGGCATGTGAAGAGCCACCAAAGATTATATCATCCACGTATATCTGCACGATGAGAATGTCTTTGCCTTGCTTGAGAAGAAACAAAGTTTTATCAACAGAGCCCATGGAAAAACCCTTCCCAAGCAAAAAGGACTTCAACCTAGCATACCAGTCTCTGGGGGCTTATTTGAGACCATACAAGGCTTTGTGGAGTTTGTAAACATGGTCTGGGTGCTTAGGATTTTCAAAAATAGGGGGTTGCCTCACATACACTTCCTCCTCTATGTACACATTAAGAAAAGCACTCTTGACATCCATCTAATACAGCTTGAACCCTTTCGAAGCTGCAAAGGCCAAAAGGATCCTAATGGCTTCTAAATGGGCAATAGGAGCAAAGGTCTCCTCAAAGTCTATCCCCTCTTTCTGGCAAAACTCCTGAGCAACCAATCTAGCCTTATTCCTAACTATCACCCTATTCTCACTCTGCTTGTTCTTAAACACCCACTTGGTACCTATGGGATGACACTGTGGAGGTGGAGGAACTAGGACCCAAACTTTGTTTCTCTCAAAGTTCTCAAGCTCCTCATGCATGGCATTGACCCAATCAGCATTAGATAAAGCGTGTCCAATATCTTCGGGCTCAAAATTGGCAACAAAAGCAGAATGTGCAAAATGAGAGATTTCATATGACCTGTTGCGAGTGACACACTGGTTGACATTACCGATCATGGTTTCCAGAGGATGGTGGTGCTGAATGTGTATGGAAGCCGCTCTTGATGAAATAGCCTCTCCTTCAACTGCAGCTAGAGCTCCCTCAGGTGCAAGAGAGGGAAACTGGTCGTTCGGCCCCTATGAAGTCAAGAAGAAGGATCAGGGCCACAAACTGACGTAGTCATCGCAGGGTCGACAGAGGCAGCCGGTGGAGTCGGCTCAGGAGCACCCCAATCAGCATCGTCCTGCTCCTCCTCTATAAAGATGCTTTCACCCATCTCTTGATCACCTGCACGCTCAAAGACAGGAGAAGAATAAGGTGTGGTTTCGTCGAAGGTAACTTCACAAGTCTCCATGACGCGATTAGTCTCAAGATTAAGCACTCTATATGCACGTGAATGACTAGCATAACCGAGAAAGATGCCATCAGAAAATCTCAAAATTGTCTAAGTTACCTTACTTGAGAATGAAGCACCTACATCCGAAAACTCTAAAGTAGCTGACCTTAGGAGGACGCCCAAACCGCAACTCATAAGAAGTCTTCTTTGTAAAAGCTTGAAGGAAAATGTGGTTTGAAATGTGACAAGTTGTGTAGATTGCTTCAGCCCAGTAACGCCTAGGAGTCCCATGCTCATCGAGCATCATCCTGGCCAACTCAACAAGGGTCCGATTCTTGCGTTCAACAATCCCATTCTACTGAAGCACATAAGGTGAAGAAAACTGATGCTCAAGACTCAAAGATTTGCAAAAGGCTTCAAAATGAGAGTTCCTAAAGTCAGTGCCATTGTCACTGTGTATAGCTCTCATGGCATTCTTGGGAAACTCATTTTGTATCCTAAGAATCGATTTCCGCACATGAGAAAATGCCTCATCCTTGGACTCCATGAAAAAGACCCAAGAATAGCGAGAAAAGTCATCCACGATCACAAGAATGTACCACTTCCCACCATCCGACCGAACCCGAGCTGGACCTATAGTGTCCATGTGAAGAAGCTCGCCGGGTTGTTTGGTCATCACTTGGTTCACAGTGGAATGAGAAGTGGCTACCATCTTCCCGTGACGACACGGGTGACAAACCAAGTCCTTATCGAACTTTAGCTTAGGCAATCCTCAGATTAGATCAAGAGAGCTCAACCTTGCAAGCAAGTCAAATCTCAAGTGACCAAGCCTCCTATGCCACTTCCAAAGCTCAGAAGAAGTGCCTGCCACCAAACACCGAGAAGTGCTAAAAGAGCGAGAAAAATCGGCACAAAAGACAAGCCCAAAAGGTACAATCAAACACACAAGATCACCTCGCAAATCAAGTATGCATGAAAGACCCGGCTTAAAAGCGCACTTTGAAACCATCTCTAAGGAGTTGCGAAACTGAAAGAAGATTGAAATGCAAGCTCAAAACCAAAGCAACATCCTTGAGCATAAAGTTCTCATTGAGCCTTATCGACCCACGAGAAAGCACCTTACCCAAATGTGATGTACTCCTTGGAGGTCATGGGGTTGAGGCTGGAGAACCAATTTGAATTATCGGTCATGTGGCGCGAACACCCGGAATCAACAAGCCATATGTTCTCTAAGCCTCCATGCTGCATCAATAGAAAGACATGGGATGAGTAAATGATCCAACACTGGGGTTAGTAAACTGAAGAGAATACCAGTGCTGGGTCATTTGCCCTGGAAAAGTGTTAGGAAAAACACCACATGTCGTGTCCCATGGGAGAGAAGCGATCACCACGAGAAAGAAAATGTGGTCCACTAGAAGTGTAGGACTAAGAGCCACTGCCACAGGACCTGGAGTCGTATTGAGGATGACTTGGTCCACGCCGGGCACGACCATCATGTGGTCTCACAAACTAAGGCCTAGCACCTTGAGATCTTGCACCTCTTGGTCTAGTGTTATGCCTCTGAGCGGATGAACTCTGCATGCCATGAGATGGGTGATGCATGTCCTGCTGGTAAAGCTCAAACTCACGCCTCTAATCTTTCTTCCTCCTAAAGCAAAACTCAAATAAGTGACCATCCCTCTTGCAATAGTCACAGTGGTACACCTCTCTCTTGGGTGGTGGATTGCTCTCTCTGTTGTGGATATGGTTCACTCTTGGGGTGGTCTAGCTTTAGGAAGGGGTTTATCAGATATATTTGGTAGAGTGTCAAGTGGGTTCCTAAGGTGGTTAGGTTTTGAAATCCACACTTGCTTTTGAGGTGGAGCTTTTGGAGGCTCTTCAAGTACTCCATCCTTCACAATGGGTTTGGTAGGCTCAGAGGGCTTTGGTGAGTCAATCTTTATGAGCTTGGAAGGATTGGTGGGTTTCTCACTCGTGCTCAAACCACTATGTTCACCAACCTTGCCAAAGACATTGTTACCCTTTCCACCTAAAGAAAAGCCTAAACCCGTTGTGTTAGTACCCTTCTTGTACTGAATCATCATCATGCCCAACTGTGGCTCACTGCAAGAAAGCCAACTCAACATGTGCTAAAGGAATGTGTTTTCCTCTTCAGTCTTTCTCTTGTCATGCCTACAGTTAGCAAGCTCTAGATCTAAAGCCTCACAGCAAAGACACTAAGCACTAGTACCATCCACACTAGACTTCTCAAGAAAAGCAATCCTGGAAATCTTCTCAGAAAGCTCAGAGCACAACTCAGCACAAGACTTGCAAGGACCTAACAAAACAGGCTCAGCTCTAGCCCTATCCAACTCCTCAACCAAAGCAGAGTACTTAAACTGCAAAGAAATAAGATTAGACATGTTAGCAGTGCATTCATCGCACTCAGTCTCGTTAGACAGAATAACTCTATCCTTCTTGATTCGCTCAAGTTCATCTAAGGCCTTGAGAAGCTTAGCCTTGAAGTCATTGGGTTCCTTAGCAGCATAAATGAGCAAAGCATCTTGCTTTAGCATGGTGTCATTCGCAGATTCAAGCTTAGCGAGAAGAGATTCGATTGTGAGTCCTACCTCAGGCTCGATGTCGGCCTCGTCGTTGTTGCCTGTGGTGGTGTCGTCAAACGCCATGGTGCAGTAACCTCCTCGGCGCTTGTTGGCGTAGAAGCTCAAACCATTGAACTTGTTCTCGACCTTCTTCTCAGACTCATCATCACTCGGAGGAGAGTCACCATTAGAGTCGATGTCGCTAAAAGACACAACGAGGGCTCGCTACTTTGCTTCCAGCTGCTCAAAGTACTTCTTCTTCATACGCTCGGGGCTGAAGTTTTTCTTGGACTTGTACTTGCGAGGGGATGACTCATGTTTGTCCTTGTGCTTGGAGTAGTCATGCTTATCGGAGTAGCTCTTGTTCTTGTTGGGGCAGCTGGTGACGTAGTGGCCGGGCTCTCCACATCCAAAGCAGCCTTACTTGTTGCCATCACATCAACGGTTCAAGTGATTGTTGTGAAACCGCGAGAACTTGCTGATGACAAGCGCCAGCTCATCATCCCCAAAAGCCTCCATCTGCTCCTCTGTTACAGACACAAGAGATGACAAGGCAAGAGACAACTGTGATGGGTTAGTCAAGGAAGAACTTGAACTTGAGATACCTGACACCAAAGCCATGGTAGGAGCAGACGGATTCTTGATCCTCACTTGCGTCTGGAAGTCGATCTCGGTGGACTTGAGCTTGCTGAACAGCTCATCCACGGTGAGAGTCTCGTAGTTGGCCCATTCGATGATCGCCTGCACCTTGACCTCCCAAACCCTCCGATCTAGAGGATATAGAAGCTTGAGTGCTCTCTGATGATCATCATACGGCATAGCTGCATTGTTAGCCCGTATGTTGTTCACAATGGTGGTAGAGCGAGAAAACATCGAGTCAACAGTATCTCCATCAACTTGAGTAAAGTTCTCGTACTCCCTCTTGTATGTCTCGTAGAGTCTGGTTTTGACATGGGTTGTACCCTCATGGAAGCTTTGAAGCCTCCTCCAGATCTTACGAGCCGTCACACAATCAGAAACACGATCAAACTCAGAAATCGACAAAGTAGCGTAAAGTTCAACACTGGCAATGTTGTTAGCATTGTGTTGGTCGATCTGCTCTCGATTGACACGTGCATCAAGCACCTGGTAGTTAGCATTCTCAATGATCTCCCAAACACGCCAATCGATCCCTTGTAGATGCGCTTGCATCCAAATCTTCCAATACGAGTAATTCTCCCCATTGAATTAGGATGGCTTACCCGATCGATGATTCAAGGCCATGTCACCTTCTATGAATCATGGACCAATTAAGGTAGAAGTGATCCTCAACCGGCTCTGATACCAATTGAAGGACCAAAATCGGCGACCAGAGGGGGTGAATGGGACCAAAAATTTTATTTCTAAATATTTAGGCCACTGTCCCACTTGACTCCCAAACACACAAAACCAACACAGTGATGTCCACAACCCCAAAAGAGTGGATGGACAACGTTCCCTAGAAACACAGTGGAACACCATAAAGCCAATGCAAGAGACGATGATAGAAACGGAGATCAAAACACAACTGGTCGGGAGCTGGTTGGCAACTGAATGGGAACTGGTCGGGAACTGGTCGAGACCACGTCAATCACGGTGGTCGACAACAGGACGGAAACTGGTCGAGAACTGGTCAAGACCACGTCGATCGCGGTGGTCGGCAATAGGACAAAAACAGGTCAGGAACTGGTCGGGACCACGCCGATCATGGTGGTCGGCAACAGGACGAAAACTGGTTGGGAACTGGTCGGGAGAACTCATCCTGAATTGGGAGGTGCTTCAGTGCTACAGTGCTACTGCTTGTCCTCCCACACCTGCCAACTAGCTTCACCAAAGCAGCTATCAGTCCACCGACGAAAGAATCTGGGAACAGGGGTCAAGGGCAAGTGCTGCTCAAATGAGCTCACTCGGCACCTGAGCGCACGATGCTGGTAGCACTGCTATTAGGCCCTACACAAGAATCCCTCACGCAGTCAGAAAGCGAAGAATCGAAGGAAACTCAGGAAAGAAGACCTGCTCTGGATAGCAGCGACGCGAGAGGGAAACTCAACAAAAACTGGATCTGATCAATACAGATCGACATCAGATTTTGCACAGGCCATCACAAGGGAGATGGAAAACTATCCCCAAGAAATCATCACTCAATTTAAACTCAATGGCTGGGGAAAGCAAATCTAGGCCAAACACTCAGTTTCGCCCCAAAAATGCAAATCTTACGATTTCTTGAAGCACGAGTAAAATTGGTTCAAATCACTTGGTGATCTAGTTCATCACTCGACAAAGCATCAATCAGCGTGAACAGAACAAGCCAAATCGCCCCAAATCTGACGAATAAAAATTCATCCAAAAATACCATCAAAAATCAACACAGCACAGAGACAAACGAAAATGTCCAAACAAAAATCAACCCCTGGAGGGCATGAGGAGGGATTAGGGCCTCCTCTTCCCACTCAAAAATCCCTAGAGATCATTACACCAGAATTTGTTCTTGGACCTCTAAGCAAGAACCTAAACAGAAGGGGGAACCGGCTACTTGAAAAAGGAAAAACAAAAAAGTGACTGAGGTAGGTCTAAGTGGGGGCAGTCCACTCTTATTTATATGCCTATTACACAATTCCACTTCTGCCCCTAGATATTTTTAGAGTGAACCACCTAGCCAAGGGCACTATGGTCAAACTCGAGATTTTCTGATCCGACGACCACCGCGCCTTCTCACCGGTAACTTTGCCTCGACGCAATCTCCCCGATACCGCCACATGCTGTTCGTCCGCATCGGGACCTTCGCCCGGGTTTTGAGGCCCAAACCCGCGAAACCCATCACCGATGGTTTTGAGGGCAAACCACCAAACCGTCCGTGAGTATCGTACCGCGTACGCATCCCCCGCCGATGGTTTTGAGGAGAAACCACCAAACCTCCTCACGAGTAGCATACCACAAACGCGTCCCACGCCATGTACACTTGCGCTCGTCGATGTCCCAAGTGTCAGCCACCGCGGCCGGCCATCCGGTCGTCTGGTCCGTCAGTTCAAGCCTAGTGTCCGCCATTCACCGCACCTGGTCCGTCAGCACCGCACGCCCTACTTGACCTTCTCCCAACCGTTGCCACCGCCTCCGGATTCCACACCTGCACATCACTAGCCAAGAGACACGTTTCAACATATAACCCTGTGCCAGGGGATCAGTAGAACCACCGAACCAACCGCCAACCACAAGTGTTGGACATATTGACAATCGCTCATCACACCAATAAAGATGCTACACTATGATATGGAAAATCATGTGTCCACAATCTCCCCCTTGATGAGTGCATTGTCAACACCAACACAAAGCCAGAGAAAGCCCACTCAAATGACCAAAAACCAAGAAAAAACTTGAAACGGTCACTTGCCATGAGCAACGCAAAGAGCAACAACTTGGTCCCCAAAGACATGGGCAATGGCTCGATGCAACCAAGCAAAAACACCTGAAAGCGGCTAGACCCTCTAGACAGAGGCAAACGGCTCGACACGTCTAGCAAAGACAAATATGCAACTCCCCCTTGACAAGTGCATCAACCTCACGAATACACATGAATGCACACTCTGGATTTGTGGAAACATTCTTCCCCTTGTTGACAAAAGCACTTATCAAGTGGACAAAATAGAAGCTCCTCCTTAAAACATGCTATAAAATGCACAAGATATACAATGCGAACATATAAAGCTTCAGGAGTATAGCAAGTTGAATAAAATCATGCTTAAGTTGGTACGGCATATGTATTACAATAGGTGCAAGACAAAGCCAATGCTCAAACTGATCAAATGAAACTGAATATGAATCATAAGCATTTTGATCAGTTTTAAGCATATTTCATAAAAGGTGTTCACCAAAGAGGATAGCACATAGCAAGTATAAGCAGGAGATCAAACTAATGCTAGCACATATATTTTAACCATTGCCACCGCCTCCGGACTCCACACCTGCACATCACTAGCCAAGAGACACGTTTTGACACATAACCCTGTGCCAGGGGATCGGTAGAACCACCGAACCAACCACCAACCACAAGTGTTGGATATGTTGATAATCACTCATCACAC
Organism: Bothriochloa decipiens; assembly: GCA_023333625.1. Lineage (NCBI taxonomy): Eukaryota > Viridiplantae > Streptophyta > Magnoliopsida > Poales > Poaceae > Bothriochloa > Bothriochloa decipiens. The sequence continues at coordinate 42,186,595 of CM041633.1, read as the reverse complement.
CAGCAAAGATGCTACACCATGATATGAAAAATCACGTGTCCATATATTATAAACTAGTTTACTCTGAATACACTAGAAAATACATGACAGTTGTTTCTGCACAATAAGCCAAGCTCAGTGGGCAACAGAAGTATGAAAACTGAATCTGGCTGAACCATGTTCACTAAGTATTTCGCCACATGAGTGAGACTGCAGAACATTGTAAAGTGTAAACAGATTGTGAACATGAAAATGACAATTTGGTTATTTTCTGTCATTCATGGATAAATGACTGTAAATGCACTTTTCTGCATGTTTTGTAGCCTCTGGACGTGGCCTAAGGCCAAGAAAAGGTGCCAGTGCAGTGTATGTAGCATACACATGTTCCTGCACAGGTATAAACAATCAATATATGATAAAGGGGGCATTTGTTGAGACACAAAGCCATATTACTAGGCAGCTGAAAACTGTATGATGCAGCAAAGTTTTGGAGGATTGCATATTTCTATTTCCATTGAAAGATAACTGATGTGTGACTACACTGCACAATCTCAACTGACTACATAAAAGGTGTTGGGTTAACAAACCAGATGGTCAGTGGAGTCTTCAACACTAAGTCCAAACATAATCTATTTATTCAGTTTGAGGAATAGAATGGATTATTCCATCACTACGACATGCATCTCAAGGCTGGAACACAAATAAGTACCGGTGCCATCCCGCCAAATTCACAGGATTGTAAGATGGATAGGATGCAAAACAAATACCCAAGTAATTCAAGTAAATGATTAATCCACAATAGCCTAGAGGTACCTTCCGCGAGTAACTTTGGTTCTCACCTGCACCAAGACGCAAATTTGAGTGATGCCAATCCAAAATTGACTCAGTTTTGGTTCTGGTAAACAAGTCAGCCGGATACCTGTATGAGACAATATCAAAAACAGCGGCTCTAAGATTACCAAGGAACATATATGACTCGCAACAATCATTAAAATATAACACACATTATCCTGTTCAAGTAAGGCTAGCACTTATTAATTTGCTGATATAGACCCACTCTGCATTAAGAAATCTTCTTTTACTTTCAGCATTTGTTACAGAAAAACTAACTACGAGTAATCCTGACCAACTAAGCAACACGACCTTGCCTTATGACCCAGCTTCAATAACTACTTCAACAAATCAATCATTGCCGAAAAGTTTACTAGGTTTCTGGAAAAGACTAGCTTTTGCCAGCCTTGATACTTTAATGGTATAACAAAACATCTTTAGAACAATGGCTAAAAAACTCAATTTATCTGTACAAACTCATCAGCTCAGAAGTTACTCAAATAACTGAATTTTCATGAAGAGACGGATCTGCTCTTTGACATGCTAATATAAAAAAGAACTAAAAAAATGAGTATAACTTGATCAGGTTACACCAGACTCATCACTTTGAATTTGACGGCGAAAGATTTTTATATGCTGCACAAAGCAAATCAATTGTAAATGACACAGTTCGGAAAAGGTAGTTACAAGAAACAGCAAATAAAAAAAATTGAGAATCATTTCTATTATGTAATGTACCAGTGACCTGCAACTCCAGGTAAGACAGATGCAAGATACCTCAAAATGGCATGACTGTCCAAAAAATGTCAAGTTTCATCACAGTAAGTCAATTATCCCTTTCGTTGGCAATAAAGGCAGAGGCGAGGAAATGGGAGTTGGAATCAGCGCTCCACAAAACAAGGGCAGAGGCACCTAGTCGTTGGCAACTCAGATTACAGGCTGCTGCAGATAGCACTAGGCTGCTATGTGCTACAATTTCATTAAACCAAATCTCAGGATCTGTGCAACATGTACTAGAGCCCAGGAAAACTATACTAGGGATACTACACATATTTAATATCAGTAGTATTATTAGCAAAGTTCAAGCATGTAAAGGATGGTACACATAATGAAACAGATAATTCTGAAGGGTCCTACTATATGGACTGGTGATTAAACAAACTAGTAGCAAGGTCTATAACATTCACTTGGGACATCAGATGACTCCTAGCCTTTTTTCTGCTTGTCAGAATTAAAATAACATTTGTTTGCAAAATTACATATGTCAAAGGCAAAAGGAAAAAAATGCAAATACACACAGTTTAACTAGCAATCAAGCCAAATGTATTGAATCTATGTATGTGGATGTTTACAGACGAGGTTTCAACAAAGTTTGAGACAATCAGCAAGCAACCCATAAGTCAATCCGCCTATACGAGTTTTGACAGGGCATGGCATACCATTCAAACAGTTTAAACCTTCCATCCACAATTGCAGGCACTTGCCCCATTGGGTTTATCTCTGAAGAGAAGAACAGCAATCGGAGGAAATCAAGCAGCTCTAAAAATACTAGCGAGATGAGTTTCATGAATCTTCCACCACAATAGTGAAAAGATCATAGGCACATACTACTGATTGTTATATTACACATAATTGACACTCAATTTGAGGCACCGGTCAAATAATTACATCAATATTGGCCAATAAAGAGGACACGTTCTTGACCCTACCAAGTGATACTCTGAATTCTGAAATGTCAAACTGCTTCCTGGATCAGTTCAGCTGCTGCTCATGAAGTACTGTTATGTGCCTATAGAAACACTCATTTCAATTCCATGTGTTTTTGCAAACCAAACCATCTCTATGGGCACCACAGCCCTGTTAAACTGACTGAACAGCAACTCTTGAAATGAAAATACAATGTCATTATAAACTGACTTACTCTAAATTCATTCAAAAATAGATGACGAGTTCTGCACAATAAGCCAAGCCCGGTGGACAACAAAAGAATTGCAAACTGAATCTGGCTAAACCATGTTCACTAAGTATTTTGCCATATGTGTCAGACTGCAGAACACAGTAAACACATTGTGAACATGAAAATGACAGTTAGATTATTTGCTGTCATTCATGGATAGATGACTGCAAAATAGTTCAGAACACAAACCACTCTATCGTGGTACAATAGATGTAGCAACCTGAACAAACAAGAAGAAAACCTACAGAACATCAGGTGGGCACAAGATACACTGAATCATCATACGTGTCTATCCTAATTAACATGGCGATGATTGCCAAAACAATCACAATCATGCTCAGAACAAAAGCAAATTTTGCTCTGTACTTCCTCATCTTCCCTATGCTGCTTGTAATATAGACATCATCTTCTTTGAGTTCAGTTTCCAGGGAATTCTTGCTCGATGTGTTCTCAGCCTCGGTAGTGGAAAGTCCTGATTCATCGGCATTGGATAGAGTGTCAGACCTCTCATTGCTGTTCTGCATATCAATGATTCCATTCTCATCTTTCATCTCATCAGCCTTGCTGTCTGAATGCAGAGATTGCATCTGTTCAGATGAGACTACTAGTTCCTTATGTTCCTGATATGGTGACGATAATCCACTGGAATTTGCAGTGGATTGTCCCACATTGCTAGCAGAGTCAGAGTCGTATGAGCTTTGAAGCAATCGGAGAAGTTTCCTTGGTGTTGAGTATATCTTCACGTCATCAATGCTGATCGGCCTGTCTGAAGCCTAGAGAGGAAAACAGAACAATAATAAAGTTAATTTCTGGCTCAACTGCGATACTGTATACAGTTCAACACAACTCATGAACCACACATTGTACAAAAAGAACATAAAGCAAATCTTGGAATATCTATTAGCACAGTTGAGATAGATGTATAAACATATTTACCTTAGGACTGGGAGTCTTGTCACTTGATATGGAGCCATTTGGGCTTGGTGACACAAATCCTGCAAATGTGTTAGTGCACTCAAAGTTAGCATCAGTCACCTCGCTGTCACAGACCTCACCCAAGTCATCTTCAGAGGAATTGCTGTTTGAGCAAAGCTGAATGAACAAGCCATCCTTCAGAGAAACATCAACGCCATCATTGTTCCACAACCTCCGGTTCGTGCGCCGACTCTGATCAAAGTTGCAAGAGGACTGCCCGACGGAGACCGGCGACTCGGTGAGCGTGCTGCCATTCATGATGGATGAATCCACAACCTGCGACTCTGGGGATCTGAACTGTGCCGGAGGAGCAGTCACGGTGGAGCCTGCAGGGCTGCTCCCTTTGGCACCCCAGAGGCTCCGGCACGGGCTCTTCTCCCTTCTCTTGTGAAAATTGCAGCCAACCATTGGGCTGCTTGTGCGAACCTCATGCCTTGACCCCTTCTGCGCGGCGATGCTCTTGGCGCTCTGCGACGCCTCAAACGCAGCGCCACGCACGAACGGCATGCGGTCGTTCTGGCACCGCTCCATCACATCAATCACCCTGCCGAGCTCCGAAGACAGGCACCTGGGGTCAACGAATTTCATGAAGAAGTTGATCATCTGGATCGCCGAGAGCCGCTTCTGCGAGCTGCTCTCCGCCGTGTCCCCGTCAAGGATCTGCAGCCCAGACCTCACAATGGACCTCGCGTACGCCTCCGCAATCAGGCCATTGTGCTTCACCAGCGCCATGGCCAGGCCCATGTGCGCGTTCGAGCGCGTGGCCCGGTCGTGCATCGCCCCGGCCACCTTGAGGCAGACCTCGTTCACCATCTCCCCCGACGCGAACCGCCAGTTGGTGGACTCGACGAGCGCCTTGAGGCACAGCGCCGCGCCGGACGCCGCGCCGCCGCCGTCCTGGCCTGTACTCCCCATGAGCGCGCCGCAGAGCGGCCTGCAGAGGGACGCGATGATGGCGGCCTTCTCGCCGTCGGGGGTGGCGGCCGGGTCGATGCCGTAGCGCGCGATGGCCGGGACCACCTTGGAGCAGGCCTGGTGGAGCGGGAAGGACCCCCCGCTGGAGGAGAGCGTGCCCATGATGGTGGCCATGATGTTGCCGATCTGCGGCACGATGTTGCGCCCGTGGACGCGCGCCAGCACCTCGTAGAGTGAGATGGTGAACTCGCCGGTGGAAGTGGTGCCGACGCCGGCGGTGGCGGCGGTGGCGGTGGTGGTGTCGGAGACCTCGGCGAGGAAGTGCGGGATGGACTTGGAGTCGAGGTGCCTGGCGTAGGACTTGAGCGCCTTCATGGCGGCGCGGCGGCTGTCGGCGTCCTTGTTGTCGAGGTTGTCCAGCTCCTGCCGCAGCAGCGGGCTCAGGCTCCGGCCCATCGGCGGCCGTCCGGGGAGCACGGACCGCCGCACCACTGCGAAACAAACGATTCAGACACGGAAAAGGGCGCGTTTTTCAGGCGTTTGAGGACAGAATCAAGCGCAAGAAACACGGAATCGGTGGCCGCATCCAGCGAAATCTCCAGAGGAGTCAGATTCTAGCTGCAAATCTCGCGCCCAAGATTACTAATTTGCATTGACAGCGCAGCGTAGGGGAGAGTCAAAAGAGGAAATTGATAAATAATAACCGGCCCAGCCAAATCAACCTAGAGACCCGCCGGACGCGCACTAAATCAACCGCGCAAGAAGAAACGCGCAGGGGATGTTCCAAGAACTGGGCTGGAGAGACTGAGGAATCAACAAGAGTGGCCAAGTCTGCGGCGTCGCATTGAACTCACCTGGATTCAAGAACGGGGACTGCAGAGCCTCTCTCTCCTTCCCTCCCTTCCCTCCTCCTCTCTCCACGGCTCGAATTCAAATCGCCAGGCGGCGGTAGTATATAGAACTGTAGTGTAGGAGAAGGAGGAGAATTCAAGCGGGGGCGGTGGAGCGAATCAAATTTCAATCATCCTCGGCAGCTCAGATCCGCAGGGGGTTAAAACTGGCCGGTGTGGTTCTTGCGTCCCCCTCTCTCTATCCCGGCGTTTTCGAACTGGAGGGAGCAGAGCAGCCAAAGGCTAGTTTTCTCACTCGCGTTAGGCCAGCCACAGAGAGGAGGCGAGTCCAGGAGGCCCACCTGCAGCGACAGGCACGGGGCGCGGGTGCGTTTCCAGGTGAAGAAGGCCTGGCCCGCGGAAGGGGGCGGAGGCGGAGGAGCGGCCGCGGAGTTTGAATTTGGGGTCGGCGGAATGACTCTTCTGCCCTCGGGCCGCTCTGACAGCTCGTTCGGTGTTCCTGCCACGGTCACCCACGACGCCACGTCCCGTGGTGGGGTCGTGGTCGGTTGGGCCGTTCCAATCCGTGTAATGTAAGAATGGGCCGAATGGCCAATGGGTGGCAACCGGGCTTGCACGACGCGATGCAGAGAGAGAGGTTAATGCTCTCTCGAGAACTTGATAAGATCTCTAATGCCAATGATCAAATGTTCGGTCAGATGTGTATCGGAAGGAAAACGTCTTACGTAGAAACCACCCTAGTGTATGAATTATACTTAAACTTGGTTGCACTCGTAAGCGACCATGAAAAGAGCTGAAAAAGTAGCCCATAGATTGACGAGTCCGTCCATTCGTCACTTTTGCAACGTGTCGAGTTGACGACCGAGCAGCAACGCAACGCAGGCGAGCATCACGGAATCGGCACGATGTCAGCAGGCCGCCGCCGCCGCGTCGTGTGCCGACCACCGCACTAGCAACAACCCAGACCCAGCCCAACGACGACGAGGACTGGACCGGAGCGCTGCGGTCAGTTGTGGCGACCGGAAAACGAGCGGGTGACACTGCCACCTGCCACACTGCGGTCAGTTGCTGCCTATTGCCCCTGCTCCTGCGTGTGTGCTGTCGGCCAGCGCTCCGCTCGCTGCAGCCCATAGCCTACAGCCTTGGAGGAGGGTGGTTTGGGGGTGGAGGACAGTCGCGGCGAGCAGATAAGGGGCGTGTTCGCGGTCAAGTTCTCGACGCCAGGAAGCAGCAGCTAGGCTCAAGGAGTCGGTGTTTGGTCGAGGTTCAGGCCTCCCTAACATCCATGCTTGTTTTGCAATGCAATAGGCAAGAAAAAAAAAATATTATGTAACAAAAGGCATCCATCTATAATCGAATTGCGTATAACCGAGTTGTTGGCATTTGGCAATTTATTTGAGAATTAAGAAGTAGGTTTTTAGAGGCCTTGACTTACGTGAAATCAGCAAGACATTTCAAGCCATCAAAAATCAGGCTAATCACCTGTCTAGACCAAAAAAATACACCTAGACACGGTTTGCTCTTGGATTGATGGATTTTGGTCTATAATTTGGACACTTGTTCAGTTGGCTTTTGTTGAATTGATGTAATAGTATCTTCTAATGTGAGATACTCATCTTCGATCAATCTTTAAATTTGCCATACATTAGCTATTCATGTGTGTTCTTACGATGTCAGTGAAAATTTGTGTTCGTGGTCCGCCCCACCTAAATTTCTGTCCGAGCTCCGCCACTGGCTGGAGCAAAGCAACGGTACGTGCCGAGGCCGTTGGGACAACGTCGTGGTCAGTTGTGGCAACTCGAAAACGAGAAAGCCACGGTTTCTCAAACGGGAAAGCGTGAGCTTCTTGTTTGCAACATGGAAATTTCTGAGATGAGGACACCACCAATGCCGCGAGGGACCATCCATGCTAGCCTGTCATGCCAAGGACAACAATGCCATGAGGACACCCAATGTCATGGGGGTGTTCAGAAGGTCCATTATTTGGCTGATTTAACCGATTTAATAATATTCTATCAAAGAAAACAACGGGACAAGGCCGAGCCGAAGATATTTTACTCCCCGTCCCATAAATAAACGTAATTCGTTAACTTTTATAATTCATGTTTGACCGTTCATTTTATTTAAAAGTTTTTTAATAAATATGTTTTGTTAATACTATGTTTTGTTAACTGACAGCGATGGTGCTGGCGTCACATAAAGGCACACGCGGGCATCACCAGTCGTTGAGGCGCTGACCGACTGCCTACCTCACTCATATATGTTCATGAAGCGTCGTGGGCTTCTTGTGGCTGTGTGTTGATGATGCTGTGGCCGTCTTCATGCGCGGCGCCCCTTTTCCCGCTTGAGATATATATCGAACCCGTTTAATTTGTGGCTGATGTTGATCCCGTTATTTGCAGTGAACTTACACATCAGCACACCCTACACCCTTTTGTCATATCTGTTGATTGTTTTTTTTATTGCCTCTTACTGGTAAAGCTATAGTATCTGTTCAGCGTACATATTCACACACTCACGCCTCACGCACACCATAGACATCAGCACTAGCACGCCTACAGACCTATAACTACACACAGTAAAAATCGCATCCTTGTAGAGATCGACAAAACTACTCAGAGCTCCGTAGACGACGAACACGTCGTTCTGACCATTGTGGCATCACGCGAAGGAGGCAACACGATTTTATTGGAAAACACTGTTCCCATGAACAGTGTCCCGATGAGAAACGCAGTCGAATCCGAGATTCGAACCTGCGCCGGCTGCGTGGCCACTGCCTCCGCTAGCCACCCAAGCGAAGGCTTGGTCTCATATCTGTTGATTGTTGATATATCGTCCAGTCCCATTTTGCCGACCGGGAATCACATTCACATTCACACAGAAGAATGAAGCTTGGTGCATGAAATTCTAATCCTACTCCGCTTCTTTATCCTCCGTGCATCCATGGCCAAGTTTTTTTCTCGAATACGCAAAAAATTTGCGCATCTTTGTATTTAAGTAGAAGAAGTTTTTACACCCGCGCTTTCGCGCGCTTTTAGAAGTTAACATATTACATGAAACGCTGCTCTCATACCTTTTCCTCATAAGCGGATTACTCACGAAATAGACAACCTAAGTTGCGCGCACCGGCTTCGATCGATGGATCGGTGGTGGCGCTCAAGCGCGGGTGCCGCGTCGCCCGCGCAGGCTTCGTGGGCGTGCGAGGTCGAGGAAGAGCTCCCGCATCAACTCGGTATCCGCATCCACGGGGTCATCGCCGAACGTGGTCTCGAACTTATGCTTGGCCTCTGCCGTCGTTTTCCCTCAAGCTGCGCCATCCACTGAATGATGAGGGCTTCTCCTCGCCTGGCGACCAGGACGTCGGCGACTGACCGTGCTGCTCGTGGGTCAAATGGCAATCCGAGGGCCAAGTCGTGGGTCAAATGGCAATCCGAGGGCCAAATCGTGGGTCAAATGGCAATCCGAGGGCCCCAGTGTCATTGACATGTTGTTGTGGCGTGGATATCTACCGCTATGATGATATACAGTGCCTAAGATAAAGTTGGTATAAAAATCGATTCAGCAGCTGGATTAGAGTTTCGTTTGCATACTTCTAGCTAGCTAGCACTGCTAGTCCTCCACAGGGAAAAAAATAACCAGTAAAGCTACAATTCCTTGATGTCCAAGCACGCGGTTCAACCATATTATTATGTCTATATTACACGGCAGGGTGGACCGGTTTCTACTACACTTTGCAAGTCTTTTTGTGCCTCAGTCTCGTTGTAATATTCAATTCGTTTGTGGTGTGCAGCTGCTAGCTTTTTTCGTTGACGATGATGACGACGACGATGATGGGATGGATCAAGATGTGGCTATCGTCTACATAATCTTCATTCCTTTTGCTTTTTGGTTGCATTTGAGTACGTTATATATGCAGAAGAAGCCTCAACTTATATATTATTATTATATTCTAATGACGCAAGAAATTAATAATTATTCCATCTTCATCCTTTACAAGGAGCCATGATGCCATTTTTATATTCCTGGCTGACCGAACCAGACGAGTCAACATAAAAATGAAAAGAATACTCCAATATATGCTAACAAGTCAATTCAGAGAGGCATGATTTGTTGGAATAAATAAAGGTTTCCAAGGACACCTGGGGGTGCAAGTGCAATGAAAAAAGATTTTTTTAGATCCCCCGTCTAAATTTTAAGGTTATCGTACAGCCCTTTGCAATGCTAACTACTCTGCTTTAAAATAGCTACGTAGATATTATGCTTTCTACGTTTGTGTAACTTTTTATCAGATATCAGATATATTAAAAATGGGGATACGATGTTTGAAGCTCCCTTTTTATGGCAGAATCTACGCTCATTCGCATTTTTCCTTGACTCAGTCAAAGTGAAAAATAAGAGAGATATAATCGACATCTAGTCAAATTATATTAATAAATGCCCTTATTACTGCCTATAATTAAATGATGCTTTGTTCTAATTAATAATTGCAGTATTAATAAAAATAAAAGATAGTACAAGCGTAAGAACGCTCCTCGAATTTTCTCCACGATGTCAAGCTAGTGTTCCGATGATACCCATGCCAAAAACACTAGTCAACTTTGGAATAGTTAAGTCCGAAGGAAAAAAAAAAAGGCCAATCAATTTTCCATACTAGGCTACAACTCCATTGCTGCCTAGGAAGCAAAGTTTGTGGCAAGTTGAAACACAGTGGATTTAATTTATACGCAACCATTGAGGAGGCTTCTAGCCTACACCATACACACCACATAGAGTTTCCGCCGTCTTCCATCTCCATTTTGAAAAAGAACACGTCTTTCCACATACGGGAACATTTCCAATTTAATATTTCAAGTGCGATTTAACTTAGCTGCCAAGAAATTACAAAAATCACATAACTAAAAAGTCGATATCATCCCTGAACGGCAAGGTGGTTGTCATTCTTTACATCTCAAGATCTTTGTTCCGTCGTCGAGGCAAGAAGAGTGAAAAGAGCCAAGTGTCCATGTCTAAAAGGAGAGAGAGAAATAAGAAGCGAGAGTCATACATCTAATCTAACTTCATGAAGCAACGGAATTATAGACATAAAAGGGCCTTGACCCATGTTTACGTATTACTACAAAATCATAACTACAATTTTACCATTGAATTTAAATCCATTGGGTTGCAAAATTATGTGATAATAATAAAGTAACCATTTCTTAAAGGTTTTACCCTTTGTATTTTAAAATAGAGACAATTGAAGATAAACCACTATAATTAGTCCTAACTATAAGAAAGATAGGAGCATGAGAAAACGCATGATTTCGACATGGATACTAGTGAGAGGAAGACTCTATATTGAGATTACACTAGATTTTGCAAGGAGCACGTATGTAAGGTTTTAGATGGCTAGAGGGGGGTGAATAGCCTATTAAAAATTCTATAAATCACTAGACAAAACTTGATTAATATAACAAATGGCGTAAACACGGTTTTGGCTAGCCTATATTGAGAGCAAGCCTCCTAATGACAATTTTAATATATATTATAATATCTATATCACACAAAGACTATGTCACTACTTTCTAATCTATTGAGCTATAAGATAACCAATTCTACACAAGCTACACAATATATATATAAATAAGAAAGTAAATACAAGAGATAGGATGGCAATTTCAATACCGCCGGTGAAGTGAAGATGTTGCCAATCACCAAGATGATATTCAATCAATCACAATTACAACAATATAAATATCAATGAAGAACTAATCACTGGAAGACAAGAGGATGACACAATTATTTTTGTTCACCCGGTGCCCACTTGTGCACCGACAAGCTACGTCACCGGTTGTGTCGACCAACACCAAGATGGTTCTTCGGTGCGCTCGCAAGCCACTTGCCTCGTAAGGCAATCCCTTGCAAGGGAACCGCAAGGCACCACTCTCAAGCGTGGTAACTCAATGACACGCGCATTCCACTAGAGTAGCTTTTGGCACTCCGCCGAGAAAAGCTCAAGGACCTCTTACAAATCAATCACCGGAGGTGGGCAAGAACAATCACCAACTCTTTCCAACGCCTCCACAACCTCCAAGCCGGCTAGGTGATGTGCACCCACCAAGAGTAACAAGAAATCCACTGGTAAATCAACCCACAAGTGCCACTAGATGATCTCCAATCATGCAATGCACTAGGTTCATTCAATCTCACTTTGAATCAAGCAAGCAAGTAAGAGAGATGAGTGGGAGGGAGTTTATCAGCTCAAAGGATGCTCAAGAATGAAAGAATGGGTGAGTTCCACTCCCAACGGCCTTCCAAAACACATATATAGTCACTCCAGATTGGCCTACCGGAACTTTCGGTTCAGCCCCACCGGAACTTCCGGTCAGTCCAGATCTAGCCGTTGTACGCATCAGATCTAGTCGTTGTGCGCGAAGTCAATCCAAAATTTGGCCTACCAGAACTTCTGGTCACCTGACCGGAACTTTCGGTCATCCACTGGACTACACCAGAACTTTCAGTCGTGAACTGGAAGTTAATCGGGCGCGCGGTTGCTCGAACTGGGCTAACCAAAACTTCCGGTCTAGGCCCACCGGAACTTCCGGTCATCCACCGAAACTTCCACCAGAACTTCCAGTTGTGAACCGGAAGTAAATCGGGGCGCGCGGTTGTTCGGGTTAGGCTGACCGAAACTTCCGGTCCAGGCCCACCGGAACTTCCGCTGGTCTAGCACCACCCCGCACTAAAACGAGCATATCTCTTAGCCTCGAAATCCGTTTTCGATGATCTTGGACTCTATGGAAAGCTTATTCAAAGGACTACACAACCACCATATCCTCTTTATCCCAATCATTAGGGATCAAAGCAGTTTTCCAAACCAAGAACCACCACCTTCTCTTTTTCAGCACAAGAGTTCTTTAAAACTTCTTCTCCTTTGCAAATGTGCCAACACCACCAAGTGACATCTCCATGTGCATATGTGTTAGCATTTTTCAAAGCATTTTCAAAGGATTTTCATCGCACACTAGATCCTAAATGCAATCACATGAAAGGATGGACCTAGTGGCACTCATGAACCGAAATACCGAAGATCTCCCCTCTTCATAGTTCGGCTATCGATCCTAAACCACTCACACCCTCTATGGTGTCTTGAGTATAAAACAAAATAGCCCTATAGGTTATACCTTTGCCTTGAGACCATTTTGTCGTTCCATCAACCGCCAAGCCTTTACATGACATGTGACACTCCATGTCATCATGTAACCGTCTTGGTCCATCGATCTCGATCTTACTTGCTCTTCACCGTTGGTCGGTCCATCGGCGCCAAGTCTTGTCCAAGCTTCACCGTCGCACGGTCCTTCGCTTCCAAGCCTCAACTTGCCCTTCACACTTCTAACCGGTCCATCAAACCAAGCCCATCTTGATCTTCACCATGCTTAGGTTACATAACTTCATGTCATGCCCCATCATTGAGCTCCACTTGGCATGGACTACCTTTCTCTAAATCATCCACTTAGAAACAAGGTTAGTCCTTAGGTGTCATCAATTATCCAAAATCAAACTAGGGACTTTCATTCTCTCCCTTTTTGGTAATTGATGACAACCTTACAAAGATGATTTTATAATAAAGATTTTAAACTTGTCATGCTTGTCCAAGCAATTTGAATCATGAATAAGATTTGGACAATCATCACAAATTCGATTTTGGTAGGATTAGCTCCCCCTACATATGTGCATAGAGTTTGGATTAAAAGATGTATGGATATGAAATTTGTGGGAGAGTAATTCTACCAAAATGATGCTAAGGTATAAGAAATAGACCTTTGAAGCGTGATATCAATCGGAGTTGTAATTTACACCATCCTTAGCACCATGGATAACTAGACATACATAAAAAACTCAAGTACCCCATGAGATCAACATTATAAAAGAGAGCACTTGATTCACTTGAAAGCATAAAAGTCTAGTTACCACCTATGCATGCTAGTATTTCATTTCATCATACAAGTTCTAATTCTAGCATACACCACACAAGCATGAATATGAATTTAAATACATGTAATGAGCAAGTCATATGTTAATGCACATACAAATGCAACAAATTATTTATGAGCTTGCTCCCCCTACTTGTGTGCTTCAAAATTTTATTGATCCCTTTCCTCTGTTGATCCCTTTCCTCTCTCATATCTCTTCCCAACATTATCTTTGTGACTTATCTCTCCCTCTTTGTCATCTATTTCTAAAAAGGTATGGTCAAACTGTAGAGAGTAAGTTAGATTTATTCTTTTTGATGGGGAATTAGGATCAAAGTTTACAAAAATTGTTCAACCTAGAACACTTGCTAAAGATATTTAATTTGGTTTGAACCAAAGACAAGTTTTTTCACACCTCGTGAAGGGGTTATCTTGCCTATGTTGAATTAACCACTTATAGCAAATTTTCTAGATTCAACACTAGGATTGCAAGCCCACAAACATGTTATATGCCACCACTAGATCATAGAAGAAATAGTGGTAACATATATACATCAAATTCATTTGATTTATCATGAATGCTCCCAAAATGCAACTTGTATGTCTATATGCACTAACAAGTCCTAATAAAACCATGAATGATATGTCAATACAATTTTACCTTTGCTTTGTCAAAGGAGAGGCATGTAAAAGTGGGTGGGGTGCATTCAACTCATGTTTGAGAAATCAAGAATGTTCAACTCATTCCTTAGCTTGCAAAACCTTTTCTCATCAAATGGCTTGGTGAAAATATCGGCAAGTTGATCATCGATTCCAATGCTTTCAATTGAAATATCACCCTTTTGTTGATGATCCCTTATGAAATGATGTCATTCTAATTGCACTTTTATTATCACAAAACAATGGTATATTCTTAAAATTGAATCCATAGTCCTTCAAAGTTGACTTCATCCAAAGCAATTGTGCACAACATGCCCCCGCACTAACATATTCGGCTTCGGCGGTAGATATTGCCACACTATTTTGTTTCTTTGAGGACCATGACACTAGTGATCTTCCAAGGAATTGACATGTTCCACTAGTGCACTTTCTATTGATCTTGCATCCCCCATAATCAGAGTCCGAATATCCAATCAACTCAAATTATGACCCCTTGGGAGACCATAGTCCAACTTCTTGTGTATGCTTTAAGTACCTCAATATTCTCTTTGCGGCCTTGAGATGACTCTCTCTAGGTGAGGCTTGATATCTTACACACATGCATACACTAAACATGACATCCGGCCTTGATGCGGTGACATAGAGTAGGCCTCCAATTAGAGACCAATATTCCTTTTGATTCACCATGTTGCCACTAAGATCACTATCAAGACTTTCATTGGTGCCATTGGAGTTGATATAGCTTTTGCCTCTTGCATTCTAAACTTCTTCAACATGTCCTTGATATATTTTCCTTGACTCACAAATGTGCCTTCCTTCAATTGCTTGACATGAAGACCAAGGAAATAGCTAAGCTCTCCAATCATGGACATCTCAAACTCTTTGACCATCATATCACTAAATTTCTTACAATAATCTTCATCGGTTGAACCAAATATGATATCATCAACATAGATTTGCACAATGAATAGATCACTTTCAATCTTCTTGGTGAATAGAGTAGTATCAACCTTTCCCACAATGAATCCCTTAGAGATAAGAAAATTCCTTAGCCTCTCATACCATACTCTAGGTGCTTGCTTCAAGCCATAAAATGTCTTCTTCAACTTGTACACATGGTTGGGCTTCTTCTCATCTTCAAAACTGAGAGGTTGCTTAACATATACTAGCTCATTGGTGATCCCATTGAGAAATACACTTTTTACGTCCATTTGATATAACTTGATATCATGGGCACAAGCATAGGCTAATAAGATTCTAATTGCCTCCAATCTTGCCACTAGTGCATATGTTTCTTCAAAGTCAAGACCCACTATTTGAGTGTAACCTTGTGCAACTAGTCTTGCTTTGTTTCGCAACTATGCCATCTTGATCTTGCTTGTTTTTGAATACCCATTTGGTTCCAATGACATTGTGATCTTGAGGCCTCTCAACTAATTCCCAAACATCATTTCTAGTGAAGTTATTTAGCTCATCTTGCATGGCCATGATCCAATCAGCATCCTTCAAGGCTTCATCAATTTTCTTAGGTTCTTTCATTGACACAAATGATGCATGCTTACATATCATTGCCATAGATCTTGTTTGCACACCACTTCTAATATCACCAATAATTTTATTAAGTGGGTGATCTCTTGCAATATGAGTGGGTTGGAGCACTTCATTTTGATTGCTTGAGCTAGGTTGGTCATTTGACTTGTCTTCATGAGATGGTGAGCTAGCATGATGATCTTGCATTTGAGGACCACTAGTTTGCTTGATGGGTGATGTGAGCACTTGATCTTTGTCATCAACATCAATCACTTGCCTTACTCTAATGTCCCCAATGTCCATGTTCTTCATTGCTTCTACCAACCGAGGTCCACTAACATCATCAATGTTATCTTCCTCATCTTGAGACCCATTGGTTTCATCAAATTGCACATCATGGACTTCTTTCACTAGACCACTAGCATTGTTCCATACTCTATAAGCTTTGCTTGTTGTTGAATAACCAAGTAGGAACCCTTTATCACATCTAGAGTCAAACTTCCTAAGTCTAGTGCCCTTCTTCAAGATATAGCATTTGCAACCAAACACTCTAGATATTGGGCTTTCTTCCATGAAGTAGCTCATATGGGGTCTTCTCAAGCAATGGATGACAATAGAACCTATTAATTGAGTAGCAAGCCGTGTTGATTGATTCGTCCTAAAACTTGTGACTCACATTATACTCATTAAGCATAGTCCTTGCCATATCAAGCAATGTTCTATTCTTCCTCTCAACAACACCATTGGAGGGTGGATTGTATTTGGCCGAGAATTGGTGTCCAATACCATCACAAAGATCACCAATTCTTGTATTCTTGACTTCACTCCTATTGTCACTTCTTATCTTCTTGATCTTGATTTTAAACTCATTGTGAACTCTCTTAACAAAGGTCTTGAATGTATCAAACACTTCGCTCTTTTCACTAAGAAAGAACACCCATGTGAATCTTATGAAATCATCAACAATGACAAATCCATATTTGTTCCCACCAATGCTAGAATATATTGTTGGTCCAAATAGATCCATGTGCAATAACTCAAATGCTTTGCATGTGCTCATTGTACTCTTCTTTGGATGTGCACTACCAACTTGCTTCCCAGCTTGACAAGCACTACAAAGTCTATCTTTTTCAAACTCAACGTCTTTCAAGCCGTTGACTAGATCATGACTCAATAATTTCTTTAATTGTTTCATGCCAACATGACCAAGTCTTCTATGCCATAACCAACCCATACAAGATTTTGATATCAAACAAGTTGATAGGGAAGTTTCACTAGCATTGAAGTCAACTAAGTAGAGGTTCTCAAATATAAACCCTTTGAATATCACATTGGAACCATCCATGCTAACAATCTCAATATCATTTGGTTCAAATATGCACTTAAAACCCAAATCGTAAATTTGTGCCACCGAAAGAAGATTGAAATCTACTTTGAACTAGCAACACATTGGATATGCTCATGTCATTTGATATTGCAATCTTACCATTCCCAATAACCTTGCCTTTCTTGTTATTTCCAAATGTGATAGAATCAATGCCACTAACATTATCATTGATAGAGTCAAACATTCTTGATGTACCGGTCATGTGTTGAGTGCACCCACTATCAATGATCCAATGCCTTCCTCCAGCCTTGTAATTCACCTACAATCAAATCAATGAGATTTAGGTACCCATTTTTGTTTGGGTCCTTGTAAGTTAGTAACTAAGCTCTTTGGTACCCAAATTATCTTCTTCTTTGGGCCAACAATGGGTGTACTAACAAACTTAGCTTTCACACCCTTCTCACCCTTGGTAAGCACATAACAAGAATCATAAGATATAGCATTCACATTTTTCTTGTTCTTGTTCATTTTATTACAATTATGCTCTAAGTGCCCAACTTGCTTACATCTATTGCAAAACCGACCATTGCTCTTCACAAAGCTAGGATTTGGAGTTACAAAGGCCGCCTTGCCCTTCTTGAGGGTGTAGCCTAATCCCTCTTTGTTGAGAGAAAACCTTTGGCTACCCAAGCACTTTAGCAAGCGGGCCTCACCACCATAGGCTTTGCCTAAGGCATGAGTGAGCTCATCCACCTCTCTCTTGAGAGTCTCATTCTCAACCACTAGTGATGCATCATCACTACTAGTAGAGGTAGAGTGGGTGGTGGTGGATGAAGAGCTACAAGAGAGGTTAGCATCATGAACAATAATAGGATGATCAATGATATCACAAGTTATACTTATATCACAAGATGCAACAACCTCTTTCTTTGCTTGTTGCTCAAAAAGCAATGAGTGAGCCTTTTTAAGCTTGGAATGAGCTTGACCAAGATTCTTATGGTCTTCCTTTAGACTCTCATGAGTGGTCATAAGCTCACTAAGGGCTTTTTCAAGTTTTTCTACTTTCATTGAAAGCTTCTTACACTCCTTGTCTTTGGCAATAGCTATGTCTCTAGTTTCTTGCATCAAGTCATATAATTGTTCTTTAGTAGGTTCATCATTATCATCATCATTATTATGAGCATATTTCATTTCACTTTCATCATCACTACTATCATATTGTACCTTAGTCTCCTTTGCCATGAAGCATGAGTGCGATGTAGAGAAGAGTGAAGGCTTCTTGTTGATAGCAATAGAAGCAAAAGCCTTGTTGGATGATTCATCATCTTCCTCTTCATTGTAGCTCTCCCAAGTGACAACAAATTCACCATCCTTGCCCTTCTTGATAGTCATCCTTGCTTCTCTCTTCTTCTTGTCAAACTTGCCCCTCTTATTGTTGTTTTTCTTCTTGTCATAGGGACACTCCGCTTGCAAGTGTTCGGTGCTATCACAATTGAAGTACTTCCTCACTTGCCGTTGCTCTTGTAGTTGTTCTTCTTGAAGCCTCTTCTCTTGATGAACATATGACCCATCTTCTTGACAACAAGAGCAAGTGCCTCATCATCAATCTCAAACTCTCCTTCTTCTCCATTATCTTCTTCTTCTTCAAAGATAGGAGCTTTACTACTAGAGGATGTGGCCTTGAATGCCATGATTTGCTTCTTCTTCTCTTTCACCTTCATATCCTTCTCATCAACTTGCTTGTCATACTTATCATAAGTCAACACTTCTCCAAGCAAGTCATTTGGCTTCATTTTTTCAAGCTCATCTCTTTGGAGCATCATGATCAATATCTTGAATCTTTCGGACAAACTCATCAAGAACTTGACACAAAAGTCTTCAGCTTGTACCTTATAACCCAAGCTCTTGAGATCATTCACCGTCACTTGAAGACGATGAAACGTTTCTAGGATTATTTCATCATCCTTCATCTTGAAGTTCTCAAACTCCTTCTTGAGGCCATAGAGTTTGGCACTCTTCACAACCTTGGTGCCCTCATATGTTTCACTCAATCTTGTCCACACCTCATAAGCAAACTCCAAGTCCTTGATCCCCTCAAAGATCTTTGTATCAATGCCATTGTATATGGTGTTGAGAGCCATTCTATTGCATGTGACACTGGCTCTATCTTCATCGGTGAGATGATCCCCATCAAGCACAACATAATCCTTCAAAGCAACTTGTAATACTCTCTCATGAATAGAGTCTAGATACGTAATCATCCTTCTCTTCCAATGATTAAAAGAACTAATGTCATCAAAGAAAGGTGGTTTGCCTCCAACATGATTGAATATAATTTGAGCCATCTTTTCAACACCGAAGGATGTTAAGCCTTGCCAAAATGGTGACCTAGCTCCGATACCACATGTAAGATCCTAGATGGTAAGAGGGGGTGAATAGGCTATTAAAAATTCTACAAACCACTAGATAAAACTTGATTAGTATAACAAATGGCATAAACGCGGTTTTGCCTAGCCTATATTGAGAGTAAGCCTCCTAATGACAATTCTAATATATATTATGATCTCTATGTCACACAAAGACTATGTCACTACTTTTTAATCTATTGAGCTATCAAGATAACCAATTCTACACAAGCTACACAATATATATATAAATAAGAAAGTAAATACAAGAGGTAGGATGGCAATTTCAATACCGACGGTGAAGTGAAGATGTTGCCAATCACCAAGATGATATTCAATCAATCACAATGACAACAATATAAATATCAATGAAGAACCATTCACCAGAAGACAAGAGGATGACACAATTATTTTTGTTCACCCGGTGTTCACTTGTGCACCGACAAGCTACATCACCGGTTGTGTCGACCAACACCTAGATGGTTCTTCGGTGCGCTCACAAGCCACTTGCCTCGCAAGGCAATCCCTTGTAAGGGAACCGCAAGACACCACTCTCAAGCGTGGTAACTCAACGACACGTGCATTCCACTAGAGTAGCTTTTGGCACTCCACCGAGGAAAGCTCAAGAACCTCTTACAAATCAATCACCGAAGGTGGGCAAGAACAATCACCAACTCTTCCCAATGCCTCCACAACCTCCAAGCTGGCTAGGTGGCATGCACCCACCAAGAGTAACAAGAAATCCATCGGTAAATCAACCCACAAGTGCCATTAGATGATCTCCAATCATGCAATGCACTAGGTTCACTCAATCTCACTTTGAATCAAGCAAGCAAGTAAGAGAGATGAGTGGGAGGGAGTTTATCAGCTCAAAGGATGCTCAAGAATGAAAGAATAGGCGAGTTCCACTCCCAACGGCCGTCCAAAACACATATATAGTCACTCCAGATTGGCCTACCGGAACTTCCGGTTCAGCCCCACCGGAACTTCCGGTCAGTCCAGATCTAGCCGTTGTACGCGCCAGATCTAGCCGTTGTGCCAGAAGTCAATCCAAATCTGGCCTACCAGAACTTCTGGTCACCTGACCGGAACTTCCGGTCATCCACTGGACTACACCGGAACTTTCGGTCATGAACTGGAAGTTAATCGGGGCGTGCGGTTGCTTGAATTGGGCTAACCGAAACTTCCGGTCTAGGCCCATCGGAACTTCCGGTCATCCACAGAAACTTCCATCGGAACTTTCAGTCGTGAACTGAAAGTAAATCAAGGCACGCGGTTGCTTGAGCTGGGCTGACCGGAACTTCCGGTCCAGGCCCACCGGAACTTCCGCTGGTCCAGCACCACCCCGCACTAAAACGGGCATATCTCTTAGCCCCGAACTCCGTTTTTGATGATCTTAGACTCTATGGAAAGCTTATTCAAAGGACTACATAACCACCATATCCTCTTTATCCCAATCATTAGGGATTAAACCAGTTTTCCAAACCAAGAACCACCACCTTCTCTTATTCAGCACAAGAGTTCTTCAAAACTTCTTCTTCTTTGCAAATGTGCCAATACCATCAAGTGACATCTCCATGTGCATATGTGTTAGCATTTTTTAAAGCATTTTCAAAGGATTTTCATGGCACACTAGATCCTAAATACAATCACATGAAAGGATAGACTTAGTGGCACTCATGTACCGAAATACCGAAGATCTCCCCTCTTCATAGTTCGGCTATCGATCCTAAACCACTCACACCCTCTATGGTGTCCTGAGTACAAAACAAAATGGCCCTATAGGTTATACCTTTGCCTTGAGACCATTTTGTCGTTCCATCAACCGCCAAGTTTTTACATGACATGTGACACTCCATGTCATCATGTAACCGTCTTGGTCCATCGATCTCGATCTTAATTGCTCTTCACTGTTGGTCGGTCCATCGGCGACAAGTCTTGCCCAAGCTTCACCGTCGCATGGTCCTTCGCTTCGAAGCCTCAACTTGCCCTTCACACTTCCAACCGGTCCATCGAGCCAAGCCCATCTTGATCTTCATCATGCTTAGGTTATATAACTTCATGTCATGCCTCATCATTGAGCTTCACTTGGCATAGACTACCTTTCTCTAAATCATCCACCTAGAAACAAGGTTAGTCCTTAGATGTCATCAATTATCCAAAACCAAACTAGAAACTTTTAACGTACAATTCACAAGCAATGAAGAAGGAAATACAAAAATTAGAAAAAAAGAGATAATGACAAGAAAGTTTTTCTTTTTTCCACTCACGATATATAAGAGAGAGCCGAACCTAGGCAGATGCGTCGTTAATTAGTTTGATATATAATTATACAAAAATTCTAAGTGCAAGAAGGCTCCTCAAACTTTCTGCACGATTCTTGTACAGTTGTATGCCAAGCTACGGAGCACTCTCTTCGTTGATATCCATCAAAATACTCTACCGTAGAATAAGCGTGAGGAACTAGCCAATCAATTTCCCACACTAAGCTACATGTCCACAGTTGCACATGAAGCTGAGTTTCTGATAAGTAATAATAAGATGGAAAACACTAATTTTTATTTTTGTCGCAACAATGTTATTTCCAAATAAACTGGTAGAAAATATCATGCTACAAATTCTATCTCTCAATTTAACTTTAAATTATAATATAGTACTAACACGTCTATAACGTTCGTGTCTGCACCTCTATCCTCCACTTGGCAAAAACAAGCCCCACCTTTTCACATGTGGAGATACATTTCTCCACTTGACCAATTTAGCAATTCACAACCAACTTAAACACGCAATCTCTAACCTAGATTTGTAAATCTTAACTACCAAGGAATCTCAAAAACTACTTATTAGATTAATCTCGGAAAACTACTAATATAATGAAAAAACCCCAGAAAACCAAAGTCACTTGTACCCCAATCTTCTGTTATTCATCCCCATAAGATGGCACACAGAGATATACAAAGACAGGGACATAATGGTCAATGTAGTCTTAGTAGGAGAGAGAGAAAGATTGAAGAGAGAGAAGGAAGGAGAAAGAGCAGAGAAAGAGTCCAAGGCAGCTAATGCACCGCACCACCACCACCGGAAACGCCCGCGGGCCTCTTTCCATCTCCTTCCCTTCCCGTCCAAGCCGCCGCCTCCTCCTCCCTTCTAAAATCTCCTCCTCCGCGATTCCTCCAACACCCCTCCGATTCTCCGCGCCTGCTTCTCGACCCACGCCACCCAGCTCCGTCGACATTCCGGGACCCGCCGTCGCGCGATCTCCGCATTAAGGTATATAAATACCGAGTACTAGTCTGCTGCTGCTGCTAGTAATTTCGTTCAGTTTTTATTTACCGGATCGTCGACTGGATTAGATCGGTTAGTTCGTTGTCTCCGTCGGTGTCCGTTGCGCTTCTCGTCGAAAGGTCAGGGTTTTCAATCTGGGGGTGCCTCGCTTCGTCTTCTTGACGGCGGATTTCGAGTGATCGGGGCCGGGGGGTGGGGTTTTCTTGGGTTTTGCGAACCTTGAACCGCGTTGCGGTGTCAAGTTGTACCTGCGGCGGGTGGGTTCCCGGAGCTCGATTCCGCTGCATTCGGCGGCGTTTTCTTGGACTCCGGTACGAGAATTGCGGATTCTTTTGATTTCGGAACTCTGCTAGCTTTTGGTTATCTGTATGTATGATGAACTGCCTGTTGTGTTTGTGGGCATATTCTTTTCCCCCCTTTGCTGGATTGCCAAAATTCAGTCTAGAATACCGCGATTATTGGACCGTGTGGATTGATTTCACATGACCGTGCCCGGATCACAGCGATTCGACTTCTTTTTTAGTTTGTTGAGGACTTGCTGTCTTGTATAAAGCTAATTTGTTCTGTTCGCGTGTGGAGCCTCTGCCTCCCCGCTTTTCTGCTGGTGCATTGTCTGTTCCAAGTATCTGGAAAGATAGCGCTTTTGTTCGTGTCTGTTTCACCGGAATTTCGTGATCTCTGATTGCAGCATTGGATTGGTTGTGTTGTAGGGACAGTGAAGGAACCTGCATTGTTTGGTTGATTTACGCACTGGGCATCAGCTGCTGCCTAGTGTTCGGCTGATCATCATGGGGGAATCACAGAGTGGCCAGGAGGCTTCCAGGTTCAGAGCTTTGGGCAACGGTGTCACTGGTGCTGGGCAGGGGGGTGCTGGTGACAGGGAGCTCCACAATGAGGGCATTGCTTCTCAGGCTTCCAGGGGTTATCTGAATGGTGGGAGATCATTGGTTTCTGAGTTTGGGCTGTATGACACGTCGAGCGTTGGAAGCGATCAGCGTTTTGGTTTCTCTCAGAATGGAAATCTGTATGATGAGCAGTCCTTGGTGTTTGCTTTTGAGGGCATGAGCTTCAATTCCCACACAACTGATGCGCCTACAAGCCATCGCAATGTGCCGCTGGTAAATGGACACTATCCGTCTGGACGTGTGGATGGTACTCTGAACCAGCACCATGCACCTGCAACACGCCAAGATGATTCTCTGCATCAGTTCAGTGTGCAACATGCCATGCAGAACAATGATGTTGAACACCAAGAGCAACCTCACAGGTTTCCACCGCAGTTGGGGAATTTGTCAAGAAGCTCTGAGCTGCACAGCTTTGAAAGCAATTTCGGTGTTCCTTGCCACCCATCAACTGCATCAGCTTCACCCTTCCAACAAATGTGGCAATCTCAAATGTACACACCCCGTGATCAGAATGTTGGCTCAAACTTCATGTGGCAGCAAAATATGGGTGCTCAACCATACTCCATTATG
The DNA here is from genome assembly GCA_023333625.1 of Bothriochloa decipiens. NCBI lineage: Eukaryota > Viridiplantae > Streptophyta > Magnoliopsida > Poales > Poaceae > Bothriochloa > Bothriochloa decipiens. The sequence continues at coordinate 42,162,453 of CM041633.1, read as the reverse complement.
CAGCCGAATTATGTCTGTCCACAAATGCAACCAGTTTCTGGGTTCGGTGCTTCTCGACATAGGAGCAATGAGCAGTCTGCAGTTTCCTCCCTTGCAAAGGGCCCATCCTCCTCATATATTGGAACACCAAATTTTCATTGGCTGGAAAATGGGTATTCTTACCTAAATGGTGCTGCTTTTCAGAAAAGAAGAAATAGTGGCAGTCTCAACAATACATTCACAGACAGCTTCCCAAGTACATCATACACTGGCAGTTCATGTGGCAGTGGCGATTATCGCCATTTTCAACGGGCTGAAAAGGTTTTCAATCCATATGGGCCGCATCATCAGCAAGCTGATAACCTCGCTCATCCATATGGGTTAGGTTTCTCTCATCATCAAATGTCTGATAAATTCAACACAGCAAGTTACCCGGAAAGGATCCTAATGAGACCCGACATTGGAAATTCAGTAAAAGATTTTGATTTTCCCTATGCTGACTTGCTGAACTCACCGTACTTGTCTTCAAAATCTGATACATATAAATCTATTTATGAAGTGATGGGAAGAGTATGCATCTTGTCAAAGGATCAAGACGCTTGTCGCTTTCTGCAAAAAGTATTAACAGAAGGCACTCAAGAGGACATTGATAAAGTATTTTCTGAAATAATTAACAATGTTGGTGATCTTATGGTTGATCCAACTGCTCACTATTTGGTGCAGAAGATTCTTGAAGTGTGCACCAATGACCAAAGGACACACCTGATTCGTGAAATCACTAAAGCACCCATAACGCTTCATAAAGTTTCTTGCAATATGCATGGGTATGAACACAATAACCTTTAATGTTTTATTATCCATATTTGTTGCTTTTTATCTCTGATCTTCTAGAAAAAAAATTTCAGATCTCGTGTAGTGCAGAAGGTTATAGACACCATGAACACCTCTGACCAAGTCTCAATGGTGGTGTCCACCTTAAATACTGGAATAATGCGTTTAATGACTGATTCTTATGGGAGTCATGTTGTGCTCCATTGCCTGCAGAAATTGTTACCTGACCACAAGGCAGTAAGTTGTTATGTTCATGTGATGTAACTATTCTTTTTGTTTGTTTTCAGCAGTACTGGTACATGTACATGTTGGTTGTATTAAACTTTTGTACAGAAAAATACTTCTTTACTAGAAAACGATCTCTGTATTCAATTTCTTTGCTATATAATGTTGTATCCTACACTATAGAACAGCCCACAACTGTATTTCTAGCAGAGAAAATACTAGTTTCCTTGAAAACTTTGTATATATGACTGACCAAAGGAGTGTCACAATTCATCGGTCTGCAGTTTAACACACACTGTGTAACTGTTGCAGTTCATTATTGAGGCTGCTACATCATGCTATCTTCAACTAGCAAGAGATCGTAATGGCTGTTGTGTCCTCCAGAAATGTATTGAGCATTCAAGTGATGAACAGAGAAACAACTTGTTGCGCAAGATTACTTCCAGTGCCCTTGCACTTTCAGAAGATCAGTATGGGTATGCTCGTTCTCTTTTGCTCTACTCATCTTAAGATATCCTGATCTAATATCAATGATAGTACTGCTATGCCTTTGCATAATACACACAACCTAAGCAGAGATCCTTATATCCGAATGATATTGCTCGTATTATGCCTTTGCGTAATCCTCTTGCAGGAACTATGTTATTCAGTTTATTCTGGCCCTCAATATTGAATGGGCAGCGACCAGAATAGTGGATGAGCTGGTAGGTCACTTTGGAAATCTATCCATGCAGAAGTGTGGTTCCCATGTTGTGGAGCATTGCCTGAAGTTAGCACCACGGCCGATGTGTGATAGGATCATCAACGAACTCATGCATGATCCTAAATTGCTGCATATCGTTCTTGATCAGTATGGGAACTTTGTGATTCAGACAGCATTCAAACAGTGCCAGGTAAATATACTCCTTAATCCTCGGCCAAAAGAATTCCATGTGCAATCAATTTATGGTTTTTAATGTTGCAGGCTGAACAGTATGCTGCTTTTGTTGAAACTATCAGACCGCACACTGCTGTACTGCAAAGTAACATGTATGGGAAGAGGGTTCTCTCAAGGACATGCTTGAAGAACAAGCATTACCGATTTGGCTTCTATTAACCTAACATTTTTGGTGAACATGTCTTCAGAGACAGCAGACAGAACCGTTGTACAATTCTGTGATAACTTGCAGATCTTACAGATAGGTTTATAGATCTTTTCTTTCCAGGGAAATTTTGGTTAGGGGAAGCATTTGTCTTGACCACTTTTGTGTAATTTCGTATGTAGAATCAGTATAGTTTCATCTGGGTGTGATGATGGTGATATACATTGCCAGCATCGTTATCAGTCATGTAGTTTATTGTACCTGTCAAACTGTAATAGCAGTAACATCGTGTAATGTGTAAGTGTATGGTAAAACCTGAAGTGGCAAAATATAGTCTGGTCTTTTGTCTTCTAGAAATCAATTGAAACAGTTGTTTAACACATTTTTGGGGCCACCAGCCAATGGCGGACCAACAGCATGTCATCTGCACTTAGTTTGCCTTAAGTAGTTTGCAATGCTGCTGTGTTTTGTACTAATTTGTTTCTTATTTGGGCTTTTCATACACTAGACGAGAGTTATAACGTGCTGAGAACAATGCTGCCTTTGCTGAAGTTACAAGCTGTGTTGTTTCTTACATTTGGCTTAGAACAATGCTGAGTTCTGTGTTCCAGTATGGAGTTTCTATATGTTCCAATAAGCACTATGTATCTATCATAACAATTTTCCTCCAGTTTTGAGCACAGTTAAGGAACCCAAAATTTTACTCCAATCTGCAGCGCAATTAGGGAATTCCAACAAGCCAACTGAGAACGAACCCAAGCATGGAAAAATGTACTCCCCCAGCTCACCCAGCAGCATAATGCTTGTGCTGTGGCTCCGCTGTATATAGCATGCACCAAAACGGCTCTGGCCAAAAAAATTGGAAAACAAACAGGTCTGAAATCAACAAGGAGTGAATGATCAGCACAAGTTGAATTCAGAACAGCACTTGTTGAATTCAGAACAAGGAAGCATGAGTTTGTGTGCTCCAGCCAGCCGCAGCACTGTTACTGTTCAGGAGCCAGAGCCAGCAAGAGCTCCTGCAAACAGGTCCGCAATCAACAAGGAGCGCATGATCAGCACAAGTTGAATACAGAACAATTTAGCATAAAATAGGCAAGTCAAATTCAGAACAGCCCAAGTTGAATTCAGAACAAGGAAGCATATAATAGGCCTTTAGGAACAGAACAGGTACAAATACTTTGTTTCAATTGAGAATCCAAGTTCCACAAATAAAGTGCTCTGCTACCTTAAACATATCAGGTTACAAGAACATGGAAGTTTCCAACTGGGCAGCTATGATGCTTCAAGTAAAACATCAAACTCAAACTACACCTAGAACCTGCCTCGCCCTCTAAAACCACCACGACCCCTTGGTGGTCCTCTGCCACCACCCCTTGGTGGTCCTCTTCCACCACGGAAAGAACCACCACCACGGCCTCGGCCTCCACCCCTTCCACCACGGCCACCACCTCTAGGTCCTCCTTGAGATTGTCCCCTGTTTGAAGCAAGAAAAATAGGAGATGTTACTTACTATTTTTTCTTTTCTCGAATGACGCAGAAGAGTTGTGTGGCATTTCATTAATTAATCATCAAGAGAGAAACAAGATAAAAACAAGGTGAGGCTAACAGCGCCCACCCAAACACACCCCTTAGGTTCACTACCTATTTCATTAGAATTTCCCTCAAATTTATTATCAAAAAGACAAAGGACTGAAAATAAGCTCGACTCTGACACCAGTTTGTGACTTAGAAGCAGCATTCCAATGCAAGCTAGAAATGCATATTAAAATAGTGGCATTATTGACTTGATGATGATATCATAACTTTTTTAATGATTTCTTAACAGCAAGGACAACAATGAGTATCTTATCTTAACAGAGAGGTTTGAGGCTTCTTTTCAAGATTTCACACAATTTAAATAAGTTCAAATACAAATTGTTTGAAGCAGAAGGTGCCAGCTAATCAATTTACTATCAAGTATAAAAAAACAAAAGGTTAGCAAATGAATGAGGCATCTTGGTTCCATTTTCACAAAACAGCACGCAAACAGTACAGGAGAAACAACAGCTCATACTTTGGTTGCGGCAGGAAGCGCGAGAGTGGCAGCAATTTCATTGGGTCAATATAGAACTTGTCGCCTTCCTTGTACGATGTCGCAATGATGCCATCCATCATCTTCACAGAAAAATACTACACATACAAAAAGAAAACATGTCCATGACAACAGTAGTAGCATAGCTAAATGAGTAATTTCAAAGTACCCTTAATAAGGGTTGCCTTACTAAATGACACATCAGAACAAGCAGCCCAGGAAACGAGAGCAGGGACCAATGATAACTAGAACAATGAACACCATGTTCCTTGGCATTTTGCGGTTCAAATGTGACAACAATAGCATACCCCAAAAAAATCTTGGTGCAATGCCACTACCAAAAAAAGAGCTCCACTACAAGACTAAAATCTGTAAAAGCACACACCAAGTCCTCATCCTCATCACTGAACTAAACAATCCGTGCTCTCTCTAAGCAACTCACCTTCAACAAGCTATGCCAATACTATCATTGCTCTTGCCACACTAGAAATTCACAACAACATCAACTTGAGTGCCTCCACGGGGAACATAAAAAAGAAGGTACTCATTTGCTTTTATTTATTCTTGAGATGTTGAGAGGGATTAGGGAGGCGGAGATGCTCACGGATTCGTTGATGGGGCCGAAGATCTCCTCGACCTTGCCGATCTGGGTCTTGTTCTGCAGGTAGATGGGCGCGTTGAAGTAGGGCACCTTCTCGTTGGTGAGCTTCGTCACCGCCTCCCCCTCGCACGCGTGCAGGAACGTCGACACCTCTTGCACACACAAACACAGAAAATCCCACCCAAGGTCAGAAAAATCACACACACACCAGCAAAGGAGCCAATACGCTCACGGGGGTGGGGAGAGCAGAGCAGGAGTGGCACCGACCGACGACCTCCGCGGGCGGGCCCTCGTCGCGGAACCCGCCGCCGAACCGGCCCCCGCCGCCACCGCGGCCTCCGCCGCCGAACCGGCCGCCACCGCCGCCCCGTCCTCCGCCGCCGCCGAACCGGCCCCCGCCGCCGCGCCCTCTCGGTGGCCGCATGGCTGCTCTTGGGCTCGAGGAGAGAACTGGGGTGCGAGAGAGAGAGAGAGGGGGATGCGGAGGAGGGTTCTCCTTGGCGGCGGCGCGGGAAGGGAGGGAGGGACTGAGGGGCAGGGTTTATTAGGGTTTTAGCGCGGCGGCTTGGGGTGCTGGGGGTTTTTGGTGCGTGGGGTGGGAGGATGACAGGTGGGCCCTGGATGGTCGAGGGAGGGGTAGCCGTCGGATCGGTTGTCTGGACGGGAGACGAGCAGTGGACGGTGGTGATGTGATGTGGACGCCCAGACAGAGTTGTCCATGTCTTGTATTTTTTTTTTATTTATAAACTAGTTGTCGTTGTCTTGTTATTGTCGCTTGTCCTCCGCGATCGCGTAAAATCTGTCTGTTACTAACGAAATTCCCGGGGATTCTCGGCCGGAGGAGCTGCACGTCGCCTGCAAATTCTCGGACATCGGATTTCAATCGGACGGCTCAAGCCACTTCAAAGGTCACTATCTGGACACTGTTCGTGCACTGTTCACGCTAGAACTGCTTCATGTATCGTACCTAGAAGACTAAAGTAAACCCTGGTAAATTTTTTGGGTGGAAGAACTACAGGAAATTCCTAAATAAACTAAAACCACTAAAATCTACCCAAAAATTTTCCCCTCTTCTTCGTCATCCAAAAAATCAAAAATAATTTTAAAATTCCTCTCATTCGCGCTTCATCAACAAATTTAAAAACTTTACGTCTCATCCATCCTATCTCTGAATCGCGTAATTCTTTCACAAAAAATCTTTTAAGATAAAACCCCACATATTCAAATCTTTTTTCCAAATTTTTCAACCCTTCTTCATCTCCAAAAATAAAAAAATTCAAATCTTCTTTCATTTAATATTCAAATCTTAGAAAAATTACATCTCATCAATCCTAATTCCGAATCCCATATTAAATCTTAGAAAAATTAAATCTCATCCATCCTAAGTCCGAATCCCGTAGTTCTTCCACCCAAAAAAATACTTCTAAAATAAAACCTTACATATTCAAAAAAAATTTCTAATTTTGGTGATTGTCAAAAATACAAATAGCCCTTCTCTACGCACACCAAGAATTTGTCTCTTTTCCAGCAAACTTCAAGATCTAAAATCAGCTAAGCGTATAATGCGAATTTGCGGAATTGCCATAGACACAGTTTACTTATTTCACCTTCTTTTATACTTCGTCACACTATACAGGGTAAGCTATGCCAAAAAACTTCTTCTCCTAATAAAATAAAATATAAGACATAGGATAATACATTTGTAAAAAACCATGACAACAATCAAAAAATAAATAAAAATTATGACATAGCCCAATATATTTGTAACAAAACATTACAACATTCATATATAACTATATACTGGCAGCTCACAGGAGGCTTGGCGGCGCGGCAACGGCGCGCCCTGGGTTTCTAGTCCACCCAAGAAAAGCATGCTTTGCCATCCTTTTTGAACGAACATCTTTGTCATTCTGCCTAGCGCAAACGGTCCTTAAGACATAAGGGTATTGGCAGGGTTTCCAAAACTTAGTTTGCAAATAGTCCTCTCTGATTTGTAAATAATTGACCTTTTAGACAAGGACATGGTCCGGTCTTCAAAACGCTTTGACCATTAATTTTATTGCAATATAAATGAGCATTCTAAAAGGCTGTTACATTTATAAAGGAATTTTTTCCCTATGCGTGAGTTCTTAAGATTTCTAGACTAGTTCTTTTACAAAAGTTGTGTTGACGAAGAGATTGACTCAACCCTTGTCCAAAAGACTCTGAAAAGTAGATATTAGCGAAGTTATATAACTTCGCCAAAGCTAATAATATTTAAAGTTGTCTAATAATATGGGTTAGATTGGAAAAAAAATAAATCATGTTATAAAAAACACATTTCTAATATAGAAAAAACTCGACGGGGCCGGTTAAGACTACCACCACAGCTTTTAAATGAGAAGAAGACCGCCTTCCCACCCGGCGAGAAAAACACCGAACCCCCACCCCATATATACACAGAGAACTGTAGCCCATAAGAAGGCCCGTCTCTTAACCTGTGCTTTGGTCTGGGGCGAGCGAGGGGATTTTTTTAACCACAACCTGAAATTTGCTCCCACGGGGAGTCAAACCCAAGACTTGTGGAGTGACGCTCAAGTGACTTAGCTGCTAGAACAAGCACCCGTTGTCACATTTCTAATGCTGCGTGCTCCCTAATCCAGATGGTTGTGCAAGAAGAACACACGATTTTTATCCTGATTCGGGTAAGAGAAGGCCCTACGTCTAGCGGGGGAGAGAGGTGTTGTATTTCCTTGCACTGAAGTGCTTGTACAGGGGGTATTACAAGTAAAGGAGAATAAGATGGGGTGTGAGGCCTAAGTCTAGAGTTGCTAGCCCTATGCCTTGAGCGAAGAAATGGTGCTGTCTCGAACACGTATTGTTGTTGCGATGCCTGAAGCTAGCCCCTGGCGTCCCCTTTTATAGGCCAAGGGGAGGCTCAGGTATACAGAAAACCCTAAGGGAGTCGTCCTTTGTAGGGTTATCATAAGCGGTGACGTCGAGGGGTGATGCCGATCATGTCGTAGTTACTGTAGAGACATGCGCCGGGCATGGCCTCCGTCCTTCGGGTGCGTCACGGCGATGTCAGTGATGGGCGATGAAAGAACTACGTCCCTATGATGAGCGTGCTAATCCCTGTAGAGACGTGCAGGATTTGTCGAAGTGTTGACTGGAGGAACCGAAGACCGGGTTGAGGGGTAGCGCGAAGGGGGTCGAGGCCATGCGGACGAGACTGGGCTTCGGGAAATACGGTACGGATGCTGACAGCTGCGTCTCAAGGGGGTGCCTGACGGGGCACAGTGCTCGGCATGGTGCAATAGTGGCAGTACGAGTCACCGTTTCTTTGGGGATGGGCGGTAAAAGGAGAATTTTGACCCTTTGTACTGGGTTACTGTAACAATGCTGTAGCCATGGAGTTAGGTGGGAGTGGGTGGAAGCAATAAATGCTCTGGATCTCGTACAGGGAATAGGAGAGTCGGCTGAAGCGGCAGTCGACGGGGGGTGGGGGGTCGTCCGTCTGCGCCAAGTTCCGTCACTCGACGGGAGGGGGGTCGTTCGCCTGGGCGGACTTCCGTCATTCGAGGACCCCGTCGAGTGGTAGGCTATTTCGGCCTGGTGTGTCCCATTCATGGGCCAGCCCTATACTCTGGGGTAGGTGTTGGGTTTTCTCGTAGGTTTGTGTTTTCTTGATCGGGGATTATTTCTATTGTTCGTGGGTTTTGGGTACCCCCTATTCCAGGTACCCGATAGTAGCCCTTGAGCCTCTGCGCGAGTGATGGCACTCACGCAGAGGCTCATGAACTAGAGTCTTCGCGATGTTGTTCTCCGGTGGGTGCGCGTGAGTGCACCCACCAGGTGTAGCCCTGAGGCCTCGGAGGAGTAGGAAACTCCTCCGAGGGATTTATGTACTCTCATCGAGGGGTGTTCGAGCGGTCGAGCCCCCTGGGTAGGCGCAATCCTCTTTCGTCAAGGCTCGCCTCATGGCGGTCGAGTGCGATACGTTTTTCTCAGGGAACAGATAATGGTGAACTGGAGTCATGAGGTCGGCGCCCTTTGATGGGTGATGGGTGCACGTGAACGCACCCTTCGAGGGTAGCCCCCGAGGCCTTGGCTTTGCTAGTCTTTGGCGTCTAATCCCCATGAGTCCTTTCGATCGAGGTGAGGCGAGTCGCAGCGTGCTACCTTCTATGGGTGTTCGAGCCGTCCGGGTGGTTAGCTCCTCTTTCGTCGAGGCCATCCGGTTGCGAGCGAGCCCCCGAGCCTCTTTTGTTGAGGTCGATCAGGAACAAGCTTGTCTTTTTATTTAGACCCTTGTGCTCCTTTTTGACGGGAGGAGGGGTGAGAACTGCCGTGCTACCCTCTTTTGGGCGAGCTCCAACGTCCTCCGGTGAGCTATTATCGGGAAATTCATGTGAGAGCTCGTGCCCCATTCGATAGGGGTCGACTGGTAGCCACGGAGGCATTCTCATCGAAGCAAACGAATGGACACATGTATCTCGGTCCAGTTCGATTGGGTCCAGTGGCTCGACGCCTCCCTTCGAGGGGATTCCGTAGTCGTCCTTTCATTTTACCTTGAACATGACCGAGGGGGCCTCGAGAGTCAGCTCTCGAGTAGGGGCCTCGTGCGGGCTCCCCCTTAGTCATCCCTGACTCGGGTACTCGAGGGCGGTTGTCGAACCCTCTTCGAGGGCCAACCTTCGCTCCCTCAAGATTTCATCGTGGGCCGGGGCCGCTTACTTTCTTGTGGAAGACATCATCCATGTATGCCCATTCCCACCAGTTGGGCGTGTCTTTTTAGGCAGGAGCTGGAATGGCACAGTTGTGGGCGGCGTGGAGAGCGGTCGGGCTGCGAACTAGCGACACGTATTCCTGGCCCTGGAATCGAGGGAGTGGTTAGGTAGCACATTTAATGCGAAGATTTGCTTGTCTTTTCGCCGAATTCGCCCGTTGCCCTTCGGTCCACCTATAAATATGGGGGGTAGGGTTCCCTGGATTTCCACCTTGCCTTTTTGCCTTTGCCGCCATCGCCATCATCGGAGAGCAGAGAGAAATAATTTGTTAGTGTGAGGGAGAAAAGAGGAGAGAGGTTGGGATCGAGAGATTGGGAATCTTCCCTTTCGTTCGTCCATGGAGCAGATCCGGCCTTTCTCTATGGGTGTGAAGATCCTCCCCGCGAACGACTGGCTTCCCTCGTCGGTGACGGTGGAGCAGTTGCAGGAGCTCATGGGAGATGGGCTCCTTCGTCCCATCACCTCTACCAACCGGCTGGAGTGGAGGGTGTCGCCGAGGAGCCACCTGGAGCCGAACCCACGGAGGGTTACGTCGTGAGCTTCGTCACCCTCCACAAGGCGGGGCTCAGGGCACCCTCGAGTCGATTTCTGCGCGCGCTAACTCATCATTACGAGGTTGAGATTTAGGACTTCTCCCCAAACTCCATCTCTCACATGGTGATCTATGCCGCCATCTATGAGGGATATCTGGGGATGGAGCCGCACTGGGATTTATGGCTCCATCTCTTTAAGGGGGAGCATTTCGCCAAGCCAGTGTCGATGGGGAGGAGGAGGACGGTCCACGCCGACTGCTGCAACCTGTCACTGAAGAGGACGGACCTGTGAATGGGGCTAACCTCCAATCATGGCGGGTGGCATGGCCGGTGGTTCTACCTTCGGAACAACAACGACTGGCTGCCACGCTATACCGAGCATATTATCGAAGAGCGCCTGTATCACTGGCCGCATGGTGTGGCAGCGGAGAATCAGGCGAGGTTGAACCCCCTCCTCAACATGTTGAAGACATTACGCGACAGGGGTTTGACCGCCGGCATCGTCGTGTCGGCCTTCCACTGTCGAAGGGTCCTCCCGTTGATGCAGCACCGGCTGTGCCTGGATCAGATGGTGCCCGGTGCGTCGATCGAGGGAAGTCGAATGTCATCCGAGACGCTATCCCGTGAGGAGACTGTGAAGTGGGTGAGGGGGGCGGTAGCCGGCCCCTTTACACCAGAGATGGTGAATTCCATCCTGATGCGGCCGAATGATGGCCACATACAGCTGGTAACTGTTTTGTTTCGCTGCCTTTGGGTTCCTCTCCCCTTTGTCTTATCTCCACATCCTCTATTGTTGGTCTGTGTGCAAGCAATTGCAGACTTCAGGACATCGACGCCCCTAGTCAAGGAGGATGAGCCCGCTTGTCAGGTGAGACGCTTCACCGCTGACCAGCAGAAAAAGGACAAGATAGGGAGAAGAGGAGGAGGAAGAAGAAGAATCTTAAGCGAGGGGCTTCCCAAGGAGGAGTCCCCCTCAGAGGAAGAGGAGGGGAGGATGATGAGGACGACGATGACATCGAGTCATGGTACGACGCTATGTTGCCTGATCCCCCTTGAGCTAACTGTCGGTTTCCATAGGAGGGGGTTGAGGAGGGATCATCGTCGGGTGCTGCCTCGGTGCCCGTCAAGGGTTGAGTTGCGAGGCCCCGAAGTGGCCTCGAGAGAGGAGGACGGCCGGTTCCTCGACCCAGGAGGGGTTGACATCATGACGCACACACGGGAGGATGCCGTCGGCCCCGTCGAGGGGTAAGTCCAGCACGCCGCCGCCCCGCACTAGGTCCTCGATGCTCGGTGTGAGGACATGGGGTCAGCCGGCCTTGGAGGAGGAGAGGGCACTGGGAACGTCACAGGCCATGGCTCCGGGTGACTCTGGACCCAGCAAGGGTCCATCGAGAGGGGGGTCTTAGAACCCCCTAGCACCTCAAGGGTGCGCACAAGGGAGCCCATCATGTCGGTGGGGTAAGTTTTCATGTCGTGCATCTTTATTTTCCCCCTCTGCTGTTTTCAAGATGCTTAGAATTTTTCCTTTTGTGTGTTTATGCACAAACGTCCAACGGAGGAGGCGGACCCCACGCCCACCAAGCAGCTGAAGGCCAAGGTCACCGTAATGATGGCGGCATCAGAAGGAGCTGCTGCCTCGGGCCCCCGGTCGACGGCGGAGGCTGCTTGGCCTACGGATGCCCAGGCCACCATGGCTCAGGGGAAGCAACTGGGCGCTGCCTCTATTGCGAGCTCGGGCACCCCGGGGGGCTGTGGCGAGTGGTGACACTGTCCAAGATCAGGAGTGGGTCAAGGGACCCCTCGGTACTGCTGAGTTAGAGGGCGCCGCTGACGGTCTCATGCCAGGGTCGTCGAAGGATGCCCTAGTGGATGTTGAGGATGAAGGGGCTAAATCCTCCGCTCATGATGCGGAGGAGGAGGTGGATCACCCCCGTGAGGTAGGAGCGGAGCTCCCTCAGCGACAGGAGCAGCCGTGGTGGCCGTGGCCGTAGGGGTTGCAGCAATGGGAGGAGCGGCAGCAGTGGGAGCAGCTACTGAAGCAGCAGCAAGATGAGCTGCGGGCCTCAGGCCAGCCGCAACCACAATGAAAGGAGGTGCAGCAACAGCAGTAGCGGCAGGAGGAGAAGGTGGAGGTCCCACTGAACACGGGGCAAGAATACGGGTGGCCAGAGGTGCTTGTTTCGAGCCAACCAAAAGAGTTGGCAGCCGAGGATGTCCTGCCGAAGGCAGGAAGGATGGTCGGGCATCCGATCCCGTAGGCGGTCTCGTCGAAGGCGTTGGCGGCGGGGGAGGTTGTGATGGCGCTGCTCCTTTACCCGCTGGAAGCGGGGGCGTCGGCCACCCAGGGGTTCTTGTATGGCCCTGGCTTCGGGGTCACTCCCTCTTCTGGTTCCCCCGCCGTCAGGTGGAAGCGAAAGGAGGAGGGCGCTGAGTCATCGGGGGTCGAGGGGGAGTCTGCGTTCCCTACTCTGGCCCGTAGGTACATCGTGCCGGCGGCTTGGCTGAGCTAGTGGATAGCATCACGGCGGCCGTGTGTGATCGGACGGTGAAGGAGCTTCCTCAATGGAGCCAGGAGGTTCTCCGGCTCTAGGACCCAGGTTTGCTCCTGTTCGAGATGAACGACCATGCAGAGGTTGAGGGCTGGGAGCACGTCGAGGAGTTCCATGCCTAGATGCAACATTCCTTGTGGACAACCATCGACATCGCTGCTGATGACCTGCTCAAGGTCTTCCAGGTAAACGGTCTTCTTCTGTGATTTTGAGGTTGGGTCGATTTCTATCCGATGCTTAACTCCAGCTCACGTTTTCCATTCTAGGATTTGAGAGGGCGCTCTCAGACCAAGTCACAATTCTTCCGCATGACAAAGGGTGGATGGGAGCAGGTCCCTATGGTTCAAGCAGAGCTCGAGGCAACTCAAGTTGAGGAGGCAAAAACGAAGGCGAACGCAGCCAAGGCCAGGGAGGAGGCGACCCAGGCCTAGGAGGACGCCGCCACGGCTTGAGAGAAGGCGACCCAGGCCAAGGAGGAGGTGGCCCAAGCCAAGGACGATGCTATCAAGGTCTGAGGGGAGGCGCAGAAGACCTCCGAGGACCTCATCCTGGAGGAAAAGCGCGTGAAGATGCTCCAGGGGGGTGTCGATGAAACCTCGTCGGTAGTCTACCACGGGATACCCTGAGGTAGTAGACTGCGGTGAGAGCGCACTAAGACCTACGATCTAGATGTGAGATACAAGACGAACACCAAGGTTTATCCAGGTTCAGGCCGCTCGGAAGCATAATACCCTACATCCTGTGTCTCTGCTGCTGGATTGATGAGTACCAGAGTACAAGAGATCCAACCAGATGAGATCAGATTCGATGAAAGAGAAAGTCCTATTCTAGGGGGTTCTTGCCTGCCTTATATAGTGGGGGGCAAGGTTACATATCTAGGGTTTCTCCTATGGTCGGTTACATTGTACCGTATCCTTAGAGTACACGACTAGATCTAACTGACTAAGACTCCTTGCATGCCAAGTAGCCTTCAGCACCTGTGCGGCCCACCGACCTGGTGTGTAGTGGACCACGGACTCCGTCTTGTCGTCCGGCCCATCGATCAGGATGATGATGGACCAACCTTCGTCTTCTGGTCTGGGCCGTCTGGACCGAGCAACCCAAAGTCTAGCTGCGAGGGTATACGGGGTCTCTACCCCCACAGGGAGCTCGAGATATCTGCATCACACATCAAGGAGCTCGAGGGGTGCTTCACTGAAGCTTCCAGCTAGCGCGACTCCCTCAACGTCACAATTAGGAAGGTGAACCTTCGTGTCGAGGCCTTGATCGCCGAGGTCGCCACACTGAAGGAGACACTTCAAGAGAAGGAGGAGGTTCTCAAGGGCACCAGCAAGGTGATCGAGGAGCTGAGGGCGGAGAAGAAGGATGCAGTCGATGCCTTGGCGGAGGCCAGCAAGACGATCGCCACCTAGCGGGACGAGTTTATGGCCTTAGAGACCTAATTCAGTGGTGAGTTTTCCTTCTTGGTTTTTGCTTCTTGGCTTGAGTGTCTTGTTCATCGTGGTTGACTTGGTTTCTTTGTTTCAGATCTCAACAAACAAAAGTTTGAGGACTAGAAGAGTGCCATGACGCTCCAAGACCTTTACTAGGCTAAGGCACAATTGAATGAGAGGCTCCGGGGTGCCATTACCTCGGTCTGCGATGGCTTGGAGGTCGAGCCCGAGGCAGAGGTCGAGGGTGATGTGCCCGAGACTTCCTACCTTCGGTGGATGTATGCCCTCGGTCGTGTCGTGCAGGAACAGATTCGCGACACGCTTCATCATAGCCTCAAGAGGGTGCTGGCTGTCGTACGGTCGGGGTATACGTACTACATGGGGGTCATGTCCCATGGCTTCGTCTTCGATCCCAATAAGTCCGAGGTCGAGAATCACGAGACGCATCTGGGCTTGATCGAGGTGGCTGAAATCCTCGGTGGCGAGCTGGCGAAGCTTTTCGAGCCCGAGGTCGTCCCTCCCGACGTCGATGTAGATGAGGGCCTGTGAGCCGAGCCTGGGCAAGAAGGCCCATGTAATAGTTAGTATTCTGCTACCTGTGATGGTGTGGCCCCGGGGCCCTTAAGACAATATGCATTGTGGTGAAATGCTTTGGATGTTTTAAGGTTGTGTCCCTTATTTCTTGTTTGCTCAATTTATGTTTTTTCATGAAGTTTTTGGCGCGCGGTTGTGCCCCTCGAAGGGGGGAGTGAGTGGAGGTGCCTTATTGCAGAGGTGTAGGTGATCTCGTGACTTGACAGCCCTTGACCCCTGGGGCACTAGAGGCATTTTTTTGACTAAGTGATACCATATATCGGGGCATAGAAGAAAAGAGGAACGTCGAGTTTGAAAAAACATGCGAGTTTTTTGGGAAATTAGGGGGGTTCCCCCCTGCAGCCCCCGAGGGAGGCTCAACTCTAACAGAGCAGAGTCGAGGCTACCTTAAATTTGTGAACAAGGATCATACTAAAAATGAAAGTATACTTTATTCATTCATGGCATGGAATACAAATGTGTACAAGGCCTCAAGGCCTTAAGGGTAAAAGCGACATAGTTGTTTGATGTTGCATGCATTGACAAATGTTTCACCCTTGCCGTTGGCTAGCATGCAGTTCTCAGCTTCAATAATTCTGCCATGATGTAGGGTCCTTCCCACGGTGGAGTCAGTTTGTGGCACCCTTGGTTGCTCTGCCGTCGATGGAGAACCCGACGTGGAGGTCTCGATTGCATACGTGCTTGTTGTGGTAGCGCCGAAGACTCTGCTGGTATCTTGCAGAGTGTAAGAGTTCCACATCTTGAGCCTCCTCAAGCTGATCGAGGGCGTTTTCTCATGTCGCATCGTTGCTTTGTTCGTTGTAGGCCGTGAGCCTCGGGGACCCGTACTCGAGGTCAGTGGGGTGGACGGCCTCATACCCGTAGTCCAAGAAGAATGTGGTGAAGCCCATGGCTCGATGGGCTTCGAGGTTTGATGGAGCCGGCATGTTGCAGAGGAGCATGGTGGCGGCGACGACATTCTGGCTGGCACGGTTGAAGACGGGGCGCTCATTCACCCCTTTTTTGATGATCTGCTGTTGACGTCTCGAGCCCATGCTTGAGCTCCTCTGCCACGTGCGCGCTCGCGCTCTCGCTCGAGGGTCTACTCGAGATAACACAGGCGTTCCCAATCTTCATTGAGCTTGGCCCACATCTCCCAAACTTGCTCGAGCTGAGCGTCCTGGCCATCCTGGGGTAGCTGCACATCATTAGGCACCACCGGAGGTGCCTCTCGTTCTGGCATGGCATTGACTCCCACTGCTACCGCCACTGCTGCGGCGTCATTGGTGTCATCGCTCGACGCGATGGCCCCGTCGATACAAAAGCACTCTCGTGTAGGGTCATAGCTATCGTCAGCGAAGTCAGAGTCCGAGTAGCCGAAGTAGTTGTTGGGGAAGCACCCCTTGCTGCATCGCTCCTCCTCCAGCGGTGTCAGATCATACCGAGCTTGTAGTACTTCGGTCCCGGGGTCTCTGAAAACTCTGGGTACTCTGATGTTGGCTGAGTCGTCACCAGGTCCATGGTAGCGTGCAGGAGGTGTCCTGGAAGGTCCTCGTACGCACTCAAGTTGGTGCTCACTGAGGAGGAGTACGTCTTGGCGGCGTTATGCAGCCTAAAAGGGAACATGTGGGGAAGCTTTGGAGTCACGCCTACCGGGGGAGTCACGCCGGGCCCCTCCGGCGGGAGCATCACGAAGTCGAACATCGGGTTGTCGCGGTGCCCCTCTGGCCCACCCTCTGCATCCAAATGTAGGTCAGACATGCCCTTAGAGAGGAGACCCACATTGCTGGTCAGAAGTGAGGTAGCCGTATTGGGCACCGTCCCGCCTGCAAGGAGGCGGCGGTGCTTGCGCTGATCACGGTGTCTCTTGGCCACGGACACGCAGCGAGAACAGCGAGACCGACGCGTAGCCCCCTTGACCGGGAGAGCTCATGGTCACTGTTGCCCGTGTCTCTGGGTGGGAGTAGGATCATGTCATGGCCATGGCCGAGCGACATGAACTCGAAGCTCCCAAACCAGATCACCATGGCGAATGGAAGCGGTGGAACGGAGTCTACCATCTGGAGGGTGACGGAAATTCGATCGTGACAAGTAGCGCCCCCTACCTGGTGCGCCAACTATCGGTGTTCTGTCCTGCGGACAAGAACCCAATGAGTATAATACTGCGTGCTCCCTAATCCAGATGGTTGTGCAAGAAGAAAACACGGTTTTTATCCTGGTTCAGGCAAGAGAAGGCCCTACGTCCAACGGGGGAGAGAGGTGTTGTATTCCCTTGATCGAAGTGCTCGTACAGGGGTATTACAAGCGAAGGAGAGTAAGATGGGGTGTGAGGCCTAAGTCTAGAGTGGCTAGCCCTATGCCTTGAGCGTAGAAATGGTGCTGTGTCGAACGCGTATTGTTGTTGTGATGCCTGAAGCTAGTCCTTGGCGTCCCCTTTTATAGGCCAAGGGGAAGCTCAGGTATACAGAAAACCCTATGGGACTCGTCCTTTGTAGGGCTATCATAAGCGGTGACGTCGAGGGGTGATGCCAATCATGTCGTAGTTACTGTAGAGTCATGCGCCGGGCATGGCCTCCGTCCTTCGGGTGCGTCACGGCGATGTCGGTGGTGGGCGATGAAAGACCTGCGTCCTTGTGATGGGTATGCTAATCCCTGTAGAGACGTGCGGGAGTTGTTGGAGTGTTGACTGGAGGAACGAGAGACCGGGTCGAGGGGTAGAGCAAGGGGGTCGAGGCCCTGCGGACGGGACCGGGCTCCGGGAAATACGGCATGAATGCATCTCCAGAGGGTGCCTGACGGGGCACAGTGCTCGGCATGACGCAATAGTGGCAGTATGAGTCACCATTTCTCCTGGGATGGGCAGTAAAAGGAGGATTTGACCCTTTGTACTGGGTTACTGTAACACTGTTGTAGCCATGAAGTTAGGTGGGTGGGTGGAAGCAATAAATGCTCTGGATCCCGTACAGGGAGTCGGTGAGTTGGCTGGAGCGGCAGTCGACCCGGGGGGTGTCGTCCGCCTGCCCCAAGTTCCATCACTCGACGAGGGTGGGGGGGTCGTTTGCCTGGGCGGACTTTTGTCATTTGAGGACCCCGTCGAAGTGGGTGGCTATTTCGGCTTGGTGTGTCCCATTCGTGGGCCGGCCCTGTACTCTGGCGTGGGTGTTGGGTTTTCTCGTGGGTTTGTGTTTTCTTGATCGGCGATTATTTCTATTGTTCGTCGGTTTTGGGTACCCCTTGTCCAGGTACCCGACAATATAAATTATTATCCTGTATATGTAATAATACATATATAGTGTTCTTTTTTTAAGAAACAAAAGGGGTTACCGGAGCTTGTGGCTTTGGTTGATCAGATATACAATCGGACTCGATGGTGTGTATGTTGTCGTAACCAATCCATATAATTTTTGGTCAACAACAAAAAATTGCATCTAAGTTCAAGTTTGAAGTACTTAGAATTGTCTGAATGAGTTATCCAAATGCATACGGCTTGCCATAAGGAATAAAAAAAATATTAGGGCCCATTTGAATTCAACAATTTCAAAAGAACTCTATGGAATTTTGTAGCAGTAAGTTCAATTTTACAGAACGAACCTACGGAGTATCAAAAAAATTCATGTGTTCCAAACATGGCGTATATAGGATTAGGTGGTAGGCGGTAGGCCGTACACAAACGCATACCTAGAAACTAGGGACGCGATGACCTATAGGTTGAGCCGAATCGCTGGTGATGCTTATGATGCGAATGCGACGTCGCAGTCGCAGCATACGTAACTAGGGACGCGATGACCCATGTTGAGCCAAATCTCTGGTGATGCTTACAATGCGAATATATGGCTACGTCGCACTGCATTGGCTAGTGTGTGTGTACATATATATAGAACCATACATACCCCCTGAGATTTTTTGAGTAAAAACAGCCAGCGCAACAGCCAGCGCAAAAGGAATATACAGTGAGTAGAATAAAATATTCTGAATGTCCCAAATCTATCAGAGAAAGCATCAATTATCGAAAACGAAGTCGTTGTCATGCAACAGTTCAAGAAGATAATTAAAGACGCAGGCGTTCGTTATCCTCAGAAGACAATGTGACGTTGGAAGGTCACCATCCGGCAACAGTAGAAGCCGATAATTGAAGACGGTGCGCCATCCAGCTGTGAAGATGATAAACTCGAAGGACAGCCAGATAAGCGCGGAGGACGCTCCAGAAGACTCTCTGAGCTCTTTAAAAGGAGACGCCGAGCGCTTGCATTCAGTATCGAAGGAGAAAAGCATAGATCGGAGGATCGATCAACCACCAGAACCACGACGATCACCACCTTCATCCTCACCACTCACTCCACGAAGACTCCACTCTCATACACCATGAAGCTCACTACCTCAGAACTCGTCTGAGCTAGTCCGCCATTAGCACTAATAATACTAGTCCACTACTACCACGGTACAATACCACCTCTGTAAATTAGAGAATAAGGAAGATCACCGACTTCCTGTGCTTATAAGGTAATCTAGGTTTGTGCTAAGTGCTTGGGGTTTTCCGAAAGGAAAAGCCGTATGTAAGCTTGCCTTGTGAAAATGGATTAAGCTTTTCTGTTTTAATCCCAGTTGTCCTTTAAGCTTGTTCATATGGGGCGATGTCTCTATGCTAGGAACCCTAGAGGAGAAACCTCTGCGTTGAGTTGTTCTCGTGTTAGCCCATGTAGCGGCGTTGTAGAGAACCCTGTGTCCGCAGAGAAGTGTTCCCTTCGGGTGGAACTGCCTGGGGAGACGATAGTGCCTGAGTCCTGTGTGTTCATGGCTGGGAATAGCGAGGGAGAAGAACAGGTTAGTCTAGTTCTGTAGCGAGCTAGGAGATGCATACGGTGAGTACCGAGTAGGACTGACACAAGTATAGCCACACGACCGGCTGAAAGTTTGGTCTCGCCAGCCCTGCACAGATCCTGAGAATATATAATTCCGCATACATAATCCATAATTAATTGCTCACTTAATAATCACCCGTGCTAATTAATCACGCAAGTCGCTATCGCTCACACATATAATATTCGTGCGCACAGTCTCGTTGAATATTTATATTGTTTGCATAGTAGTGAATACAATTGCCTTTGAATATTTAAATATCCTGCATAGTATCCAAATAGTGTGTTTTGAATATTTTATAATAAGTGTGCAACACGAGCAAAGTGCTCGTGCACTATTCATATTCTGAATTTAAATAGTACAACGAATTTGAATAGTATCATGAATAGTAACTCATAAATTTTGAAATTCAAATTTGAAATCTTGAATTCTAATATTTTGTCACGAATACCCTGGTGTCCTTGCCACAGTGGTATCGGAGCCTGGTTAATAAAATTTGAATTTAAAGGATTTACT
Organism: Bothriochloa decipiens; assembly: GCA_023333625.1. NCBI lineage: Eukaryota > Viridiplantae > Streptophyta > Magnoliopsida > Poales > Poaceae > Bothriochloa > Bothriochloa decipiens. The sequence goes on along the minus strand of CM041633.1, from coordinate 42,142,431 downwards.
AAAAGTGTAATAATGAAAGACATAGATAGCCAAATTAAATCTTATGAACAAAAGATTAGAAAAAATTCTGATGAATATTTTAGAACTGATATAAGTGAATGGAATGCTATAAGAGAGAAAGAAATCTATTTTAGGAGAAAGATTTATAGTCTTAATAAAATCAAGGAGGAAAGAGCTCTAGGAAATAAATATCTTAAAACATCTACTGTGAAAGTAGTTGTGTTGAATAAAGACACAGAATATTATGATGTTGAAAAAGCTGTGCAGAGCAATAATATTGAATATAATATAGACAAATATGAGCAGTTGAATATTAATCAGCAGCTTTTATTAGAAAGCTATGATGAAGAAGAAGAAGATAATGCTCAAAGTTATAAAGATTTTATAGACACATTATGTGATGAAGAATTATGCAATTTAGATAATGCTATGGAAGGATTAGATATTATATCTAATAATACTAAAAATTCAATAGAAGAAAATATTGCATTTATAGATCAAGATGGTTGTGAACATGATTGGATAAAAAGAAGGGGTGACTATAATATAAAATATATATTTTGCATATACTACCCTAGTCAAGAAAATAGAGCCACATGTAGTAAATGTTTAAAACAAGCATATGTTTCTTGTTTAAAGACAAATAATCAGAAATAGAGACAAAAGATAGAATTAGAACAAGAAGATAAAATATTGACATGTAGAGTTAGAAATTTAGAAAACAGAGTAAATACTTTGGAAGCAGAATTAGAAGAATTAAGAGTTAGAATTGAACTTAATGTAGAATGTAAGAATGATAGAAATATTATCACTAATACTGAGTTAAAAGAACAGACTATAATAAATAGAAAAGATGATAAAGCTACACAATTAAAAGATGCCATAATAAATTTTAGTAGCAAATATATAGTTAGGTTACCATTCAAGATATAGTAGGAATAAGAATACCTGTAAAATTAAACTTAACTCCAAATATCTCTTATAAAACATTAGCGTTGATAGATACTGGTTGCACAAAGAATATTATACATGATTAATATTTTACAAGATGCCTAGAAATAGTTCATACAATAGATCAAAATAAAGCAGAAATATCTACTGATATGTCTGGAACACAAAGACCTCATAATCAATTAGCTTATAATATAGAAATACAAATAAACAATACCAAATATATAATAGATGAAATTACAGTAAGAGATTTATCTATGATAAGTGTTGATATGTTACTAGGTTTAAGATTTTTACAATTTTCAGTACAAACAACAATTATACATGAGCAAGGAATTACTTTTATCCCTCATCAAGATAATATTCCATACATAATAGAAATACAAAGAAATATAAATTCTAATTTAGATAGGTCTAATCTAAAAATTAAAGGGTCTGATAATTATAGAAATAAAGAGTTGGGCGAAAATATAGAAGAATTTCATGTAGCAAATTCAAGTATAGAAGGCATTAGTTTACAATCACTACCGCCAAACTGGTATAGGGACATAAAGTCTAAAAAGATATAGACAAAATAGTCCAAAGACTAGAAGATATTCAAATAATTGGAGAAATACCAATGAAACATTGGAATAAGAATGGTATAGTATGTAAAATTAATATAATAAATCTAGAATATATAATTAAGTCAAGTCCTATAGAAGCAACACCTAAAGATATAGAAGAATTTAAAATACATATAGAAGAATTGTTAAAACTTAGAGCTATAAGAGAAAGTCGAAGTCCTCACAGATCAGCAGCATTTATAGTTAGAAATCATGCTGAAATAGCCAGAGGAAAATCAAGAATGGTTATTAATTATAAAAGACTAAGTGATAATACTATAGATGATGCATATAATATCCCAAATAAGCAAGAATGG
>CM041633.1:42096021-42130558 GCA_023333625.1 Bothriochloa decipiens | reverse complement strand
TAAAAATCTTAAACCTAGTAACATATCAACACTTATCATAGATAAATCTCTTATCGTAATTTCATCTATTATATATTTGGTATTGTTTATTTGTATTTCTATATTATAAGCTAATTGATTATGAGGTCTTTGTGTTCCAGACATATCAGTAGATATTTCTGCTTTATTTTGATCTATTGTATGAACTATTTCTGGGCATCTTGCAAAATATTTATCATGTATAATATTTTTTGTGCAACCAGTATCTATCAACGCTAATGTTTTATAAGAGATATTTGGAGTTAAGTTTAATTTTACAGGTATTCTTATTCCTACTATATCTTTGAATGGTAACCTAACTATATATTTGCTACCAAAATTTATTATGGCATCTTTTAATTGTGTAGCTTTATCATCTTTTCTATTTATTATAGTCTGCTCTTTTAACTCAGTATTAGTGATAATATTTCTATCCTTCTTACATTCTACATTAAGTTCAATTCTAGCTCTTAATTCTTCTAATTCTGCTTCTAAAGTATTTACTCTGTTTTCTAAATTTCTGACTCTACTAGTCAATATTTTATCTTCTTGTTCTAATTCTATCTCTTGTCTCCATTTCTGATTATTTATCTTTAAACAAGAAACACATGCTTGTTTTAAACATTTACTACATGTGGCTCTATTTTCTTGATTAGGGTAATATATGCAAAATATACATTTTATATTATAGTCACCTCTTTCTTTTATCCAATCATGTTCACAACCATCTTGATCTATAAATTCAATATTTGTTTCTATTGAATTGTTAGTATTGTTAGATATAATATCTAATCCTTCCATAGTATTATCTAAATTGCACAATTCTTCATCACATAATGTGTCTATAAAATCTTTATAACTTTGAGCATTATCTTCTTCTTCTTCATCATAGCTTTCTAATAAAAGCTGCTGATTAATATTCAACTGCTCATATTTGTCTATATTATATTCAATATTATTGCTCTGCACAGCTTTTTCAACGTCATAATATTCTGTGCCTTTATTCAACACAACTACTTTCACAGTAGATGTTTTAAGATATTTATTTTCTAGAGCTCTTTCCTCCTTGATTTTATTAAGACTATAAACCTTTTTCCTAAAATAGATTTCTTTCTTTCTTATAGCATTCCATTCACTTATACCAGTTCTAAAATATTCATCAGAATTTTTTCTAATCTTTTGTTCATAAGATTTAATTTGGCTATCTATGTCTTCCATTATTATACTTTTAGTAAATTTCTTAAATTTAAATTTTATTAACCAGGCTCTGATACCACTACGGCAGGGACACCAGGGTATTCGTGACAAAATATTCGAATTCAGGACTTCAAATTTAAATTTCAAAATTCACAAGTTACTATTTATGATACTATTCAAATTCGTTGTACTATTCAAATTCAGAATATGAATAGTGTCGGCGCGCAGCTCCAACCGGCAGAGCCTGCGTGTGCAGTGGGCTCGACTTTTTAAAAAAGCCGAATTAGGCAGCGATAGAGGTTGCACTATTGATGATGTTTTAGCTCTCTTCTTACCTGTTACTATTAGTTTGAAAAATACTTTTACATGTCTATATATATCTAAAATGATGATTGTGAACATCGGGGTCGATCAATCCTAGAAAGAGTGCAAAGCTCAAACACATTGCTACCCTGGTAATGAGTACAAAAAATACAACACACATGACGAAGCTTGGAGGGTCTACCATGATTGGAGGCGTGTGAACCCTCAGTATGAGCAGCCACTGCAAATTGAAGAGTAGGCACCGGTGATTCCACCCACATTGGTGATTCCACCTGCATCGGTGTTTCCACCCGCACCGGTGATTCCACCCACCGTATCCGTGAAGGCTAGGACAGTTGTTGTTTGATCTTGGAAAGATGCCATGCTTGTGCTTATGGCAATTATCATTGCTTTTCTTATTGGGAAGATGATGTAGGTTTGTGAACTTAGTAGCTAGCACGTGTTCAATATAAACTTATTATTACTCTTTGCACTAAGTCTTTGATATTTGTTTCATAATAATTGTACAATGTGAAAATATGCCAACACAAATTGACCACGATCATGTCACAACCATGGTTCGTCACCGCATTCCCCACAGCCAAAGAATTGACGGGGCGTAGGAAGCACAGCACGATGCGGGTAACGTAGTGCTGTAAGAAGCGGGTAACCTAGCCGGTGAATCAGGCTGGTGAGAACGTGCAGGGAGATTTTAGCCCGAGCGATTTTTTGGTCCTAAACGATGACCTAGATAACCAAGCTAACCAGGTAACTTATGTGTGATTTGATGAAGTAGCCACATCCGCTACCCAACTGAGTGTAGGGTTATGAGGGTGCTACGCTAGCCAGAAAACAAAACTTTTCTACCCCATAAACCAAGATCTACTACCAGATATAGGTCATGGGATTACCACTAGATGCGAAGGTGCAATGAAAGACTCGATGTAGTCGAATGCGCCGCAGCAGTGCCATGCAGTTGTGTGGTCATCCGTCAAGTACACCTTCGCTTGCGGATCGTCCGAGCATGTTGCCGACTAGTCCAACTAGTCGCTCACCAGCTGCTGACCACCGTGATCAGCGAGATCCGTCCTTGTAATGTAGATGCAGTACATTCGAGGTATCACACACGTGCAGGAAGAAGCAACGCGCAACCGGACTGCTAGGTCCGCAAGGTGCAAAGCGTGAGTGCGGGGTGGCGACAACGGTTAAATAGATCAAGCGGATCCAACTTACCTCGCCCCTACCCCTCACTTATATAGGTGTCCCTATGCAACCCCGACCTGGAGGCCCATCAGGAAACCCTAAGCCTTGTCTAATTCGGGTCCAACCCAAATTAGGCTTCCAGCCCTTAAGCGTGTGACCCTATGGGTTCACGCACACATAGACATGGGCCGAGTACTCCTACTCACCCAATAGTTGACAACGGCCTCTAGCAAGGCGTGACAACTCCTATGTATACGCAAAGATCATATCTGACAAACCACTACGACCACATACAAGTTATTTCCTTTGCCACACGATATATGGTTCAACTCGTGGGTTAATACATAACCCAAGCATGGCCATGCATTTGTTGATCCAATCACTTGAGTGATCCGGTGATATCTCTCTCTTACGGAGAGAGGCAAAATCCATCTTGACTGTCTATGTCTCATAGCATGCTTTCCGACCACCCAAAGATCACCTTTATAACCACCCAGTTATGGAGCAGCGTTTGATAGTCCCTAAGTAGGCTGTTTCACATCTTAAGTACATACAACAATCTCAAGTCTAAGGATATAACGTACATGACGTGAATAGAGACTTTCTCATGTTGGGTCAGTCCAGCTTACATGTCTTACATGTGCCCACACTATTAGTTTGACATCTCCATATCCATGACTTGTGAAAACATAGTCATCAATCAATACATGTGCTGGTCTAATATTTGATGAGGACATCACTCCATTGGATGCACAAGATGATCCTCCGCTGGACATTCAAGGTCCAATCACAAGAGCTCGCGCACGACAATTAAATTTACAGGTGAGCTCGTTCTTAAGGAAGTCTTTTAATGATTTTCAGAATAGATTGCTACCTAATGATTATAATGTACTTAGGAAACATGGAGAGGACCAAGGGATGCATAAGGGATGGCTTGGAGGCATGGAGGACCAGTAAGGGTGCCCAAGTCAAGGTGGAGGCCCAAACCGAGTCGACTTCGAGCCTGTTTCAGAGTCCAAGACTAGTGTGGAGTAAAGCGGACGCCCAGGACGCATCCGAACTCCGTTTTTGATGATCCACCCGTGGATGGAAAGATAATTTTATAAGGAAGCCAATGGCATTAGTTTGAGGTCAAAATTCCTTTAGAGTCATTAGAAAACATCAAAATAAGTTAGCGTCCAGAATCTGTTCTGGTGCTGCGTCACCGTTTTTGGTCCGTTAGGCCGTGTATCATTGTTGAGCCCATTAGGGGGCGCGTCCAGGGGTGGCGATGACCCTTAGACCTCTATAACCAGTCATCGCCTCTCTCGTTAGGTTTTGGGTTTTGCTTAGATTATTCTATTCACAACAGTTTCGCCGCGCCGTCGATTTGTGAGACCCCAACTTATGAGATTAATCATTCATCTGCAATTGGTTGTATTCTTTCGTGTTCTTGCTTGTGTTCTTCGATTAGCAGGCAAAGGACTTAGCCTTCTTGGCAAGGTCGATTGTGCTTCGACGGTCGATAACCAGAGGAGACGTGGTGCTATGATTGCGGGGTTCAGAGCCAAGTTGTTCGGAAGCCGGATCGAATTGTGTCGCGATTCCACCAAATCGGGAGTTATTAGAACCTTTCGGAAGATCGGGAACCCTAGTTCACATCAAGTGGTATCAAAGCTTTAGGTACACCATCAAGTTCGCCCTTACCCTAGTTTAGTTTGTTTTCGCCTTCGTCCTATAATCCAAAAAAAGCCAAAAACAGTTTAGTCTAGGTTTTTTCCCTTATCCCAGAACCACGTTTGGCCTTTGCATAGTTCTTGTCAGATTTCGTAGTGTTGAATTTGTGTCCTGGTCAGGGTCTTGTTGCTGGTTAGGTTGGGTTAGAGTCTAGTCATGTGTTTTTCCCCATCATTTCTATTCAACGCTGTCCCCTTCCACCGTCCCAAACAACAAGTCGAATCCACCATATTACTCGACTTGCCCCGCTAGCCGCCTTGTGTCAATTCTCGCCGCCGCGCAAACCCTAGATAGGTCGCCAGCCGCTCATTGTTGCTTGCATCACAGCCCTCCTTGCATCATCAGCCGAATACCTACTACTGTGATCGGTGTTGGAGTTTAGGGACGCTTCGCCCTAACTGCCGCCGCCGTGTTGTGCCTTCCGAGAAACATAACTTGAGATACCTTCGGTAAAACAGGCATAACTTTTGGCTCGTTTATCAGAAAAATTTAAAATTTTTACAGCAGCTTCTTGACTCTATTTGGAGCTGACCCAAACTGCCTTTGGCCTGTTTGGTCTAGTTAGAATTGCCAAAAAAATTCAGCAAAATGAAAAAAAATTGACAAGGTTCTTGCACGCTTTTCAGAGAACGTGTTGACTTTCTGTAGACCACATTCCACCTCTGTTGTAGGTGAAAATTTTTGTGGTTGCATATTTTGTCATACTTGTTTAGAGAAAAATTTAAAAAAAAATAGTGTAACAAAGTTTGTTCTAAAAAAAGGAAAAAAAGGGGAAAAACAAAAAGGAGTTGCTTGTTCTGTGATTGCGTGTGCTACATTGTGCTTTGTGCTTCATTCATACTTGTCTCTCCATCATACTTGTGCTTCTATTGTCCTTGTTCACACACATTTGGTACTTGGAACACGTTAGGCCAGCAACGAGAACAAGTAATTGGGACTATAATTCAATATTACTGTCTGTCTTTGAATTGTGTACCACTCACATATTTTTTGGCCAGCCTTCCTAAGCCCCACATATACTTCTAGATAGCAAAAGTTTTGACACCCGTAATCTCAGCGCTACATCTTTCAGGTATCCGTGCCTTACTAGTAAGAACCGGTCGGAACTTGTTAAGGTGTTGCCTTTTGCTCTAAATTTGAGAGGCACCCCTCCACCTTTGTAGAGGATTGGATAACTTTCACTGTTTGCTGCTTGTGTTTTGTGTCTACAATGGCAGGTGATGAGGGAGAGAATTCACCCAAAGAGTTTTCAGAGTGTGTCAGCCAAGAGCAACTATAATCTGCTATAAACAATGCTCAGAAGGACTTGAACGAGACAGTTACCAAGGCTGTAACTGCTGCACTCATTGATCTCAAGATTGGCAACACCCTTGAGAGATTGGATAAACGATTGTCCACGCTGACCGATAGGGTAACTGCTTTAGAAGAACCGCCACCACCTGAAGAAAATAATGATGGCAGCAATGCTGGCGATGAGGTATATGATGCTGATGGTAATGTTGATAGAGCAGCGACAAGAGAAAATAGATTACATCATCGTCTTCACACAAATACCACAGGTATGGGTGGCGCTCAACATTTCAACTGCCACCGAGGTAATCATACTCATGCTCCCGATGATCCTTATACTAAGGTTAAATTTACCATACCTTCTTTTTCGGGACATTATGATGCCGAGGTATACCTTGATTGAGAGATGACAGTAGAGCAAAAATTTTGTGCCCATCTTGTGCCTGAGCAACATCGCATTAGACAAGCCACCAGTGAATTTAAAGATTTTGCTATCATTTGGTGGACTGGTTTAGTTGCAGATAATTGCCAACCTCATACGTGGGAAGAACTTAAGTTTGCTATGCGTGATAGATTTATGCCACCATCGTATCATAGAGACCTACGTAAAAGACTAATGCGTTTAGAACAGGGACATAAATCTATGCAGGATTATTATGGTGAACTTCAGAAAGGTTTGATGCGTTGTGGCATAGTGGAGGGAACTGAGGATTCTATTGTTCGTTTTTATGCGGGTTTGAGGGAGGAAATTCAGGACATAGTTGATTATAAGGAATTTAACACTGTCAACCAGCTGTTTCATTTTGCTATGCATGCAGAGAAGGAATTGTAGGGGCGAGATAAGCAGGCCAAGAGCAAGGCTGGCACCTCATACACACCATGCATGGGAGCATCATCGGGGTTTCCCAAGGCATCCTCCTTCCGCGCGCCTCTACCAGCGAACAAGAGGACGTCTTCTGCGCAACCTTCTGGTTCAGGTAAAAATTTAGTGCAGGAACCATCGAAGAGTGCATTTTCTGTTGCCTCAATGGGACGCACTCCTAGCATTCAGTGTCATCGGTGCCATGGTTACGGACATGTGCAAAAGGACTATCCAAGTCAGCGGGCATACATTGCTACAGAGGATGGGTACATCAGCACCTCTGACGTGGAAGATGATGATGAAGAACAAGATATTCAAGAAGAAGGTGAGGTCTTTGGTAGCAAGGACACATCAGCCTACATGAGTGCATTGTGCAGCGAGTGCTTAGCGCACAAGTACAACAACCTGAGAAGCTGCAACGCCACAATTTGTTCCAAATTTTCTTTATCATCAACAATCGGCGAGCACGTGTCATCATTGATGGGGGTAGATGCAATAATTTGGTGAGTTCAGATTTGGTCAAGAAGCTTGACTTGTCTACATGCCCACATCCCCATCCGTACCATATTCAGTGGTTGAATGATTCCGGTAAGGCTAAGGTAACAAAAACTTGAAGAGTTTCTTTTTCCATTGGTACCTATGTTGATTCCGTTGATTGTGATGTAGTACCTATGGAAGCTTGTTCACTTTTATTGGGTCGCCCTTGGGAATTTGATAATGATGCTGTTCACCATGGTAGAAGTAATACATACACTTTTGTTCATAAAAGAAAGAAAATTACTTTGGTGCCAATGACCCCAGCTGAAATTGTACAAGCTGATAAAGAACGAGCTGCTAGTTTGCATGATGTTAAATCTGAAAATCAGCAAGTTGCAAATTCTATTTACCCACCTAAAAAGGATAAGTTGACACCTAATTCTATGGTTGAGGAAATTAAATTGAAGGGTGGTGTTATGCTTGCAAGAAAATGTGACCTTGCTGAAATTTCTGATGATGATATTTGCTATACTTTGGTTTGCAGACGAGCTTTGTTTTCTCTTGATGATGTTGTTAGTTCGAGACCTCCTGTTGTCACTAACCTTTTGCAGGAGTATGAGGACATTTTTCCAGCTAAGATACCCCGGGGCTGCCACCTATGAGAGGAATAGAGCATCAAATTGATTTGATTCCGGGAGCGACATTGCCAAATCGTGCTGCTTATCGAACCAACCCTGAAGAGACTAAGGAGATTCAGCGACAAGTCCAAGAGCTTTTGGACCATGGGTATGTACAAGAAAGCCTTAGTCCTTGTGCTATTCCTGTGATTTTGGTTCCTAAGAAAGATGGTTCTTGGCGCATGTGTGTTGATTGTAGAGCCATTAATAATATTACTATTCGATATCGTCATCCTATTCCTAGGCTTGATGACATGCTTGATGAGTTATGTGGCTCTGTAATTTTCACTAAAATTGACTTGCGTAGTGGCTACCACCAGATTAGAATAAAACTTGGAGATGAAAGGAAAACAGCTTTCAAAACTAAATTCGGATTATATGAGTGGTTAGTAATGCCTTTTGGTTTAACTAATGCACCTAGTACTTTTATGAGATTGATGAATGAAGTTTTAAGGGCTTTTATTGGACGATTTGTGGTAGTTTACTTTGATGATATCTTGATTTATAGCAAGTCTTTGGATGAACATATGGATCACTTGCGTGCTGTTTTTAATGCTTTACGCGATGCATGCTTATTTGGTAACCTTGAGAAGTGCATCTTTTGCACAGATCGAGTCTCTTTTCTTGGATATGTTGTTACTCCACATGGAATTGAGGTGGATGAGATAAAAATTGAAGCCATTAGGAGCTGGCCAGTACCCCAATCCATCACACAGGTGAGGAGTTTTCTTAGTCTTGTAGGTTTCTACCGCCGCTTTGTCAAGGATTTCAGCACCTTTACTGCCCCATTACATGAGTTGACAAAGAAGGGCGTGGTGTTCCAATGGGGTAAGGCACAAGAGGAGTCATTTGAGACGTTAAAAGGTAAGCTTACACATGCACCATTGCTGCAACTTCCAAACTTTGGTAAGACTTTTGAGTTAGAATGTGATGCTAGTGGAGTTGGCATTGGAGGTGTTTTGATGCAAGATGGTAAACCTGTGGCATACTTTAGCGAAAAATTGCATGGTCCTGTTTTAAATTACTCTACGTATGATAAGGAATTGTATGCTCTTATACATTCTTTAGAGATGTGGCGTCATTATTTGTGGCCTAAGGAATTTGTTATACATTTAGATCATGAATCACTTAAGTATCTTCGTTCTCAAAATAATCTGAATCGTCGACATGCTAAGTGGGTTGAATTTATTGAATCCTTTCCTTATGTTATCAAACACAAGAAAGGGAAGGATAATATAATTGCTGATGCTTTGTCTAGACGATATACTATGTTGTCCCAACTTGATTGTAAGATTTTTGGGCTTCAAACAATAAAAGAACAATATGCGCTTAATCCTGATTTTAAAGATGTGTTGCTGAATTGTAAAGAGGGACGTACGTGGAACAAGTATGTGATAAATGATGGATTTGTGTTTAGAGCTAACCGTCTATGCATTCCAGTTGGTTTTGTTCATCTTTTGTTGCTACAGGAAGCGTATGGAGGAGGATTGATGGGCCATTTTGGTGCTAAAAAGACGGTAGCTATTTTGGCCACACATTTCTTTTGGCCACAGATGAAGAGAGATGTTGAGAGGTTCATGGCACGCTGCACCACATGTCAAAAAGCTAAGTCTCGCTTGAATCCACATGTGTTGTATATGCCTCTTCCTGTTCCTTCTATTCCTTGGATAGATATTTCGATGGACATTGTTTTAGGATTGCCTAGGACCAAGAGGGGAAGGGATAGTATTTTTGTGGTTGTGGATCGATTTTCTAAGATGGCATATTTTATACCATGTCATAAAAGTGATGATGCAACTCATATTACTGACCTCTTTTTCCAAGATATTGTTCGTTTGCATGGTATGACGTCTACTATTATTTCAGATCGCGACGCCAAATTTTTGAGTCACTTCTGGCGAACTCTATGGAATAAGTTAGGCACAAAATTATTGTTTTCAACAACTTGTCACCCACAAACAGATGGACAAACAGAGGTAGTGAACCACACTTTGGGCACCATGCTAAGAGCTGTTTTGAAGAAAAATTTAAAGATGTGGGAAGAATGTTTGCCTCATGTGGAGTTTGCTTACAATCGGGTGACACATTCTTCCACCAAGGTAAGTCCTTTTCAGGTAGTGTATGGTTTTAACCCTCGTGCTCTAATTGATCTTTTGCCTTTACCTACCCATGAAAGAACACATAGTGATGCTAGTGCACGTGCTGAATTTATTCGTAAGTTACATGAAACCACTAAAGAAAATATTGAAAAGATTAATAAAAAGTATAGAATTGCTGGTAATAAAGGTAGAAAAGAACTTAAACTTGAACCAGGTGATTTAGTATGGTTACATTTGAGAAAAGCCAGGTTTCTAGAGCTACGTAAGTCAAAATTAATGCCAAGAGCTACTGGTCCTTATAAAATTATTGAGAAAATAAATGATAATGCATACAAACTTGAGTTGCCACCCGAGTTCGGGGTTAGTCCTTCTTTCAACATTTCAGATTTGAAGCCGTATTTGGGAGAAGAAGATGACCTTGAGTCGAGGATGACTCCAATTCAAGAGGGGGAGGATGATGAGGACATCACTCCATTGGATGCACAAGATGATCCTCCGCTGGACATTCAAGGTCCAATCACAAGAGCTCGCGTACGACAATTAAATTTACAGGTGAGCTCGTTCTTAAGGAAGTCTTTTTATGATTTTCAGAATAGATTGCTACCTAATGATTATATTGTACTTAGGAATCATGGAGAGGACCAAGGGATGCATAAGGGATGGCTTGGAGGCATGGAGGACCAGCAAGGGTGCCCAAGTCAAGGTGGAGGCCCAAACCGAGTCGACTTCGAGCATGTTTCAGAGTCCAAGACTAGTGTGGAGTAAAGCGGACACCCAGGACGCATCCGGACTCCGTTTTTGATGATCCACCTATGGATGGAAAGATAATTTCATAAGGAAGCCAATGGCATTGGTTTGAGGTCAAAATTCCTTCGGAGTTATTGGGAAATATCGAAACAATTAGTGTCTAGAATCTATTCCGGTGCTGCATCACCGTTTTTGGTCCATTGGGCCGTGTATCATTGTTGAGCCCATTAGGGGGTGTGTCCAGGGTGGCGACGACCCTTAGACCTCTATAACCAACTACCGCCTCTCTCGTTAGGTTTTGCGTTTTACTTATATTATTCTGTTCACAACAGTTTCACCACGTCGTCGGTTTGTAAGACCCCAACTCGTGAGATTAATCATTCATCTGCAATTGGTTGCATTCTTTTGTGTTCTTGCTTGTGTTCTTTGATTAGCAGGCAAAGGACTCAGCCTTCTTGGCGAGGTTGACAGTGCTTCGACGGTCGATAACCAGAGGAGACGTGGTGCTGCGATTGCGGGGTTCAGAGCCAAGTTGTTCGAAAGCCAGATCAAATTGTGTCGCGATTCCACCAAATCGAGAGTTATTAGAACCTTTCGGAAGATCGAGAACCCTAGTTCACATCAATATTCAAGTGTGTTCTCACAAGAACACCGACCAGGGACAAATTTAGAATTAACATTCAAGTAAAGAGTTCCACAAACAATTCACATAATTGCCAATCAATACAAGTTGTCTATAATGAATATTCAATGAACACTTAATGCATGTCATAGATACAAACGGAATATCATCATCTCTATGATTACCTCTAGGGCATATTCCCAACACTGAGAGGGTATTAACTTACTCATTTTCTCTAGGACCGGGAGGAACCTACGTCGGTCGATGCGCTAGAGGGCTCTGGTAACACTAAAGTAAGAACCAAGCAAGGCCCGACAAAGCTTCATCTCAATAAGCATTTTCGAATCACAGCATTCGATGAATTTGGGATGCCGTGCAAACCCAAAGTTGTTGTGTCGAAGCACTCTTCAGCCCTTGGCATCCTTGTTAGGGACTTCATGCCCTTGAAGTACTAGAAGTGGGGTGGCGATGAAAGAAAGGACCCGACAGTGGTTCCTAAAGTTGTCAAGAAGAAGGTATGGGATGAGCTCCCAAAGTATTTCACTTTTCCTCTGAAAGGCCTATAGTATAACAAGGACTTAGCACAGAAGAAAGCCTATGAAAGAATGGCAGCAACATTCAAGACTTTTTGGGGTCACTATTACAAGATGGATGTTCCCAAAATACACACCAAGATTTTGATGCAGGAGTGTTGTCCTCGCAGAGGGCCTACTGGTAGGACTTCAAGAATCACTGTGCCACTGAGGAGTTCCAAGAACTTAGCATGAAGAATAAGAAGAACTCAGAGAAATCAGATAACCCTCATCATCTCAGATCACGTGGATATTCCAAGCTACTGGATGTTATTTAAGCGAGACATGCTTATTGAACAAGGTGTTGCAGTTGAGACCGCCGGTTGGGAGGATAGATCTTCATATTACTGTATCGGGAGGAAGTGTCGTCACGGTGATGTTGGGCGCTTTAGCATCTTAAATCATCCAAAGAATCAAAAGAATGCAGATGATCCGGAGATAACTGAGGTCCATAAGCTCATCTCGAAGATCGCTGAGATAACTGAGGAGGTGAGGCAAGGGGTTCGCACTTCTAATAGGGAGAATGACATGCTAACCCAAGCACTTGGGAACAACGAGCATGCTGGCCGCACCAGAGGAGTCGGTGTTGTTAATTGGTTTCAAGGATTCCCAGAAGAGGTCAATAGCTACCAGAGCCACAAAAGGGCTAAAGAGGCACGAGGGGAAGAGACGAGGAGGTTGATTGGGAGACGAAACTGAGATTGAGCGCCAGATTTGATGTGATTGTTAAATCTAAGGTCAAGGAAGTTTTGGTGTCCCGGGAATCAGAGATGGCATTGGACATTGTGCAGCAGAATCGGGGTCATAGCAGCTGTGGCTCGACCCCTTCTAGAGAAGAAGACAAGAATGCTCCTCATTCACTAGACAACATTAGTGAACCGGTCAATGTCAAGTTGTACATCTAGCAGCAATGGACCAAAGACAAGGTAGCGATCGACTAGTGATGTGACCATTAATGGTAGCCCAATTCCGCAGGGGTGCGCCAAAGTTACCATCGACACGATACTTGACAAGAAGTACAACAAGATATTGATCGGCCATCCCGCATCTCAAGACAGGCGAAGACTTTTCTAGAACAAAGGAGATCAGGTGGCCTGGTGCAAGTGCCTCATTAAGCTTGACCATGAGTTGTCCACGGACAGAGAGGACAAATGCGACTCCTCACCCCACTGCTTAGCATCTCTGAGCAGAGGACATAACTCTTAGTTGCCATCACCCCCTAGGACGGCTCCTTATCCCCCTCGTCAAGAGACTCCTCCTCCTCCTCCTCTTCAACTGGCTCCTGCTCGTCAGCAGACTCCTCTGCTACCTCCACCTCCACCTCCTCCTCCTGCTGCTGCTACTTCTCATCGCTCTGGATCAAGAGGGTCAAAACAGATCGCTACCACTCCCCCTCCTCCTAATGGCCCCTCTAAATCTAGCCCGACAAAAGAAAAGATTGCTACTCGCTCTACATCAGGATCTAGAGGACAAAGTTCTCATCTTCCTGCATCTAAAGCTACACAAAATGCACCATCGCAGGCACGCAAAAGGTCCTAGGAGTCAGTTCCCCAAGTAGAGCCAGAGAACAAGAAAAGGCCATTCAGTGGCAGCATTACAAACATTATGTAGCAACAATGGACTCACAATTTACCAAAGGAACAATATCGACCATTCTTCAATATAATTGCCTCACTTCCTCAGGCCTTGAAGAGGAATGAATATGAAAGGCATACACAAAACCAGTACAATAATGAAAGTGGTGACACAGAGTTCCATGAACATGAACGGAGAATAAACAAGTTGGTCGAAGACAAACCCGAGCAGAGCAAAGAGTACTGGACATATGTCTATTGGGAGTTAGTGGGGAACACACCATTGGCAATGAAGTTTTAGCTTGGGGACATGTTGGTTTTCAATGAAGATTATGGAAAGTTGACCAACCCACTTAGGCAATTGCATGATTATTACATTCGGGCTTCATAGGATTCTGAGTCGGCTTTGTTTACTTTCATTATCCAACTGTTGGATGTTTTCAACTATCAAGAAGAATAGAAATATGATGTTAATTGGGAGTGCCGTTCTAGCTGTTCCAGAGATGCAACCTTGATTTACAAACCATGTATTTGTGGACTATGTAAGTACCCTACACGCGTGAAATCCTATGTAATGCTCTTTTGAGGCACAAATTTTTTAATTCTATGCACTTTCCATGTTTTTATGCAGGTTAGTTGCATAATATTGTAGCATAAAGCTTGCATGGAAACACTTAGGCTTCTTAGACCCCGTCCGAGTCAATGGTCAGACCTACCTCGGCAAAGTAGGACATTCTGTTGTGGAGGCAGTGATAGAGTTATTGGTAAAAGTTTTTGAAGATTTCATGGATAAAAAGAAAACCCACATACTTTTACCCTACAACTTCAAGTATGTGTTCTCAACCAGTGGTTTTTATGCTTCTTTTTTATCCATATTATTCGTTACTTACACTTTTTTGATTGTAGCGACCATTAAGCCCTCGTTTGTGTCGATCTTCACCGCAATGAGTGATAGGTTATGAGGGTGCTACGCTAGCCAGAAAACAAAACTTTTTGACCTCATAAACCAGGATCTACTGCTAGTTACAGATTACGGGATTACCACTAGACGCACGGGTGTAGCGGAAGACGACTCAATGTAGTCATACATGTCGCAGCAGGCAGTGCAGTTGTGTGGTCGTCCGTCATGTCAATCCCCTCGTGCGGTTCATCCCAGTGCTCCAAATGCAGCACCTTCGAGGAATCCCACACGTGCAGGGAAGAAATGATGCGCCTCCGGACTGCTAGAATTCAAGTGTATTCTCACAAGAACGCCGACCAGGGACAACTTTAGAATAACCATTCAAGTAATTGAGTTTCACAAATAATTCACATAATCGCCAATCAATACAAGTTGTCTATAATGGATATTCAATGAACACTTTATTAATCATGGATACAATCAAAATATCATCATCTACATGATTAGCTCTAGGGCATATTCCCAACAGTCTCCCACTTGCACTAGAGTTAATCTCTTAGATGTCTAATCCCCATAGACCTCATGTGTGCCTCATGCTTAGGCTGTGGAAGAGCCTTTGTCAAAGGATCTGCTACATTCAAATCCGTATGTATTTTGCACAATTTGATCTCTTCTCATTTCACAAACTCTTGAATGAGATGAAACTTCTGGAGTACATGTTTGTTCTTCTGGTGATCCCTAGGCTGCTTAGCCTGTGCAATCGCCCCATTGTTATCACAATGTAAATTCAATGGGCCCGACGCATTCGGAAACACACCAAGCTCAATGAGGAATCTCCTCAACCAAACACCTTCCTTTGCAGCGCCAGAAGCTGCAATGTACTCAGCTTCTGCTGTAGAATCAGACACCGTCTCCTGCTTGGAACTTTTCCAGCTAACTGCACCATTATTTATGGTGAACACAAAACCTGATTGAAATAGTGAATCATCCCCGTCGGTTTAGAAGATAGCATCGGTGCAACCATTTACAATGAGCTCCTCCTCACCTCCATAGATTAGGAACACATCCTTAGTCCATCACAAGTACTTAAGGATGTTCTTAACAAGCGTCCAGTGAGGTTCACCCGGATTAGCTTGGTACCTGCTCACAACACTTAGAGCATATGAGACATCTAGGCGAGTACATATCATGGCATACATGATGGAACCAACGGCCAAAGCATATGGAACCTTACTCATGCGGTTGCGCTCTTCATCTGATGAAGGACACTGCTTTTCACTAAAGCGCATACCATGTGACATGGGCAAGAACCCTTTCTTGGACTGTTCCATGTTGAACCGTTACAACACCTTGTCAATGTAGGTGTCTTGGCTTAATCCTATAAGCCTTCTTGGCCTATCTTTATTGATCTTAATTCCCAAGATGTATGCAGCTTCTCCTAAATCCTTCATAGAAAAACTATTATTCAGTGAAGTCTTTACAGATTGCAACATAGGAATATCATTTCCAATCAATAGTATGTCATCCATATACAAGATCAGAAACACAATAGCGCTCCCACTTACCTTCTGGTAAACACAAGGTTCTTCTTCATTCTGATGGAAGCCAAACCCTTTGACTACCTCATCAAAACAAATATTCCAACTCTGAGATGCTTGCTTTAACCCATAAATAAATTTCTTAAGCTTGCATATCTTTCCAGCATTATTAGGATCAACAAAACCTTCGGGCTGTATCACATACACGTCCTCTTCTAAATACCCATTCAGAAAGGCTGTTTTAACATCCATCTGCCATATCTCATAATCGAAATATGCAGCAATTGCTAGAATGATCCAAATAGATTAAAGCATCGCTACCGGCGAGAACGTCTCATCGTAGTCAATTCCTTGAACTTGGCAAAAATCTTTTGCGACAAGTCGAGCTTTATAGACGTGAACATTTCTGTCCATATCCTTCTTCTTCTTAAAGATCCATTTGCTCTCTATGGGTCTAACCCCATCAGGTGGGTCAACCAAATTCCAAACTTGATTGTCTCCCATGGAATCTATCTTGGATCTCATGGCACTTTGCCATTTCTCAGAATCTGGATCCATCATAGCTTTCGCATAATCCGCAGGTTCGTCATCGTCTAACAATAACAAATCCCCACGCAATGCGTGAAGTCTTACTGATCTTCGTGGTTGTGACGGTGTCTCCACTGACATGGGTGTCTCAACTTGCTCTGCTATATTAGCATCACTCGTAGAGTCAGTCCCTACTGGCTCATCATGAACTTCTTCAAGATACACATTTGTCCATTCTTTTCTCTTTTGAGAAACTCTTTCTCTAAGAAAACACCGTTTCAAGTAACAAACACTTTGCCCTCTGACCGGTTATAGACACAATACCCTAAAGTTTCCTTCGGATATCCCACGAAAAAGCACTTGTCCGATTTGGGTGTTAGTTTATCTGATATAAGTCGTTTAACATAAACTTTACAACCCCAAATTTTGAGAAAAGACGAACTAGGACTCTTACCAGTCCACATCTCATATGGTGTCTTAACTACGGACTTAGATGGTACCCTATTCAATGTGAAAGCGGTTGTTTCTAGAGCGTATCCCCAAAACGATAAAGGTAGGTCCGACTGGCTCATCATAGACCGAACCATGTCCAACAAGGTCCGATTACGTCGCTCAGACACGCCGTTTCTCTGAGGCGTTCCGGGTGGCGTAAGCTGTGGAACAATTCCACAACTCTTAAGATGATTGCTAAACTCATGACTTAGATATTCGCCTCCACGATCAGATTGCAAGGCCTTGATCTTCTTGCCATGTTGATTCTCTACTTCATTCTAAAATTCTTTGAACTTTTCAAATGTTTCAGACTTATGCTTCATTAGGTAGACATATCCATATCTACTAAAGTCATCAATAAAAGTTATGAAGTATTGAAATCCGCCTCTAGCTGTCGTGCTCATTGGTCCACATACATCAGTATGTACAAGTTCCAACAAGTCAGATGCCCTCTCAGGAAATCCTTTGAATGGCGCCTTAGTCATCTTGCCTAGCAAGCAAGCCTCACATGTCTCATATGATTCAAAATCAAATGAAGTTAGAAGACCATCATCATGGAGCCTCTTCATGCGATTCTCACTTATATGACTCAAACGACAATGCCACATATAGGTAGGGCTTAACTCATTAAGCCGAGGCTGTTTAGCATTAACATTACAGACAGGTGCATCATCAAGATTTAAAATAAATAACTCATTCACAATGGATGCAAAAGCCACAAACACATCATTCTTTGAGATCACACAACCATTGTCTTTACTTGCAAATGAATAACCATCCTTCATCAAGCATGAAGGTGACACAATGTTTTGACTTAAACTAGGAACAAAATAAAAATTATTCAATTCCAAAATAAATCCTGACGGCAAGGGAAGTTGCATCGTCCCGGCATTCAATGTAGCAACTCTTGCATTACTGCCCATGCAGAAATCAACTTTTCCTTTCTTCACGCTTCTACTTCTTATCATTCCCTGCATCGTATTGCAAATATGAGCAACCGATCCGGTATCAAATACCCAAGAATTGATATAAGAGTTAGCGAGGAAAATGTCTGTAACATGAACAACAAGAGTACAAGCAGTAGCAGTACCTTTACCGCCCCCATCCTTCTCTAAGGACGCCAAGTACTCCTTGTAGTTCCTTTTCCAATGACCTTTTCTCTTACAATAAAAGTAATCTAAATTTACAGATGGTCCAGCCTTGGCAGCAGATGCATTTGGCTTAGAGATCTCATCTTTAGCCTTGCCCTTCTTCTTCCTCTAAGAATTGCCCTTCCTCTTAAAAAGAGGTCGGTCCTGGATCGCCAACACTTGGCTACTATCGGCACTTTTCTTGATGTCGGCCTCTGCTGTTTTCAGCATGCCACACAGTTTATTCAAGCCCTCTCCGCTCCATGCATATGGTAGTTTAAGATGAAGTTTCCATAGCTGGCCGGAAGAGATGCATGAATGAAATCAGTAGCCAACTCTTGGCCAATTGGGAAGCCTAGCTTCTCCAACCTCTGAGTGTAACCAACCATCTTGATTACATGTGAACCAACAGTTGCACCCTCTACTAGCTTGATTTGTGCAAGCGCCTTAGAGACATTGAACCTTTCAGTCCACGCTTGAGTTTGGAACATATCTTCAAGCGCCACGATCATATCGTTCGCTGAATGATTGTTGTCGAACTGTATCTGCAGGTCGGGTTCCATACAAGCAAGCATGAGGCAACTCACTTCAAGATCCGCATCACATGCTTTCTTGTAAGTGTTTTTCTCAGCAGCAGTTTTATTTTCATCAGGCTCATCTGGTAATGGGGTGTCTAGAATTTATTCCTTTTTCTCAGCCCTGAGAATAATTCTCAGGTTGCAGATCCAAATCCGCGTAATTTGTTCCATTCAACTTATCTTTCTCAAGAATTATACGCAAAGAAAATGGTTGATTGTGAGCGGCCAGCTATAACAAAAGTAATGCAAAATACTAAGACAATGTATCCATGAAAGAGTAAATTATATCAAAATAAAATCTACTCCCACTAAAATCAATATCCCTCAATTGATACTTAGTGATTCAAGACCCACAACTAACAAGTCAACTAGTGAGCTTTAGCATCACCGCTAGAAGACATGGTAGATCGATAAGCAACTCTTTGCTAATCATATCACGTATGACTCTTGTTATTGGGCAGCATCTCTATGCTACGCTCAACCTACCCATGCTCCAAGGTCCCTAACCGTTAGGATGACCTTGTTTAAGTAACCAAACCTTCTTGCAGTAAGTATCCGATACGAACCTGCCTAGTCGAGGAAAACCAGTGGCACCCTAATTTCATAGACCCACCACCGATTGTACAAGACTTATGACAGTGCAAGGTTTGAGGAAGCATTTAACTTAAATATTGCTGAGGGATCGTTCTACTTCACTACCGCACTCATGTAGACAAAAACATAATAGCATATAAAAGTAGAACATAGTAAGAACGACATAACACAGACATGACTTGGTATAGCCCATTATTCCTGTGGGGATCTCTATCTCCATCAATCTGTGCATCACGGTGATCTCCATCTCCATGATTCAAGTATGCCATCCTTCAGTGATGATTCCGCCAAGACTAGCTACTACTAGCGCAAGTAAAAATGAAATTACATAGCCGCGGATAGATCATCACAGATTGGCACACAGGCCATTACATTAATTTTGACAATATGTATATGGCTCCTGCCCATATTGTCCTCATGACATGCAAGCCATGAATTAAATACATACATGCATCACATACACATAAGGGCTATACCAGTCATCAATACCTGCAAAACAGAGTTATCCAAATCCGACGTCTAATCTTGCAACGCAGAAAACTCTATTTTCTAAGCCTTATTTCACAATTCTAATTTTGCCAAATGCAGTGAAACAAAAGAGAACCAGATGTAAAATTTTGTTCTCTATGATTTTCGTTCAGAGTTCGTCTCAATCTGAGTTACGAGTTCAAAAGTTACGGCTATTTTACCGAACAGCACTTTTCTCGGCAAACCGGCGCACGGTAGTAAATTCCATCTACCACTGCCGCGCATCATATGCGCTTGGCACTTGACCTAGTATTCAATTCGATCAATCTGATTGATCTCTAACTTGCCATGACTGGATTTACATGAATCACCTAACTCGGATGGCGGAATTCTGACCGGTACGAGTAGATCGTTTCAAGACCAACACGGCAAGATGACGAGCCAAGATTACAGACTCATCTAGAACCATGCATATCACCATATGCACAAAACCGAACCTATAACGAGGCAGTAACGGCTCCGATACCACTGATGGGTTATGAGGGTGCTACGCTTGCCAGAAAACAAAACTTTTTGACCTCATAAACCAGGATCTACTGCTAGTTACAGATTACGGGATTACCACTAGATGCGCGGGTGCAGCGGAAGACGACTCGATGTAGTCGTACGCGTCACAGCAGGTAGTGCAGTTGTGTGGTTGTCTATCACGTCAATCCCCTCGTGCGGTTCGTCCTAGTGCTCCAGATGCAGCACCTCCGAGGAATCCCACACGTGTAGGGAAGAAGCGATGCGCCTTCGAACTGCTAGGTCCGCGAGAAGCAGAAGGCGCGAGCGTGGGGAGGGCGGCGGTGGCTGCCAAAGGCGTCAAATCCCCCTGACCGCGCCCCTACCCCTTGCTTATATAGGCGTCCCCAATGAGCTCATGAGTTGGAGGCCCATTAGTAACCCTAGGCCTTGTCTAATTCAGGTCTAACCCAAATTAGGCTTCTAGCCCCTTAAGCGTGCGACCCTAAGGGTTCACGCACACATTGACATGGGCCGGGTACTCCTACTCGCCCAATAGTTGACAGTGGCCTCTAGCAAGGTGTGACAACTCCTATATGCACGCAAAGATCATATCAGACGAACCACTACGACCACATACAAGTTATTCCCTTTGCCACTCGATATATGGTTCAACTCGTGGGTTAACACTTAACCCAAGCACGGCCATGTATTTGTTGATCCAATCACTTGAGTGATCCAGTGATATCTCTCTCGTGTAGAGAGGGGCAAATTCCATCTTAATTGTCTATGTATCATAGCATGCTTCTCGACCACCCGAAGACCACCTTTATAACTACCCAGTTATGGAGCAGCGTTTGATAGTCCCTAAGTAGGCCATTTCACATCTTGAGTACATACCATAATTTTAGGTCTAAGGACATAACGTACATGACGTGAATAGAGACTTTCTCATGTCGGATCAATCCAGCTTACATGTCTCACATGTGCCCACATTATTAGTTTGACATCTCCATGTCCATGACTTGTGAAACGTAGCCATCAACTAATACATGTGCTGGTCTAATATTCAAGTGTATTCTCACAAGAACGCCGACCAGGGACAACTTTAGAATAACCATTCAAGTAATTGAGTTCCATAAATAATTCATATAATCGCCAATCAATACAAGTTGTCTATAATGGATATTCAATGAACACTTTATTAATCATGGATACAATCGGAATATCATCATCTACATGATTAGCTCTAGGGCATATTCCCAACAATGGGATCCAGGTGTGGGACTCGAAGAAGAAGCCACTCGAGGATCTACAGCCACTGTGGCAAGTGCTCAATAAGCAAGTGATGCTAACAACACCATATTGCTATGATCACATATATCTTTTTCTAGTGATTCCCCTTTTAACTATTTATTATAATTTTTCACAGGGTTCAGAGCACGCATAGAGGTGGGACGCAAACACCATTCAACATTGTTGAAATGACCCACAATCCGTACCTACGACAGTCGAATGCCAACAATGAGTGTGGGTTCTATGTCATGTGGGTCATGTTCCGTTATATTGGGTACACTACCAAAGAGCCGGATCAAGTTGTGAGTATAATACTCATTTCATTTATTTCTACTATCAAATATAAAATATGGTGTACTAATTGAATTTTTGCCTCCTTCTTTTTGGAACGACAGCATAAGAAAAATAACCATCAAAG
Source organism: Bothriochloa decipiens (assembly GCA_023333625.1). Taxonomy (NCBI): domain Eukaryota; kingdom Viridiplantae; phylum Streptophyta; class Magnoliopsida; order Poales; family Poaceae; genus Bothriochloa; species Bothriochloa decipiens. The sequence continues at coordinate 42,108,754 of CM041633.1, read as the reverse complement.
GCTGAGTCAATTCGAGATCGAGGGACTTCAAAGTGAGTGGCAGAGTTCCTCATGTCATGTGTCTTTTCAAGAAGAGGCCAGTTTTCAATTTGCAAGAGCTCCGCTGTTCAAGGACTAGGTTAAAGAAAAGGACCTCAAACGTCTGTTGTAATAATTTCTTTTCTTATGTTATTCTTGAAGATCTTGTATCAAACATTTGAATGTAAGCGTATCAGATATTTGTAATGTATTTATATCGTTGATGGAGAACTTTAATTATAATTAGTAGCATTATGACATCTACAGTAAATTTAAATATTAAATAAAAATATAATAAATTATAAATTATAATTAAAATAAAATAAAAAAACAGAAAAAATAACAATACTGGCGGCTTGAGCAAAAAGCCGGCAGTGTTGACTGACTAAGTCAACACTGTCGGCTAGAACAACAGGCAGACAGTGTTGACTAAGTCAACACTGTCAGCCCGAACAACAGGCCGACAGTGTTGACTAAGTTAACACTGTCGGCTTGACCAGCAGCCCGGCAGTGTTGACTAAGTCAACACTGTCAGCTTGATCAACGCGCCGGCAGTGTTGACAAAGTCATCACTGTCGGCTTGCATAGCAGTCTGGCAGTGTTGTGAGCCAATATCACTGTCGGAGTGTGCTACGAGCCGGCAGTGTTGTATACACATCACTGTCGGCCGTAATTTTTCGGCAGTGATGTGCCCCCCACATCACTGCCGCCTGGCCACTACCGGAACAGATTCCAGCAGTGATAGCGGTTGAGCACCGGTAGTGATAGACCCGACTGGAGTAGTGGTATTTCATTCAACTGCAACAGCTCACTCCCGTTTTGGTTACCTCTAGTCCTAGCTCCTAAGCATCGAGACTTTTTTTCGCAATCGGGGGATATAGTCCATTTTACATTAAGAGGAGTGAATTACAAGTCAGCTATAAGAGAACCCTCATAACGCAGATTACAGACCACTAAGATAGTAGTTAGTAACCTGAAATAAACAGAAGAAAAGAAAAATTCATTAAGAGAATGCGACTCCCCTCAACACCAAGACATACAACTAGACCTTCAATTGCGCCTGCAATAAAACCCAAAGAAAAGGTTTCCTACGCCGACGACCAAGCCGTGGTGGCGAAGCATCCACCCAGAGAACGAGCATCCAGAAGTAACTGACAGCAAAGTTCCTATGAGATTTTATTTTTCATGAGTAGCATTAGCAAGATTTTAACATCGGTCGTGCCTTGGAGTTTAGAACATAGGTAGCTACTACATAGCTAAATTACTAGTTTGGCTCATTATTATTCTTGTCGTTGTTGTCACTTCTCTTCCACGAAGAACATCTTTGCCATTCTTTTCTGAAACAAAGAACATCTCTGCCATTCTGCATAGTCCAGACGGTTTTAAGACAAAGAGCAAGTGGAATGGTCTCCAAAACTTATAGCTTGCAAATAATTGATCTTTTAGATAAGGACGTCATGATCTTCAAAACATAGGTTTGACCATTAATTATTTCTGCTGGAATATAAATGAGCGTTGTAAAAGACTTTTACTTTTAGGAAGGTGCTTTTTAATTCCCAAGAAAAATCTATGCATATAAGTTAAGATTTTCTAGACCAAGTCATTTAAAAGAGTTATGTTAACCAAGAAATTGACTCAAACCTTGTTCAAAAGACCACTGATAATTTGATAATGTAGATATCAACGCAGTTTTTATAACTTTGCCAATGCTAACGATATTTAAAGTTACCTATAATACAGGGTAGGTTGGGAAAAAACCGTGTTATATTTTTTTAAAAAAAAGTATTAAAAGAGGTCAAAACATTAAAAAAAATCCTATAAGCTGGGCGGTCCTGCTTTCCCGTCTGGGTGCCAAGGCCGGTCCAATCGGCATCTCGATCTTCTACCCCTTTCCCTTTGGGGTCTCCGTCTCTCTCTGATGCGCATGAACCAGCAAGTACTTCTTGATGTGTTCCCGGGAAAATAGGTGGTAGGCCATACGCCAACGCATGCGTAAGTTAGCGACGCGATGACCCACGTCGAGCCGAATCGCTGGTGTTGCTTACAATGCCGTCGCATTGCACCGACTAGTGTCTGTATTAGTGTGTATATATATATCGTCCTACTTCGTTCTCACTCTACCCTCCACCAAGCTGCAGTTCTCACTCTACCATCCACCAAGCTGCTCGCTCATTCTTTTTCTTCATCAACGTACAAAAACTACAACCTAAGAAACAACCAATGACGTCTTTAGGGAAGAATATTTCTACAGCCGTGCTCCAAGTTATCGTCGTGATTGTCGGTATGTCTTTGCATATGTATGCACTGTTGGACATATAAAACTTAATATGTTGTTTTTGATCAACTAGCTAATTATAAACACGTTCTTCCTGCTTGTGCTAGTTTGTTCAATGCCTGCATACACACAGTTGCAGAGTCAGCGTTTCTCGAGCCTAGCTTATGATCTTTGTCGGCACCCGAGCGGCAAATTCGCGGACCGTGCTTTGGGGGCGACGACTACGACTATTGCCATTATTGCTGCATAGTTGAAAGCTCTGACAACTTATATGGCAATTGTGACGGCTTTAAGTGCTACTGCTACACTTCATGCTCCTCCGAGGTTGTTGCTACTGCTAGCCCTCCGATCCAGCCATGATGCAATGAAGTCTGATGTTCCTTAAATATATATAAATTATCCCATCCTGGCTCTTATATGTAATAATACATATAATAATGTTCTTTATTTTTAAGAAACAAGAGGGGTTACCAGAGATTGTAGCTTTGATTGATCAGATATAAAGTCGGACTCGATGGTGTGTGTGTTGTAGTAACCAATCTATACAATTTTTGTTCAACAGAAAAAAAAATGCATCTAAGTTAAGTTTGAAGGACTTAGAATTGTGTGATTGATGCATGACCACACCTATGAGCTATCACGTAACAAGTACAACGACGGCCCAACAAATTAGGAAAGATTTTGGGTCAACTAGAGGGCCTAACGAGGGAGCAACACGTCGACATCGCTGCAGCAGCCGCGTCTCGCGGGCCGGGGCGCCGTGTGCGCGCAGGAGGAGGACCGGGTGCGCAGCCCTGGTGCCGCCGCTGCCGTCTATGGAGGATGCCACGTTGTCTAGATAAATTAGTAAAAATAAAAATAAATAAAATATGATATGGATTATTTGCAAGATCTCCGAATGTACAAATGTACAAATGTTAGTGTCTATATATCATGTCAGCGCAAACTGCTATTAGAAACCTGTGAAGTGCATTTCTTTTTTTTAAAAAAACTGTGAAGTGCTTGTACAGATGTTAGTGTCTGTCATGTCAGTGCAAACGTGTGCTGTTGGAAAGGCGTGAAAACTTTGCGGTTTTATTTGTCAAATTGAACCTTGAGATTGATATAACAGAATAGATATATGACAATAATATAGAAAAACTATGTTCTACCTAAAATGTGCATACGTAGACCTAGCTTCAAGAAACTCGTGCAAAATAGATTAAGGAACATAAGGCTAATCCTTAAAGCAAAATCTATAGACTGAATGCCGAAACAGTCCATTGAAGTATGCATTTGGAGTGGAGGTTTTTTTAACACTAAGAAGGCATACACTTTAGTAGATGAATTTTCATACGCTTTAATAGACGAAGACATTACGTAGTCTGATTAAAACACAACAAATCTAAATAATCATGCTTCTAGACTGAAAAAACTGATTGTAGTTCACTTTGACTTTTTTGACGCATGCATTTTACTATATACCTAGATAAATAATATGTCTAGATACATAATAAAATACATGCACCAAAAATATCAAAGTGAACTATAATTTGAGACGAAGAGAGTATATAGCAAAGGGTCCAATTGGTACCAACAATTTATAGGACACTGGACGCCCTTCACAGTTTTAGAATAGGTAAGCACGTTTCTTAAATATTGATCTGAAGAAGTTGATGCTAACAACAATTAGGGGAAACAAGCCGTAGTGCAGTCATATTCTGTATAAAAACTGGAAACAAGCAAATGTTGCCGCATGGGTAGCAGATTACTGATCCATCGTTCCATCCACGCTATAAACCAAAGAAAGGTTCAAATGGTGTGCAAAACAAAGGAAAGACCTGCAGTTTGGCATTCGTAACCGATGAGCAAATTAATCTAAAGATCTACGACTATCAGATCTCCACATAGCACCGCAATTAATTTATGCATGCTCCAGAAAGATAGGACATAGCCTACTCCAAATGACATGCTAAATAAATACTTTACTTATTCAAAAAAATAACACCTCAATTATTAGTGTAATTGTAAGAATCGATGGAAAAGATCAAGGAATGCATCAAGCAAGCTCCATCAATGTTTCCCAAAATCTCTTCATAAATGCTAATCTGACAAAGAAAAAATAAGTAGAGCACAAGATAGTGATTCGAATATGGGTACAAGGACCTGTAGGTAACCCATAGTAAGAATGTAATATTTTCAAACCTGAGGTGGCTTAAAGAATTATATGAACTAATAATTTAGTTAGTCAAATTTAAATGCAACTAAAAATCAGAAAAACACCATGACCAAGCACTGGAACAGCTTGATGTTTTAAATACGCCATGGTATATACAATAATTTAATTAAAATATAATCCAAGGAACAAACTGATTTGCAAGAAGAGGACACACCGGAGAAAAAGGTCTTTCTCAGCGCAGATAGCTCACTCTTCACTGAACTTGGTGGCCTCTAACCACAGCACGTCGAAGAGGAGCTTGGTGACGGGCTCGAAGTTTCAGTACTGAGGTAGTCCATTAAGAGAAGTAAAAGGATGGATCACTGCTGCAAAAACACAATTCACATAGTGGTTAGCTATATCGACATGCATCTCACGTCAAACAATCCAAAAATTTGAACATCAAAATCAGATACTCGAAACAGAGAAGGGCTCTGAGAACTGAATCTAGTGAGACCACGCAGTTCTGCAGCAAGGTAACAACCCTTTGTACTCTCATGTAAACATTTTTTTAATTGCTCTAGAAGTTTTGTTTAAATTTTATATACTGATGATGGAACTGCTTGCCACTTTTATCTTGCTGAAAATACTCTCGCTGCTGTCTACCTTCTTCAATATATGCTATAGCATGCAATTGCTTAGTACATCTGTAATTTTAAATGTCATTGGCAATGGATTTCGGTTACCACGCAGTTCTGCTTGTGTAATGTTGTAAGAACTTCAGTTACATTGCAGCAAGCATAGGACTACTCATGAAAGATTTGTGGGAATTACTAAAACAAGAAATTAAAAAGAGGTTATTACCTTATTGCAGCAGCCTTGAAATTGAAAATGGAAGTTTTCTGTAAAGCTGACACCAATTCATGAATTTTTCTTAGTTTTCACATGGAAACATGAAAAGCGGACACCAATTCATGAATTGAATGTTAGATTTCTTGGCTACAAATGAAAACATGAAGTAAAAACGTTAATGAACTGTGACATATATGAAAAACGAAAGGGTGTCAAAATATGAACCGGGTGTCCAATTACCTAAGATTTTTCATAGGACCAACTTCTTATCAAGATCCTAAATGGAAATACCTGAGTAATCTGCAATTGTTTCAATACTTGCCAAATTTAATCCTAGATAATTAAGTCAGTGAAGATACCAAAAAAAAAAAGGAAAACTGAAAAGTTACATCTTTGTATGGTATGGCTCAGAAAATTTGGCCTTAGAATATTCTTAGATGCAATACTACATTATGCTTGTCCATTACAAATACAAATGGCCAAACATTACAAATGCAAATGGCCAAGAAAAATACTATTAGATACTGACCAAACGTTTCTTTTGATGGAAATGGACCAATTATTGGCTCGCATAGTTACATATCATAATTGTTCCTATACAGTACATTGTCCCAAAGGCCAAACCCCATAATCAAGCCAACACAACGAAAACAATGTTCCCCTAAAAAACAAAAATAAAGTCAAGCAGGAGATTGAATAAACTTTCTATACAATGCCTACCGAGACATCTTTATTATATCTCTATTATTCATTTCTCTTTATGTTAGAACACCAAGTCAAATTGACCTGTATCGGTTTAGTCATTTTCTAAAGTAGGTGGATGGCAAACAAGCATAGGCAGGAAACTGTTGCACCCAACTATCCAGATGGGTGTGCATCTCAGTAGTTGATGCAAACCTGCAGGCAAGAAGAAAAATCAGTGTTGACAGTGGAAGGATTGACTGATCCAGTATTAGAGTCCCCAAAAAGCTTCATCCTTAGTGCTCTACTACAGACTTATTAGTGGGGGACGACCAGATCCAGCCATGGAGGCCCTGGGTCGATCCAGCAAAGAAGAGAATCCTGATGTTGGGCACCATCGAGGGAAAGAGAGGAGGAGCATGGAGGGAGGCCACCTTCACCAGCGTCCGTTCGCGCTGCCACACCGCTCCGCTGGGGCGTGCGCTCTCCCCGCGCCGCGGCACCACCGTGCTGGAGGGGAGACCTTGCCTGGGCGCCGTACCGCCGCCCTCGCCCCCATGCCTGCGGCCGCCGCCACGCTGCGGGCTGGCCTCGCGTCAGCGCCACGCCACCATTACCGCCGCCGTGCCGCGGGGTGGCCTCGCCTCGGCGCCGCGCCGCCGTCGCCACGCCTAAGGCGCCTACAATGGCCGCCGCGTCGTCGGACCTAGGAGAGAGGAGGGAGCGAGAGGGGAGGCGGCTGCAGATGGGAGAGAGAGTGTTAATGTTAGGGTTGAAGCTAATATATATATCTAACATAAGGAGACAGGGGAACTGTCGATCTCCAAATCCAACGCTTCAAAGCAATCGTGCTATCGTGGCCACACTGGCTGCACGCCGTGGCCACACGGTTGCTTGTTTTTAGATTTTAGATGCGACGTCGCATTGCATCGGCTAGTTATATATATCTCGTACATCTCCTCTCGCTCTATCATCCACCAACGTCTTCTCCTCGTTTATTCTTTTCTTCAGGCTTCGGAAAAAAATAACTAATGGCTCCTTTCGGAAAGAACATCTCTACAGCCATTCATCGTGGCCGCTGGTATGTCGGTATGCATATGTATGTACTATTGAAAATATAATACTTAATATGTTGTTTTGGTTAATTACGGCTAATTAAGTATTAACAATGTTCTTGCATGTGCTAGCAGTATGTTCAATGTCTGCATGCACACAATCGCAGAGTCGGCGTCCATCGATCCTAGCTTCTCTTTGTACATATACAGTGTCCTTTCTTTTAAGAAACAGGAGGCACTTTCTTTTCCGCAACGTGCAATTTTGATTTACTGCAGCGGGCAAACGTGTCTGCTGTGACTGCCACGTCACGGTAAATCGTGGCTCCACCGCAGCGCATCCGCTGCGATAAATGGACCGCAGCGGGCATATTAGGATGCCCGTAGCGGTAAATATTTTAAAAAAAGAACACAAAGAAACCTAATAGCCCGCCAGCAAGCCCATTCTTGAGTTCACTGGCGAGCCCGTTACGAAACCCTACCGAAACCTTGTCTGAATAATTGTTCCTAAAAAATGATCACTAATAACTTGATAATGTAGGCATCAGCGCAGTTTGTATAATTTTTTCCAATGTTAACGATATTTAAAGTTACCTATAATACAGGTTAATTAGGTTGGAAACAAACCGTGTTATTTTTTAAACATAGTACTAAAAGAGGTCAAAAAAATTAAGAAAATCCTATAAGCGGGGCCATCCTGCTTGCCCGTTCCTTGCTGGGTGCCAAGGCCGGCCCAATCGGCATCTCGATCTCTACCCCCTTTGGGGTCTCCGTCTCTATCTGATGCGCATGCTGCCATGCACCAGCAATATGTGTTCCCGGGGAGGATAGGTGGTAAGCCATACGCCAACGCATACGTAAGTTAGCGACGCGATGACCCACGTCGAGTCGAATCGCTGGTGTTGCTTACAATGCCATCAGCTAGTGTATGTGTGTGTGTGTATCGTCCTACTCCTCACTCTACCATCCACCAAGCTGCTCGCTTCATCAACCGTACAAAAGCTACCACCTAAAAAACAACGACCAATGGCGCCGTCTTTAGAGAAGAATATTTCTACAGCCGTGCTTCAAATTGTCATCGTGATCGTCGGTATGTCTCTGCACATGTATCAACTGTTGGAAATATAAAACTTAATTATATGTTGTTTCGATCAATCAGCTAATTAAACACATTCTTGCTTGTGCTAGTATTTTCAATGCCTGCCTGCACGCAATCGCAGAGCCTAGCTTCTCTTTGTCGGCACCCGAGCGGCAAATTCGTGGGAGTGTGCTTTATGGGCGATGACTTCGAATATTGCCGTTATTGCTGCAACACTGAAAGCTCCGACAACTTATATGGTGCTTGTTCCGGCTTTAAGTGCTACTGCTATACTTCATGCTCCTCTGAGGTTGTTGCTACTGCTAGCGCCCCGATCCAGCCATAATGCAAAGAAGCCTGGAGTTCCTTAAATATATATATAAATTATCCCATCCAGGCTCTTATATGTAATAATACATGTCATATTGTTCTTTCTTTTTAAGAAACAAGAGGGGTTATGGGAACCTGTAGCTTTGATTGATCAAATATACAATCGGACTCAGGTGGTGTGTGTGTGTGTGTGTTGTATTGTCAACAAAAAAAATTGCATCTAAGTTCAAGTTTGATACTTAGAATTGTGTGATTGATGCATAATGGCCACACCTATGAGGTATCCAAATGCATACGGGCTTGCCAGAGAATGTTGGTGACCCTACCACACCATTAACACCGGCGTGGCAAGCCAAGCCACATCATCGGTCAATGGCTAGCTAACTGGCCATAGTGACAAGGCAGCTGTGCGCCAAAGCTGAATGGCGCAACAGTGTGATTTGGCCGTACTAGGCTAAATAGTGCAACAGAGTGGTTTGGCCGTGTCAGGTAAATATGGACGGCCAAATAGGTTTGAATTGGAAAAATAAATCATGTTATTTTAAAGTAATATTAAAAAAGTTCTAAAAATATATAAAAATACTGTAAGGTGGGCGTGCCGCTTGCCATTCCTCGCTGGGTGCCATCTGCCAAGGCTCCAGTTGGCATCTTTTGATGAAAAAAAATATTTTATTTTAGAAAAAAAAATCGGGATCTTGATCTCGACCTCTTCCCTTTGTGGCCAGACGATGGCGGTGCATGCGTGATGCATCAGCGACCAGCTATCGAACAATGCATATGGGCTTGCCATAAGTAATCGAAAATATTAGGGCCTAGCTACGGGATTTGCTAAAAGAAGAACTCTATGAGAATTTTGTAGCAGTGAGTTCAATTTCACAGAACGAACTTATAGAGCATGAAAAAGGTTTATGTGTTCCAAAAATCTCTCTCTCTCTCTCCTTTTTCCAACCCTCCAAAACATCATGCTCTTCGTGTTGGATACAACTAATAAAAGGCCCTAACACACGGCCAACTTATTTAGAACACTTATTCTCGCTACTGAAAAACTCAAATTGCCATGTAGGTGATGAATTTTTCTGTGCGTTTTTCTTGAGACGCAAAAAAAAAAATTCAAACTATTCCGCCGGTTCTAGAAAATTCCAAAAGAAAAGTCCAACATCCTACAGAATAACTGCAACACACTCGGAAAAATATGCACGCACAAAAAAATTATAATTTTTCTATTAGTATTTATAAAACTCACAGAAAAAAGTAAACACACACAAAAAAAAATACAACAAGCGCCTTCATACTACTCCATTATTGTGTTCATATGAAGTAACATCATATGAACAAGCACAGTTTTTTCTTTTTAATAGATCTATAAATCCATTGTTGTTGTTCTTGTGGTTCTCTTGAATTCATCAAAGGATATTTCACTAAGAATATAATCTTTGTGGTCTTGTGGATCTCTTGGTAGTCAGTTACATATAAGGAGCATGACACATCCAAAATTCGGTATTAATTGACTCAACTATGTACCTTTGTACCATCAATTAAAAGATGGCATTGACTGTTAGTGAACACGAATCATTAATTGAGCAAATGCAGTCTCGAGCAATAGCTTTTCTCTTTTCAAGAAAAAACTAGTTGGTCATTGTGAAATAATTGTCTTCTACATTTCTATTTGTATGACGACTCGTATATAGTCTCTTTATTTCTTTCAAGTGCAGCACCTCACGCTGGTTTTGGTTGCCTCTAGTCCTAACTCTTAAGCATCACCAAGACTTCGGCATAAGCAAGATTTCGAGAGAGATATATATTTTTCTTGGGTAGCATTAGCAAGGTTTTTGACGTGGGTCGTACCTTGGGGTTTAGAGGTTCATAGGTATTGCTATATAGCTAACCTACTAGTCCGACTTGTTATTGAAAACAGAAATTGATCCGACCCAAGTGACTAATATGGCAACTGTCAACAATGCCACTTTTTGCTTGTGCATTGCATTACGTCCTCCTACATCGTGTGTAACACGTCCACCCCATTTGGATGTCTCGCGACACCTGGTCGGCTAGAAGTAGAAACATCGCTTACTTTGCTCTTATGGACACGTTTGCTTACTTTGCTCAGTACAGTTTAGCCTTGCCGATCAAAGATGATATTTGATGTGTTTAGACGTTTGGTTCTCTTGCAAAAGTGCTCCAAAGCCTATGCAAGTGTAATCTAGCTTGCTTGTGTAGGAGAGCGGAATTGGCTTGCTGGGCTGGGTGAGTTTTCTGTGTCAGCTAGGCGAGGCCGGGTGCCGCGAGAACCAAACGTGCCCTAGATTTCGATTTTTCTTGCCACTCTTGACGAGCAGGTTTGGCTCACCTGCCCTAGCAAGGTTCGCCTTGCTGAGCGAGGCTAGGCAAGGAAACCTGGACCAAACGTGACCTGTCCCTTGCTTTCGAGTCCCGTTGTTCCCTTCTCGTGTCTATGACACCTGGGTCCCACTCGTCCTAGCCGATCCTCCCCAATCTCAATTCCCATGTAGCCAATCCTCACCCTTTTCCTTGTTTCCCCCAAATCGTCTTCCAAATCGCGACGAAACCCTAAAAAAAAAAAAATCCTCCGCCATGATGGCCGCCGCCGCCAATCCGAAGGCCAAGCTCACGCCGATGCCTCCACCGGCGGCGCCCACCGCGGCGGCGCAGAATCCGCAGGCCGCCGCCTCCAGGGCGTCGTCCTCCTCGTCGTCCGCCGCCGACCCCAACCCCAACAAGCGCACCAACCCGGGCAACGCCGCCGCCGCCCCTGCCGGTGCTGGTGGCAGCACTGCCGCCGCGGCCGCGGCCCCAGAGCCTACCCCGAGCGTCAACGGGGAGGCCAGCCGCTCGCCTCTGATCCCCGCGCCGCACCCGCAGCAGCAGCACGGCCCGCCCGGCGCGTCGCCGCTGCTGCCGCTGCCGCCGCCGCCGCCGCCCCCGTCGCGGCCGCTGCTCACCGTGGCCGCCGTGGAGGCGGTGATGTCCGCCATCCCGCCGCCGCCGCGGTACGGGCTGGAGGACCTCGACCGCCGCACCGTCGCGCTCTCCGACGGCACCGTGCGCACCTACTTCGCGCTCCCGCACGAGCCGCCGCCGCAGCTCTGCCAGCCGCCGCCGCCGATACCCGCGCACCTCTTGGCGCCGCCGCCGCCACCGCCCCTGCCCCCGCGGCCCCTGCTGCGCCCGCCCCTCGAGCGGTGGGCTCCTCCGCCACCCATGCCCGCACTCCTGCCCGCTGGCGGGCTGCTTCCGGTGCCTCTCCCGAAGCGCAAGTGGGAGGATCAGGCCAATGGTGGTGTGCCCGGGGAGTCCTCCGCACGCAGGCAGAAGCAGGTGAAGGTGGAGGAGACGGGGGTAGACCCGAAGGTGCTGAAGAGCGCCTTTCTTAAGATGGTGAAGCTGATGAATGAGAATGATGCAGATAAGAGGAATTACCAGGTCAATGGAAAGCTTTCCCAGCTGAAATGCCCTGTATGTCAAAGGTATGCTGAAAAATCTGAAAGCCCTGTTCATTTTTTCATCTTATGTTTGTATGTGCCTATTGAATGTACAATCAAGAAAATTGAAATGTTCATACGTGATGTACATGTCTAGCATGGTACAGCATATAACAGTGTTGATAAACACATTTTTGTTGCCCCTTGTGAAGAACCTGAATGTGCTCTTTGGCTATTCAGTTGAAAAGTGAAAACCTTCCAGATTTATGTGACATGTCTGCCCTGTTTCAAGGCTGTGTTACCTAGGCATACCTATAGCTTGCCTTGGGAAATAGTGGTGCCTTGTCACCTGGGCCTCCAGGTGGACCCAATGCTTGCCTGGATGCCCTAGTCACCTTTGAAACCATGCATGTCTGTATATCCTACACTGTGTACTTGACTACATGTGTAGGCCTATGGCTATGAGTGGAAGCTATGTGTTGCTATGGAATACCATTGTAGGCTTATTTTTTTTTAAAAAAAAATGTTTGTATTAACGATTAGTGCTGTAAATGAAATCATCACAGTTGACGCTTCTCGTGTTCTAATAGTACAATAACAAATGGTAGATACTTAGGTAGAGAGTCAATTAAAAATGCATTTAAAACAAGGGACCGATAAAATGCATTTAAAACAAGGGACTGATAGGTGGAAAAAATATAGGTAGAGTCAATTAAAATTCTATTCAAAACAACCAGACCTTGGCTCATTCCTCAAACCAACACTACATGAAATAAATATCTCGAAATGTCAGACTAAAAGTAATATTTCGAACAATCATTGGCTTGACACAAGGAAATGTTGAAAAACCCAGGTATTCCAGAGCTTGGG
>CM041633.1:42038600-42095621 GCA_023333625.1 Bothriochloa decipiens | reverse complement strand
CACATTCTAGTGGAAGTATTGAAATAATCTCTACTCAAAATTATGGGGTGATCCCATGAAGGACTATCCCATGAAGTTTTATTTGGATTGTCAACTTTTCATTCTGTAATAAAATAACTCCCTGTGGTCATACTTTGGGAAATTGCTCCATATTTTTTGAGTGTTTGTCACAAACACATACTAGATTCTCTCTTTGGTGGATACACACAAGTACCAAATTAACACAGGTAGTTTTTGGTCGATGCGGCCACACTGGCCCTCATTGTTTTCTCATACAGGGTTGTACACGTGCCCATGATACCCACTAATTAACGCAGGCAAATGCTTCATATGATCTGCCCAAATCTCTTTTACAAACTAAAATCTAGCTAGCATTGGTGGCAATGAACATATACGCTACTTGAACCTGGACACAAGATTATTTCTGACACATACTAGTGATGTTGTGGATTATCCATCACTGGGAATGTGGTATGCTGCCATGTTCCTTATCCTTGAAACATTTTTCATGTTCTGGAACGCAGCAGACTGTAGTGGAGATATCTTTCTCAAAGAGCGCAATTGACCCATGAACTTGGTAACTATGGGATTATCCAAGTAGGCGAGTACCCAACTCATTTCTGTGTCATAATGTTGGTAATTGTCATATATCTGTTAGCAGTATGAAATCTGCTGCCCTACCGTGTATTCCAGTCAATTGCTCCATGTGCTGATGAGCACAACGGACTGACCATTATCTGTTATCAAAGGAGGTTTTTTTCATAGTACTACAAATTTAAAGCTTTAGGGGGTTTAAGTGAACCTTAAACTAATTAAGGTGGTAAGCTATGGTACTAAAGAGAATTAAACTGCACTTTCCTTAAACAAAAAAAAAACATATGAAGAATCCCACGTAACTCCAAACTAGCAGAGTTTTTATTTTAGTTCAGTGTGAATCACTTGTCCCATGACCACATTCTCTTGAAAATTTGAACTTTATCATACTACCTGATTTTTTATTGTGTAATGCTGTGTGCCTGAAAAGCTGTAATCATTGTTTTTTTATTATTTTTGACATTGCAAATAGAAATAAGTTTTGGAGCAAATAATAGTACAAAACAAGAGAAACACAGTACATACTTCGATGTAGGGCATGTTTAGTTTGGAGAACTTCCATGAGATTTTCACTGGTTTCAACCACTTGATATGAAATTACTTAGTCGTGAAGAGATAACCATACAATGGATCTTGGTCTTTATGGACCTAATACGCAAACTTACATGTTGCTCATTTGTGGTGTTCTTTTCATGAATGCATTCATGGTTGGTTTTTGCTTGCCTGGATCTATGTTGTGCTGCAAAGCAAACTTATTTTGCTACTTGGCTAGTTTGTTGAATCCCTTTTTTTTGTTTTGAACAATTATTATGGATGTGTATTCATCCTTTGTTTTGTTCCTATGTTTCATAAATGTTTCCCTAATAATTGTACTTTCCTGATTTCTTTTATGAACCTTTTAGTTCACAGAACCAGTTTTAAAACCATGTTTTTTCTAAGAGTAGCATGGATTATTATCTGAAGAGAATGTTTTATGCATAATTTTCATTTGAAGCCGATTGTATGCATGATTTAATTACAGGGATTCTATAGATTTGCATGCGCTCCTCAATCATGCATACTATGCAAAGAATCAGGAGCATCGTGCTGATCACCTAGGGTTTCACAAAGCTTTATGTGTTCTTATGGGTTGGAATTACTCCGTAGCCCCTGTTCACAAAACCGCTTACCAAGCAATATCAACTATTGACGCTGAAGCCAATCAAGGAGACCTTATCTTATGGCCACCAACAGTTGTAATTGAGAACACATACAAGTCAAAGCACGATGGACAAAAGGATGTCATGAGTGATAAAGATATGGAGAGCAAGCTGAGAGGTACTTATTCAAAGCTTGCTATGTCACTGTGATCTTGGTAGTTCTGAACTTCTGATTGATTATTAATCATCAGAACTTTTGATGTGTTGCTTTCTCTTTATTATTTTGGACGATAAGTGGAGAAAATCAGTTGGTTTTACCAAAAAATGTTATTTGGTTTCTTTAAATATGCCTGCTTTTTAGAAGCATTAGATATAAATGGAAAGAAGCGTTGAAAACTGTATTGGCTGACAGTTGAATTCCTCAGTATTTCGGTCTATTATCAATTTACATAGTTTGTTGGACCCGCCATTAGAATTCTATAAATGTAGCTAGTGTCCCCTAGCTTCCTATTTTGTGTAGCGGAGGATGATCTGGCTGGCCCCTTGGCGGCTATCTGCTAAAATATACACATGAATTTTCTTTGAATTTGGAGGCTATGGTTCTCCTTTTATTATGTTACCAATGCCTTTCTAACTTTATTTATCGTCTTTTTTGGGGTGGTTCTTTGGGTTTCATTTCTAGCCTTAGGGACCCAACTTGCTTGGGACCAGAAGGCCTTCTTGCATCATTACACTCAGTGCAGGAACTTGATAAATTAAATCTTTTCTTCTTCCATATTATAGTTGACTATGTGTAACTGTTCAGTTGCACATGTGATAAGTGGTGTTTTCCCACTGTATGGGCCTATTTGGATGGCAGTGTGGGAAAGCTGCCTCTGCCAGGCATTGCTCCTAGGCGTTAGATTTGAGTGCCTGGGGCGAGATGCACATTCCTGGTGGGGGGCTCCCAGCTCTGGCTGCATCCAAACACGCCATATGTGCCTGTGATGTTTTAATAGTCCATAGGATGCTGAGACATCTAAAGGGCTAGGAATTTGGGTGGGCAATAATTCATGCCTACCCTGTGTATCTGTGAATCTTATAGTTATTTTGTGTTCATGGACACTAATTGAAAACTGACATGTTTGCCAACTGCTGTATGTTTTTCCAGAAATGGGCTTTGCTGGTGTCAATGTGCAGTCACTCCCTAGGAAGGACGGGCAGAGGTCCATGCTAGCTAAGTTTCCTGCCAGCCTTGATGGTCTGAACAATGCGTCACGCCTCGATGAATTTTTCGAACGCCAAGGCCACGGGCGAGCGGCTTGGACTCGCATCCGGAGCATGGTCCTCACCAGTGGTGGGGGCAATAACAACCCCATGCTGGTCAAGGTGGACGGCAAGGGAGAGCGAACGTGGGTCCTCTATGGTTACCTGGCCACGGCATGGGACATGGACATTCTAGACCCAGTTTCAAAACAGAATGTCACAGTAAAGAGCAGAAAGGACTTGGATTTAGATTAGGACCACCAGTTCCTGCTAGATTTTTGCTCGTTAACACATGAGACTAGAGACGGCATAAAGTGTTTGTGTTTATATATTATGATGAAGCAGCGTTCAAGTTTGAGAAATTCGTTGTTGAGTAATCAGCTTCGTGAATAGTGCAGTGCAAGTAATGGTTCTCTTTACAATTTTTCGGCTGTGCAACTCACCTGGAACTGCCTGTTGTGCTTTGTATGTTTCACATTGGTATAGCAGTGAGCTCTGATTAAGGGGTGAAGTTATTTCTAATGTGAGTACAGCCGTGGACGCATATCGCCCCCCCCCCCCCCCCCACCCCCCCCCCCCACCCCCCCAACAAGGATTTACTTTTTGGTGACCTGAGTAACCATCCTAATGAGCTTGAACTATACTAGTGTTTTTGTTTTATCAGATTTAGACGTGCAGGGTTCTAGCTCAAGATTCTTTGCTGAACAATAGGTTTTGATCTGCAATAACAAAATGGATTCCGGTTGGAAAGAAATGAAGTATAGTTTTGCAACAGTTAAGATGGCAAATTGCAGCACCAGGTATTTGGCTTGGCTTCCACGTTCAAATGGATCCAGCGGGTCAGGTTGATATTGTCCATATCTTCCTCCGTCCCCTCTCGTCCTCTCTCTCTCCTGTGGCAAGTCCTTGGAGCATGTAGACCGCCGTTGTTTGCAAGCACATGCCATGTCTGACATAGACCGTAAAATAGACAACGGATAATTATCTGTAATAGGGCTATTATGTACGGACCAGGTCATGGAAGTCTAAGCACAAAGTAATACCATGGATCTACTTTTTTATTTGCGAGAATGCACTGTGAATTCAATTTATCTCATGTTTGACATAAACCGTGTAAACATAGACGATCTAATGGATTCACTTTACTTTTGATATTTAAGGAAACATACGAATATGATACTCATCATACTAACTAGGGCAGGCCATGGCCCTAATCGTGGTCCATGTAACAAGGGAGCAAGTCTTCAGTTTTTTTGGCCCATATAGCAACCCAACACAAGCAAAACCACTGAGTAGGGCAACAGAAGAGCGTTAGAGCCGTAGCCGCTCCTCTCGCTCAAATGTTGGCGGTGGAGCTCCACCATCCAATACTATAAAAAGGATGCAGAAGGGCGACTTGCCGGCGGTGATAAGATTATATTTATCTTAAAAACAATATGGTTTCTTCATATCTTTTAAGTCAGCGATCTGGATTTTATTTGGTTTCTCTCTCTCCCACCAGAATTTCCACTCTTCGTGATTTTATTTATTGTTGTGGTCTGTCTTCATGAATTACGTTGTGCAGCCAGGTGACATATTTTCATAACTGAAGAACTGGATCATCAGATATTCAAATTTGGGAGGTATTATTGATTCTATTTGTTCATCGCTTAATGCAGATGGCTATATCTACCATCCCAACTTGATACATAAACGTAAGAATGTGCATATAACGGATACATATCGTAAACAAAGAAGGGTGCAAGGCTAATACTTTGGAGCGTAGAAGCTCATGTAAGGTAAGATAGACCAGTAGTAGATCTCTGGTTCACGTATCTTCCTCACTTGCCTTGATCTGAGATCGAGGGTGAATACGCCTGTACGCTCCAGGCCAATGAGAACAATGTTTGTGCCCTCCGCCATGCAAATCAACTCACCTTTGCAGAGCAGCGTGTCCTCAAGCTCCATAACCCTACATTGCACCCACCCACCGACACCTTGGTTATCGACTTGCCATGACCACATGTAGATGCAGTTGCGCAACATGGCTGCAAGCCTGTAACCCCTAGCCCTCCGTCGTTTCCCTTAATGAGAATGCAGTTGTTGGACTGAAGCGCTGCTGGCACACCCATCATGGATAGCTCATGCTTGCGCAAATCATACTTTGTCAGTCGCTGGATCCTTGCTCTAGGTGTGAGCAGGATTCTTACTCTCATCGAGAGGATCATACTTGGAGAACTCAGAGTTGGGGTAATTTTCTAGGTTTATTTCTCACACAATGCGATGCCAACCTGAGGGGTTGGGGATACATATTTATAGGGCTGCTAGGCAGCCAGGCATATGCCAAGATGCTAGTCTAAGTTGACGCTAAGATGCTATCCTAAATGTCCTAGATGCTGTCCTAAAAGCAGATGCTAACTGCTGTCCCTAGCCCTCCGTCGTTTCCCTTAATGAGAATGCAGTTGTTGGACTGAAGCGCTGCTGGCACACCCATCATAGATAGCTCATGCTTGCGCAAATCATACTTGACGATGTTGCATCCCCCGTATATAGTGGTGTAGTATAGAGCATCTCCAATAAGAAGGCCGGGTCTCGTGTCATCTATGTACTGGTTTGCTTTATCCTTGGGGGCCGTCGTCGGGGTACTCCAGACACCCGTCTCTGACGAGTACATGCTTGCCCATGTCTGTACATCTTCATCTTCTTGGTAATCAAAGTGATTCCCCGCCAAGACAACGAGGAACGGACCACTGTGGCAATCGATGTGGTCGCAGCCGTCCTTGGTACATAGCACGGAACAAGTAACCTTGCAGGGGCGACGTTCCGTGGAACCTGCGGTACCGGGGCGGAAGGTGTCGTCGGAGAGGATGCTGTGCCATGCCTTGCAGACGAGGGAGGCACGGACCAGGTGGGCCGGCTCGTCGGGAGAGATGCGGAGGAGGATCTCCTCGACAAGCTCCTCCGGCAGCGAAGATGCCCTATGATGAAGACGCACGGCGAGACCATCGAGATCGCATACCACGACCCGACAGACCTTCATCACGTCGAGAGCGGACGTGTGCGAGCCAGGAATATTGAACCCCGTCCTCGTGTCCCCGTGGCTATTGAACGGCGAGATGATGATTTCTCAATCAGTGTATGATCCGAGATCCGATTTCGACCCGGCCCATCAGTCAGGCTTTATTATTGATCATGCAGCCACAACCTGAATAACGTCTACCAATGCTTGCAGAACTTTGTTCGGTTGGGTTTCTCAAAAAAAAAAAAAAAAAACTTTGTTC
Organism: Bothriochloa decipiens; assembly: GCA_023333625.1. Classification (NCBI taxonomy): domain Eukaryota; kingdom Viridiplantae; phylum Streptophyta; class Magnoliopsida; order Poales; family Poaceae; genus Bothriochloa; species Bothriochloa decipiens. The sequence goes on along the minus strand of CM041633.1, from coordinate 42,089,383 downwards.
GGTTGGGTAACGGCCTTGTTGACTGTTGTATATCCACCCTCGATGTATTGCTCTCTTTTAGATGCAAATATAAAATCTTTAAAAACCCTACAAGGTACCCGCACCTCAATAAAAGAACAGACGACGGATGAACGCTCGATCTCATAGACCAATGAAGGCTCGGGCTCACGTTACACTTCACGGTGTTTTGTTGTTTGGCCGGTGCCCGTTTTTTGTTTCTTCTTCTTTTTCTTCCTTCATTGCTAGATAATTATCATCAGTTGTGATAATAATATAAAAAATCGATGGTAACATCTTTCTGATTTGTTGTGATAATTTCTAGGATTTTCCTTTTTCTTGTGAAGCACAAGATCTGTCGCTAAAATTTTTAAAGGTGGTTGAAAACACCAGCCACAGCTAAAATAAGATAGTGGTAAATATGCTTGCACCTGCTTGGTTATTTCCTTTAGATGGTGTTGATCTGATGGAGATATAGTAGAGTGAGTAGACAAGTGCTTCAGGATCACTGCTGCGGAAATCCTGATTCTGACAGTGCTTCTCTCGGACTTGGAGTCCAACATTTCAGTAAGATAAATCAGAACGTCTTTAGATCCTGTGCAGGTGAAGCGCCTGATATAGTCACCATGAATCTGATTTCCCACGCACAGGGTAGCCAGTGCTTCCCCAGCCTTTTCTTTCAGAAGGGTCACAGTTTCCTGAGCTTCCTTCATCTTGTTTTCCACCAATGCTTGCCTGGCTTTCTGCCGGCTTTTCTTTGACTTGTGGCTTTTCTCAAGTTGGCTTTCAATTTCTTTGTCAAAACTTTCCTTTGTCTGTGATAATAATCTTCCATCCATTGGTCCATAAGGAAGATGTCTCGTAACTTTGTAACTAGATATTCTCTTCTATCCCTAGTAGCCAAATTACTGGAGGAGGTGGACTCATCACCCGAGTATAACTGTTCAAGGATATCGATGGCTCGGATCTTGAGCACTGTGATATTACAGCTGTCGATCTCCTGGTCCAGAAAATTCTTCTGGTTGTTTACTACATTGCTACTATCTGCAACTTTGCGACGCATCTCTTTGTTGGCAGTATCACCAAGAGATTTCATAAGTCGGCTCACCAGTTTCAGGGATCCGTCTACCACCTTAGCCCATGCAGTATTTTTCTTCATATCTTCTAGTATCAAATTTTCAGAGTTGAGTGGTGCAGTAATCTTTGAGAAGAGAGAATCGGTGCTGCAGATCACCTTGCAGTTGAGTTGGTCGGAGCAAGGTTCTCTAGGATTCTTAGGCCAAGCAATATCAGGTCCTCGTTGGTTCCTTCCACTGAATTGATGTTAACCTGTTCCCTTTCCTGCACATGACCATGGAATAAGCGTACTATCAGTTGACCATTGATTAAGCCCACTATCAGTTTCCCAAGTTTCTTCCACAAGGACAAGGACTCGTTCTTCTGTTTGGCTTGTTGCTTGGCAAGTCTCAGTTGAGCTATAAAATGGGTAGCTTCATGTTCTTGATCGCCACCATCCTTGTTATAGACAGAGGTGTCTAGGAGGGACGATATGCATGCTAGTGCTCCTGGGAACTGAGCGAGGGCGAGATCAGGCGCGGCATGCTCAACAATCCTCGCCGCAAGGCATCTCGTCTCCCTTTCGGCTGTGGACCAGGCAAGGGTTATCACAAGCTTCTGAATCCTGCGTCTCGGTGACCGGAGCAGCAGTCGTCTTACCGGCACGCCCTGCTCGATCAGCGTGGTTAGCAGCCTTGCTCCGGACGTGAAGTTATCTGGCATCTCTGAATCCAGCAAGGCAGCGCCATACGTGATGAAATTCCAGCTCTCGTCAGATTCAGAAGACGGCAGGTTTGTCAAGTATTTGAGTTTTGTTTTGTTACAGTAGCCAAGAACTACTTCCCAACCGAGCCCAACTTGTTGGCTGACCTTGTCCACCACAATAATTGTACCATATGTTTCAACCGGCAACACAATAAATACGAACAGTATGCCGTGAGCAACACAGAGAAAATAGAATAAGTATATTCCTGGCTTCAGGTTTGCTTCTGGCTCATCATTGTTGGACCTCCCATAGTCCAGCTCTCCAATGCGAATATGAGAGAGGGAAGCACAAATAAATGGGCTCTATAAAAAGAATGCCAGCACGAAGTAGATCACGACAGACCTGATGAGATCTGTTACTTTAGAAAGTATTGTTGCCAACCACAACCAGGACCAACATGTCTGATGCAGCTGCGTCGTAGTTTCCCCATGCCTGTGCTTTACTCTCGAAGAAGGCAAGAAGAAATTTTTTATCGTTGATATGAGCCATGACATCAAAGGTCTCAACTCGTTATTGAACATCGCGTTGAACATCCTGTTGTATGTATGTTGGTTCTAGTTAGAGCAAGCAGGGCAAACGTTTTCAAGAGAATGATCGTGCGATTGCTATAAGCGTTGCTTTTGTCACAAATGCGAAACAATATGAGACTTCTTATTTGGCTTTCATTTTGTGAGATCCATATCTCGTTTCCAATTCATACCTATTTGGTAGTGCATGTAACAATTAATAAATATATAGATGATCGAGCACTTCACTCATCTGGCCTGCGGATTAATTGGTGTCTTTACCTGCTTAGCCTTCCTTTTCAATTCTCTTATATTCAATTCTAAACTTTACATGTGGCACCTATCATTTTTAATCATTTTATTTATCTATTGATTTTGATTTGAGACGTGCACATCCTAGCTGTATATCATTTTATCAAGACGAAGTGACATTCATTTTCCATCATCACACATCGGCCCGATCCAACGTATTCATGCAGGGTGCGTGCACCACGGTAGGTAAACAAATGACATATATATCACTAATAAGAGCATCTCCAACAGTCTCCGTCGTCTACTTTCTAAGTAGGGGTCTTGCTCTATTTTGTGAGGTATGTTTTTTAGCACCTAAGAGTATTTTCAGCAATGTACCCAAATTAAATCCACACTTCTATATTTGGGTAGCCACTTATTTGTTTATTATTCAGTGCAACAGCACTACCTAAAACAGGCCGTCCAAATTCATTCTCAGAGAGGATGACATGTGGGACATATGACGTTCAATAAGCTCGAAATCGTGCCGATTTGAAAAGCTAAAGGGGAACCTAAATGCAAGATCTTTACATGGACGCTGATGCATCCACACATCCTCACTGCTAACAGTATGATGAAATGATATTGGCCAAATGATTGCGTTCGATTTCTGATGGGTGGTTCTGGTGGCCTTACCGATGGCGCAATCGGTGTCAGGTCAAAGGTCTGACAGCGGGCTCCCCTCCTTTTCGTTGTCGACAGGGGATTGGAGGGATGGCAAGTGGCTCAGTTTTCTTCCCGCGATTTTGCTGCATTCCCGCGCTCATCTGGCTGTTGTGTACCAATTCTACACGGTACAATTCACGTTGTCGAGTATTGATTGGCTAGGAGGTAGCTGTAGGCCCAAACATTGGAAAAATATCGGCCTCCTGACATGACATAGCTCCACTGCTCCATCTCCTCTCCTCTCCTCTCTCTCCACTCCCGCTCTTCTCTCCTCCTCCAGGCGGGGCCTCTAGATCCATGGAGGCATCTCACCAGCGGTGGCAGCAGTGGGGCCACGACCCACGGTAGTGGCAGGACCGACGTGGATTCAGCCGGCCTCTCCCTGCTTCGGCGGCGGCATGCACGGCCGGAACGGTGACCGAACGCCGGCTCGCGCGGCCCCAGCGGCCGCTTGAGTGGCCCTCCTCCACTCCATGTTGCGGCGGCTAGTGCGACCCCGACAACGACCGGAGTGCCGGCTCAAGCGGCCTGATTGTTGGCTCCCTCCACTCCCTGCTGCGATGGCGGGCCGAGCGTCCGTCCGAACGCCGGCACGCGCGGCCCCAACAGCGACCGGAGCACCGGATGTAGCGCCGACACCAGGGAGGGCGCCGGAAGCACTGGCGCGTAGCACGCTAGCTCCTCCGGCGGCAAGCGACCAGGGGGCTGGCCGAGTCAAGCAGCGCTGCCGCCGAGGGGGGCGCTGGTAGCAGGACGCAGAGTAGGCCAGCTCCTCCTGCGCATAAGTGGCGTGGGAGGCCAAGCGCGACGGCGAGCGGCACAACCAGCGACGCGATGGGCTGGAACGCGAGGCTGGCGAGGGAGGCGGGGATGGACAACAGTGGCTGCGGAGTGATGGGAGGGTCTGCTATTGAGGGCACCGCCTCTTTAGCGCTGCCCGTTGTCGCCTCCACGCGGAGGCGAGTGGCGGCAAGGTGAACTGACGCCGACGTTGATGTTTCGCCGCCTGGAAAGAGCCCCCAGAAATACACCTCCCGCAACCTCGCCGCGCACACATTCATCAAGCCCAGGTATTCTCTACCTCATTTTCTTTGCACCTATCCCTTCTACGCGTCTCTCCATTCATTTGTTCATCTTCCTTTCCTGTCCAGAGATCTCATGGCTTCTGTTTCTTCTTCGCCCCGACCTAATTTTCTGCATATATCTAGAATTTGGGACACGGCGGTGGTCCATTTGCTCATCGATTTGAGGAAAATTTCAATTCAATTTGGGCGCCCTCAGTCTGGATCTATCATGAGAGGATTGCCATGGTGTGGTTGTCTCCTATACCAGCACCCAACCCTAACCTTCAAAGGTTTGCATCTGCCATGGTGTGGCGGCCCAGGCAGCTCGCTCGCATGCTAGGACGCGACGGTGGCTCGCTAGCATGCCGGACGCGGCCGTGGTGGCTCGCCGGCGCGTCGGAGGCGGCCGTGGTGGCTCGCCCGAGCACCGGACGTTGTCAGTTCACAGGGAGAGGAAAAGCGGGTGGGACCCACAGATGAGGGGATAGGAGGATCCTATTTCTGATGACTTGAGACTATAATTCGAACGGTAATGCTCTGCTTCTTATGTCCGATGTGTCGGACGGACATCTCGTTGCTGGGCCTCGTCCACCCGACGGCCCAAACCATGGACGTGCCCACCCACGTGCCCCGTGAGTGACCCGTGGAGGGGAGCAGCGAGTGACCCATGAACCCACCCTAGGACCCCCCACTCTCTCCCTGACTCTCACTCTCACGCTCCTCACCGCCGTCGCCTCTCCTCCCCTCCACCATCCTCCTTGCTCCTGACGACCGGCGCGACGATGGCGACCTCCTCTCCCCCAATGCCCCTGCTCCTCCTCCCACCCCGAGCTTGCACGCACACGCGAGGCCATGGCGGCGGATTCGGACCCGAAGGCAGTGGTGATGAGTGTGAGACCTATGTCCCCCTTCGCTTTCTATTCTCCGCATCTCCAGGGCGACCACCTAGGGTTCCGGCAGGGGGCGGCGGTGGACACCGAGGCTCATCCAGCCAGGGAGGTGGCGCCGTCCCCGAATCCAACGGCGTCGGCCATGGATCCGCCCGGAGTAGCGGTGGATCTGGGTGGATTCGAGGCAGGATCCGCACAGCGACAGCTAGGGGCCCTCCTCCTCCATCTCTAGGCAACCAGCTAGGGTTCTAGCGAACCTGGATCTGTCGGATCCAGCGGCATCAGCCATGGATCCGCCCTGAGTGGCGGTGGATCCGGGCGGATCCAAGGAGGGGTCCACGTTGCGATGGCTGGGGCCCTCCTCCATCTCCGAGCAACCAGCTAGGGTTCCGGCGACCCTGGATCCGTCGAATCCGGTGGCAGGGGCCGTGGATCCGCTAGTTTCCGGCAGTGGCGGTGGCGTCTTAGCCGGATCCAGCAGGGCCGAGTACGAATCCGCCAGATCAGGCGGTATTCGGCCGAGGTAGGCCGCCTATCTGCTCGCTTTTCTCTCCCTCTATTCCTACTCAAACACCGTGGACGTCCTAGGGTTTTGGCGAACACTTCTTTTGATCCATTCCCCTCCTTTCTTTGTTTCAACAGATGACGTTGCTTTGTTTCAGCGGCAGATCTTTTGTTGTTTCGAAGGTTTTGTTTTCAATGTTTCTCGTAATATACGTGGATTTTGGGATGTTTCAGTGGTTGGGTAGACTTTGTCACAATAGGCGCCCCTTTTGATGTCGCAGAGGTGTTTTTGGTCAGGTTTTTTGTCGTTTTTGGCAGCTCGTTCGCTCGTGTTTTTTTTTTCATTTTTGGCAGCTCGTTCGCTCGGGTTGGGTGTTTCAATAATTCCTTTTAGTTTGTTTCACCAATTGTGCTTTTGGTGTTTCATCAATACTTTTAATGTTGTTTTCATGTTTCATTGTTCTTCAACAAACAATCCACTTTGCACGTTCTAATCTGTTGTTTCACTTATATGTTCCTTTTTGTTTCACTTCCTTCTAATTTGGTGTTTCACTTATATGTTTTTCTTTGTTTCATTGGAATTTTCCCCTTTTTGTTTCAGAGGACGAGGGCGGTCAGGTGTTTTTAGAGTTTGTGGCATCAATGGGAGGAGCAGGGGCCATGCAGGCCGCCGGCGGACGCAGAGTGGTGCATGTGTGCCAGTGCGAGCGGACGCGGGGGCAGAGGAGGTGCGGGGAAGGGAGATTGGGGCTGAAGCGTGTGCGTATGGTGCGAGGGAGTGACAGTGCATGACACGGTGCGTACGTGCTAGACGGGCCGGGCCTGCTAGCGCTGGCCGTCCTAAGGTTAGGACGTCCTAACGCTAGCAGGACCCTAATTTGAAGAGGCATGAAAAATAAGAGCCCATAGAGGCTCCATTGGAGTTGGATTTTTACCCAAACTCCTAAAATTTAGGGTGTGATTGGTTCGTGTATAAATATAGCCTGGCTAGCAAAACTTGACCAGGCTAGACTTAGCCTGTATGTAGCTAGCCAGGTCATGGTTGTTTGGTTACCTGGCTACAGTTGTGCTGGCTGAGCCGAGTTCATGTTTGGTTTGCTGGTTTGGTTTAGGTAGAATCACCTCTTCTTTGTATAGATAACTTCACCACCTTTCGAGCAATTTATCGAACACATTTTAGACGAGCAAACAGAGCAGAAGTAGTAAGCCATGCCTATCCAAACTTTGGTTACGTGAAATTGCAAGACGAATAAACAGAGCAAGACGAGCCATGCGAGCAGAAGTAGCGAGCCATGCCAGCAGAAGTAGCAAGACGAGCAAACAGCAGAGATAGAACTTTGAAAACTGAATTCAGCTTTCGGTTTGATGTGCCTATTTTCAACATTCCAAATCTTTCAAACCACTCAGTTTTGGATGCAGCTCCTTTAAGCAATATTGGAGATCACAGGCCAATGAACAACTTCGTTTAAAGGAGTCCATCAAGTGGTTTTGGAAAATTGTGAGAAAGAGAGAGGGAAATATGGGCTGTTAGGCATGAACAGTGAACGAACAAGCGGAGGAACCTGTACTGTAGCAGCTTACGGTTCAGACAAAGTAGTGAACCAATCATAGCTTGAGAAAGCAAATCATCGTGAACTACAGCTAGTGCAAAGAAGTGAATTTAAAACTTCAATCAATATCCAATGATTGCTAGAGAAAATCACGTACAATAGCAAAGAATAAGCATCCTGGCCAAATACAACAAGCACATGCACTCACACGTGCTGTTCTCATGACTTTGCTACTTAATTGTTACGGCAAAGAAAGACGAGACAAGCTGTCAAAGTCGAAGCGTCGGTTTTCAGTTGAGGACAGCACCTGCAGTAGCGATGCACAAGGCCCTGCCTTGCCGCTGAATCTGTTCGAACTCAGAAATAGGTCACTAACACCTACGGTGCTGCTCAAGCAAGCTCGCTTAATGCTTAAGCATCCAGCGCTTCGTAGTACTGCCGCTAGGTAGCTGAACAGCTGCTCCAAAAGCATGATTGGAAGACCTGGAGATCAAACTAAGAACACTCTGAAGAAAAAGAACGGAACCAAGAACTGACTAAACCAATCAGGGAGAGAAAGGAACTAGCAGAGGAGTCGATCCATCCACGAACTTCCCAGGAGTAGCAATCGGACCAGGAGGCGGAGGGCCGGAGCGGAGGAGGGCCGGCCGGAGGAGGTGCGGCGGTGGCGCCCTTGCCCTACGGACGGCGGGGGCGCGGCGACCCCACGGGCCGGAGGCGGAGGTCCAGAGTGGATGAGGCGAGCCGGCTGGAGGTCCGAGGAGGCGCGGCGGCGGCGCACAGGAACGCCGGCGCCCTACCCGTGTGGACGGAGGGAGTCACGGAGGTAGTCGGCCTTCAGCTATACGCACGGTAGGTGACAAGAACTGGGGACGGAGCTAGCTCTAGCCTGGCTACGCGAGAACGATCGATTTGGCTGTTCGAGGCTGGGCTGATTAATTACGTACGGTTGGCCTAAGTTAGCCAGGTCGGACCCCTGTTAGACAATCAAACAACTTATTTTAGGCTATCAGGGAGCTAGGTTGGAGTTGGCCCAGCAACCAAACACGCTTGCAGGGGCTTGGGCTGAAGATGCTCTTACCAGCAGATCTAGGGACACGCTGCTCCTTCCCTGGTTGGACATAGGAGAGAGTCGGTTGGAAATAGAAGCCACGTACATGAGCGGTTATGTAATTTTTGTTTGAAGAGGAGTAATATACGTATAATATATTTTGTAGAATAAAGGGGAAATGGAGGGTCTATAAGTAATGCTTAAGCTAGGAGTAGATTAATAAGGGCATTAATTGCTATTACACAGGTGCCAGATTTTTTTTAAAAATCAGGGGAAAGTTTATTGGCCATATTAGTCATGCTTTTCTTTGTTTATTTATGTCAGCTCAACTGGAGAAGGCGAAAGCCGTAGGGTGCGTTTGGTTCTTGCTGTCGGATAGCACGCCGCAGCTTCGGCATGCCGCACCTGCGGCGCCAAGTTTGTTCGTCTGAACTGCGGCAGATTCGGCATTGAAAATGAACTGGAATTCAGTCGTGGCATGCCGCAACTTCGGACGCAAACCAAACACTTGCGCAAACTACGTCGCCAAATGTGTGGCATGGTATGGGTATGAACCAAACGTACCCGTACAGTGCATGTACCCATCCCATCGCCTGAGATCTTAAGGGACTGAAATCTAGCAACTGTGAATTAATAAATTGTCCTATATACGTTGAAAGAAAAATAAATCTCATTCGGTGACAGATGAGAGGGCCAGAAAAAAAGAAAGAAAAATGATAGATGATGCGAGTACATACTAACCCGCCAGCCTGCACGAATGCGATGAAGGTGATGTACCAGAAATCTTTGGCTTCGAGCTTGGACACGAAGCCGCCGAGGAGCACCACCGTCGCCCACAGAACCACCAGTGCGCCGGTGCCTTTTAGCCCCATCAGGACGTAGGTCCGGAGCACCGCGTATCTGTTGATGAACCTCACCTCAGGCCGCCGAGCGAGCTCCTCTGCCGAGAAAGCATCCACATCCTCCTCCACGCCGTCGTGGAGGAGCTGCTGCAGGCTGCCATCATGCGCCCCGGCAGCCATTTTGCTTGGCCGCTGCCGCTGAGCCATGAGAGGGGGTAGAGGATATATGGATCCAGGGAGCAAATTGTTGGCCTTGGCTTGGGATTTCAAGTCAAGTTAACTGCATCTTGTTGGCTTCGGCAGTTTCTTAATTAAAAAAGACTTAATAGTGTGTTTGGTTTGTGGTTTTGTAACAAGTGTAACACTAGGGCCACAATGAGCGGTATTTTTTTGGGAATTTGATGAAGATCGGCGGCGAGGCCGCGCCTAGTGGCGCGCGGAGGGTGGTGGTGTAGCGGCGTGTGGCGTGGCAGCACACGGCGGCTAGGGTTTGGGGGAGGAAGGGAGAGAGAGCCAAGAGATGGAGAGCTGGGTAAAAGGGTTTGACTCCTGTTCTTTACTTGATTTGAATGCATACAATACCCCTTGTATTATAGGCCGAGAATTTCTTAGCATCTAAGCGATCTAAAACCCTAACCCATGGCGGTGGCAATGACGGCGCACGGCTGCGACGCATGGGCCCACGGTGGCAGCATGCGGCCAGGGGGTGCCTTCCAGGGCCGTCGGTATGGGCCTCGCCCTTTACTTGTTATAGGTTCCATGTCACTCGTGAGGAATAAGGTTGCGACGGATCAGTCGTTCTACTATTTCACAAGCCATATTGATGAAGAGTTTAGCAGGTAATTTTAGGACAACATATGGATCCGTCAGTGGTCCATGCTATATAGGGAAGAGGAGCGACCATTGTTCAAGGATGGATGTAGACGATGGGAGACTATGATCATAACTGTCTGTGCGAAGTTTTGCTAGAACTCCTCATATCGTATTTAAGTGCAGTTTCTTTGTTTTTTCTTGTTGTGCCCACTACGTGGGGTTGAATATTGCTTTTGTTTCATCATGCGTATGTAAGCCTTATATGGCTTAGGTTTGTACCGTGACTATTAGCTATGTACCATTCCCAAATGGCATTGGCTGAAACCTAGCTTGTTCCATTATCTATAAAAAGGCAGAGTGAGAAAAAGTTAGACCGCCTCATTCCTCGAACCAAACAGGCAAATAAACTAACATTGAGTTTCAAAGAAAAAGAAAAACTAACAATGGCACTAGCTAGTTTAAGTTGAGCAGAGCAATCGATGAGCTTGAAAGGCTATATAACATTCACGTCTACCTTAGTAGTTAGTACGGTTCAACTTATTGTTTGAAAATGAATTGTGATCATAATTAAACCAGAAGTAAATACATTTTTTTTGTGAAGGTCCATGAATGCATAAAGGTAGGCGGAAATGCGGAAACCATGTCCTGTTGAGGAGACCAGAGATGGGTTGGCGAAAGGTCAACAGCGTCGTCAACGGTGCTTTCAACAGCTGGACAAGGGAAGGAAGCATCAGAGTGGTCAGCAGCGTTCACAATCAGGGGCCGAGAGAAGCCTAGTTTTTAGAGATTGCTGTAGATAAAAAGATCTCCTGAACTAAACTAATAAAAGTCTAGTTACTAAAATACATCTCCCCATATAATATTTTCTCAAGTTTCTACCTTCTAATTGCATATTTTATATGGCTATAATAAAATAAATATGATGTGAATAGTTGATTTTATGAATACTGTCGTTTTCTATCTTCAATTTAGACAACTAGCAATTGTTCGATATAAAGAAAAAAGGAACTAAAGATGATTTATAATTTTTGAAGCCAACATCACGTTCAATAAAATTCTTATGCCGACCTGGCTCTCATGTTGGACGTGTACATCCGTACGTATCCTGTGACGCTGTGATTATTCTCCAGTCCCAGTTAATACTGTAGGAGCACTGGGATCTACCAGCTCTCAGTCACCGAGTCACATGAGAGACGACAGTAGTGAAATCAAGGACGGCCGGTTTCAGCAGGCGACGGTGATGCACGCACATGTGACATGCCTGAAGTCAAGGTCGTCGCCATTGCCGGCGGCTTGGGTACGGTGGGGCCACGTAGGACTAGGACCCCTAGGGCCACGATCAATTCATCATTATATACTGCTCCTTCCGTCTTTTTTAATTGTCATTTGCGTTTTTTAAAAAATAATTATCGGTAATTATATATCAAAAAATATTAATATTTATACTATATAATTAGTATCATTAGAAAGATTTTTGAATCTAGTTTTTTAACAAATTTATTTGGATATACAAATGTTGCACATATTTTCTACAAATCAAGTCAAACTTATGACACGCACACCAACGACGATAATTAAATAGGGACGGAGTAGAAAACAAGCAGGTGCATCGGGCCACCACCCAACAAGGACACTAGATTGACTTTAAGTCAAGTCTTTCTTTGATGTTGATGTGGCTTGGGATCAATCTGAAGTAAGGGAGTTTTAACATATAGAAATAACAAGAAATTACAAATGTCACTGGTGATGTAGAAATGTGCTAAAATATGTGCAACAAGCAGTATGTAAGGTTCAATTCCTACCTTGTTGGCATGCTTTTAGCAAATGCAAGATTGACTACTACTGTGATAGGTTAGAAACACTATGCAGACAGGTGATTTGCCGAGTGCAATTTGCACTCGGCAAAGGCTATATAGCCCTCGGCAAAGCCTTTGCCGAGTATAGCACTCGGCAAAAAGCGCTCGACAAAAATAGGGTCGGCAAAGGCTCTTTGCGACGGCTTTCCGTCGGGCATTCGGCAAAGGCTTTGCCGACGGCAATTTCAGACTTTCGGCAAAGAAAAGTGGCCGTCACGGCGCCGGTCCGTTACCATATTATTTGCCGAGTTCCCAGGAGACACTCGGCAAAGATTTTTTTATTTTTTAACAAATTCTTTGTCAAGTGTCTCCAGGAGGGGACACTCGGCAAAGATTTTTTTTTAACAAATTCTTTGCCGAGTGTTTCCAGAAAGGGACACTCAGCAAAGATGTTCTCTTTTTTTAACGAATTTCGTTGCCGAGTGCCCTGGCCCCGGCACTCGGCAAAGTTGTTGTTCGTCTAGTGCAATTTTTCCAGCTTTGACGAGTGCTAGGGCCAGGGCACTCGGCAAAGAATTTTTTTTCTTATTTATTTTGTTCCAGGTTCATAAACACATACATATAATGTATATTACACATATATGACATCAGAAACATCATAGCTCATATAATGCACTCCAATCTCATCACAAATGCAATTCCATATATATCACATCCACCACATCCACAAACATAACATGTCCATAATCCATCGAAACATGTCCTTAATCCATAATCCACAAGCACAATATGTCCATAACAAGTCCATCAATCAACAGTGCCTGACAAGTCCAGCGTCCAGTGAAAAAGAAATACAAACTAAGGCAACGGAGGGAGCAGAGGAAAGTAAGTGCCCGGTGACGGCGTGCCGCGATCACGATTGCCTGGTGATGGCGTAGCGCGGTCACCTTCAGGGGCGTGGTTCGAACCCGCTGACGGAGGCTACACTCAAGACAAGAGAGTGCATATGTGTTAGAGGGGTCATACAATGAAAGCATAAATTGAATCAATTGGGTTTCATACTCACAGGAGTTGCATGCGGCAGAGCCAAGGGCGTAGCTGAGCCTCCTTGGATGAGACTTGTAAGATACTCCACCTGCTTGTCTAGCCTTTCCCGCTCGGCCTGCTCAGACTCTAGCTGGCGAGTCGTCCTCATCACCAGCTGGTGCATCTCCTCCCGCATCCTCTGGTTCTCAGCCTGCAATATTTGAATCGAATGTTTCGGTAATGGAAAGGTAACAAAGCTATAGCTATGTAAAGATCAATGTATGAATGGTACAATAGGACTAACCTCGAGTATATCGATCCGCTGTTGTGAAGGTGTCGGCCGTGGGAGTATGAGTGAGCCTCCGCTCGGTGTCGAGGCTCGAACCTGGGAGAGAGTAGGAACCTCAGAGGTGCAGTGCAGGCAGGACCGCAGCATCGACGAAGACGGTCGGGTCCTCCCGGTCATCTCCGACACACTCTTCTCCTGCAACAGATGAAATATAAAACTATAAGTTAAAATTTCGGCAGAACCTCCCCTGTAAGGGGAGTATCAATAACCTACAAGAAACAATGGCACAATGGCCGGCAAACACAACATCGTGGTCGCCAACATAGACAATGCCATGACAGCCGCTAATCACAACGACACGAGGGCTGATAATCAGAACGGCACGAAGGCCGACAAGCAGAGAAGGGGTCATATACCTAATCACAGCATGTGCGTCGACGGGGATGGCACGCGGAGAAGATGACGGGGATAAGGGACAATACGAGGCGACGCCCGAGGAACCTCTCCTTCTTCTCCTCCTCCATCCCCCTTTTCCTTCCTCCTTCCTCCTTTCTCCTTCTCCTTCTCCTTCTCCTTCTCCTTCCTCCTCCTTCTCTTTCTTCCTTCTTCCTCCTTCTCTTTCTCCTTCCTCCTCTTTCTCTTTTTTCCTTCCTTCTTCCTTCCTTCCTCCTTCCTACTACCTCCTCCTACTTCTCCCTCTGGTCGGCCGAGTGCATTAGGCACACCTGTAGCGCGGCCAAGGGTTCCGAGCGAGGCCGCCGGAGGACGGTGGCGCGGATCCGGCGGCCGACGACAATCTGGTGGCTGGCAGCGAAGGTGCCACGCGGATCCGGCGCCGGCGAGGTGAGAGGGCGTGGGAGCGCCCGGGCCGGTGGATGGGGCCGCACGCGTGGCCGGCAGGGCCGCGTGGGACCGATGGTCGACGGTGAGGCAGGGAGGCGGCGGACGGTGGCGGGCACGCAGCGGCGGGGGCGGGGAGGCGTGCGTGCGGCGGCTTTGCCGAGAGCCAGCTACGGCACTTGGCAAACTCCTAGATTTGCCGAGTGTCTTATGCTGGCTCTCGGCAAAGGCCAGGCTTTCCCGAGTGTCCTGCATGGTACTCGATAAAGTTTTTTCTTTTTTTGCGGCCATATTTTTTTAGAGGCCTTTATACAGTAAATATAGCTCCTTTTTAAAATTTGGGGCAATTTTGAGTTTTTTTGTGATATTTAGTTGATTTATTTTGTTTAGGTGAATTTCTCGAGATACTTCAAATTTGAACTACAGGCATATAGAATAATAAAATTTAGCGATTCAAAAAATGATAGTCGGGATATTTGTTGTATTTTGAGGTCATATCCAAGACCTCACATGAAATCTTGACCTTCTCGTTGACGTAACATGTTGAGTTACGTGAGGGAGAAGTGATCTAAAATTATATAAAATGCAAACAAAGTCTGAAAATTACGAAACTTGGGGACCCATCGTGTAATCGCATGTGGAGGCTGTGGTAAAAAATTCTGCAGGTTTCGAGGAAGTTACACGTGTCTAAACCTCCTGAATTCAGGAGGCCGTATCCAGACATCTTCACATGTCTAAACCTCCTGAATTTTTTATCATAGCCTCCACATGCGATAACACGATAGGTCCCCCAAGTTTTATGATTTTCGGACTTTGTTTGCATTTTATATAATTTTAAATTACTTCTCCCGCACGTAACTCAACATGTTACGTCAACGAGAAAGTCGAGATTTCATGTGAGGTCCTGGATACGGCCTCAAAATACAACAAATATCACGATTATCATTTTTTTGAATCGCTAAATTGCATTATTCTATGTGTCTGCAGTTCAAATTTGAATTATCTCGAGAAATTCAACTAAACAAAATAAATCAACTAAATATAGCAAACAAAGTCAAAATTGCCCTAAATTTTCAAAAGGAGCTACATTTGAAAAATATGGCTGCAAAAAAAAGAAAAAAAATAAAATTTTGCCGAGAGCCACACATAGCACTCAGCAAAGCCAAACCTGTGCTAAGTGTCAGCCTAAGACACTCGGCAAACGTGGACTTTGCCGAGAGCCCACCGGAGACACTCGGCAAAGGTTGTTGAAAAAAATTAAAAAAATGGTTAAAAAATCTTGTAACGATTACTAATTCTTTGCCGAGCTCCAAACGGCCGGTCGCTCAGCAAAGACAGACGGTGGACGGCCGGCGGCCGGTCGTCAATCTTTGCCGACGGCCCGCCTTTGCCGAGAGGCAGACACTCGGCAAAGTTTTTCTTTGCCGAGCGCATGTCTTTGCCGAGTGTCTGGCACTCGGCAAAGACGCCTTTACCAAGGGTAATACTTTGCCGAGAGCCGCTGAGGCAGGTACTCGCCAAAGGTAGTCTTTGCCGAGCATCCGACGTTATACACCCGACAAAAAGTTTTACACTAGGCAAATCATTGTTTTCAGTAGGCAAATCCTGTTGTTCGTCGAAAGTCGGAGTGTGGGTCTCCTGTAGCTCGAGCACCGAAAAACACCCATTGACACATGTGCTTTATCCTGGTTTGGGCTTTTGAGCCCTACGTCTAGCATAACAGTGTTTTTCATGTCAATGCTCAGTCGAGGATTGTTACAGCCGAGGAATCGAGGGAGACACTGGTAGGGGATCCGAGTAATGAGGCTCGAGCTGATCGTCCCCTGGTGTTGATTCTAGTTCTGGTTGGTGTTCTAGGATCCCATCATCTCTATAGGAGCCTATGCCTCCTATTTTATAGGCCCACGAACACGGCCTCTTCCGCCTTGTATAGAGACTGTCTTGGAAGCCTGGTGTAGCGATTCCATGATATCCTCGTTCATCTTCACCTCTTCGGCACGATGATCATGTGGAATCAAGGCTATGGAAAGCTCACTGGTAGATTTACTGTTGCCAGGCACGACGGCGTGGCGTACCTGCTCTCTTCCACGAGCTTCTTGAGCTTCTCAGCAAGATGTTCAGGGGAAGCCAGCTGAGCCACCACAGCTGCAAATTCGGGCGCGTCGAGAAGTCATTGTAGCTCGCACCAAATTGTGATGGTAAACTCGCACTTCCACAACAGAAATCATTGTAGCTCGCATATTTTCGTCATGTGCACTGATGTTAAGGTTATGGAAAATATGCGAGCTACGTGAAGACTGGGAGTCTTGCTTTCAAGGCCCTGCAGCGGCACGCATCATAATCCATATCCGTTGACAGAGTAAATGACAACTGGTACACTGCATTGCCTGAGCTGGACAGTGCAACGCAATGAAACTGCATTGGCCTCCACGGTTTCCTTTTATGGCACGGGAACTCAGGTCAACGCTTTGAACTTCACTGAACCGGACAGTGCATGAAGCCGCTACTGGAACATATTTGTAGTACAGTGCCTGCTGTGGCCGGGTAGCAGTGGCTAATGTAATTGTCACAAACTGTCAGCTGTATGATGATATCTTGGTCCTTTTTGTTGTCATGTGATGTTTTTGTATTGCCAAAACGTGATTCCTAGGATGTGAGCTCAAGGTTGCATGACCTCATAGGAGCATGTTTCTGCAAGTGGTTTGATATTTGTTTGCATGTCGCTTTTGTTATCCATTTTTCTGTCCGTGTTATCTGTTTGGATGTATTTGGTAGCTGATGTATACAGGACCTAAGCGGTGACGTGGAAGCGTAGACAAGCTAAACATGGCGAGCTGAGGTTAAAAGATCCTTCCGTTCTAATATTGCACACTTTGGGAAACTCTTAGAAGCTACTCATCAAGATTAAAAGGGAATAAAAGAAAATGCACAATAGCTGAGCTACTCCTACCTTCTATAGACATTGAAAGTGCATCTAACACTGCATTTTAGTGAAATGATAGCACGAGCAAAATCCTAACATGTTTGGTAAGGACATTTTTTGCATGATCTTTGTTTTCTATAGAAAACAAGAGAAAAATGAAAGTAAACGATAAAAGGGTTGTATGGGCTTGGTCCAGCCCCATAATGAAGCTGGCCCAATTGTGGTGATTCAGCATACGTAGAAAAAGAAGCCCATTAGAAGAGGGTCACTCGGATTGGATTAGCATCGGCAATCCAGATCAATTTAAGAAAACTATGGAAACCCTTCCAATTTTTGTTTCTCTCTAACTTATTTACATCTAGACCCTACATTTCTTTATAATCTCTTTCCTACTTCTAATTCACTTTCCTTGTAACATGAACGGACACATCAACCCAGCCGGTGTTGCCAATCATGAGATAGAGCTGGCGAGGGCTGGATGCCTGATTTTTTTTGCTCTTTAGTATTAATTAGGGATAGGGCTCTGTCTCACGAGCTGGTGAGGTTTGCCGGAGCCAAGGTCCGGCGTGACTGAGAATGAGGCGGATGTGGCGGCGCTGGTCGCGGACGTTGGGTTGACATGCGCTTGTTCTGTCCCGACCACAGCACGCTAGTGACACGCCGACGCCATGGTTGGGGTACACGGTGCCGACACGACGCACTTCCTGTTCATGCGGCCGGGGAAGGTGTTCAACCAGGTCGTGCTCCTGGGCACAGACTGAGTGGCCAGCGCCTACTACATTTGTGAGCCCACCGACGGCCGCGGCGAGCAGCTTCCACACATGCGAGCCCTTGCTGGAACAACAACACGATGCCACCCAGCGAGCGATCGGCGTCAAACTTCTCGCGTGTGGCAGGTGCAGGGACTTGGTAATGGAAAAGAGAAAAGATGTAGGGACTTTCTTGAGAAGTTGGCAGGGTCCAGCATCCCAGCTTCAAATGTGGCATGGCCATATCAGATGCGAATACTGATGTGGCAAGTTTTGGACCTCCAGATCGCGACGACAATAGATAAAGGACCTAGATAGTCATCTTTATAGTTTGAGAACCCATGGTGCATTTTACTCTAGAATTAATATGCCAACTGATTGTTAATAGGATTAAGAATTTATCAGGAAATGGCAAGCAAGTAATAAGGACCCCAATAATTCGTGTTCCTAGCATCTTTTATCAGAAACACATACCAATTCTTCTTCACCTTTGAGATAGTCACACAAGTGCTACACCCTACAATTCATACAAACATACCAGATTGGGATGTAAGGATTCACAACAATGAAATGAGTAGGAGAAAACATGATTCTCCAGGTGCATGCTAATACTATTGGTGGCATGGGAGACCTCCAGGTCCTTCCAGTATGGCAGGTACCTAAAGAAAATTGACATCTTGTTGAAAGGCACACTTGACTCTAGCTTGGTCCTCTTCCTCTCTTCATCCCCTCTTTAGTCGTTCCAGAACCTGATTTGGATGTTCTTTTTTTCTTGAATTTGATTTGGATATTCTTCGCAAAAAAAAAATTGGATGTTCTTCACCACATCAAACATGTCACTTGGTAGTCACGGCGGATCTGGGCGTAAGGCCCCTAGGGGCCCAGTAGCAACCTTACCCCTGTATAGTTTTAAGGCCTATGAGTGAAGGCCCGTAACGAAAATGATTCTGATTCCGGCTACCGGCCACCGGCCTCCCGGCCTGCAGATCCACAGCGCAGCTACAACAGTTAAGTCTCAACTATTGTGCTTCTCTTCTGCTCTCCTAAACTTTCTTTTGTTTCTTAGAATTTGTCATTACTTGTGTCCCACGAAGTTTCAGATTCAAGCTGAATTAATATTAACCAAATAATTCAGACATAGAAGAATATCGAGCAGTATATTAGGCATTTTGAGCGCGAGAGCCAAGAGTAACAACGGTGGACATGTTGATGACCAATAAGATGTCGGCCGGTATGCTCTGCTAGATGAGTAAGTTGAAGACCGCCAAGTGTATGACCATCGATCAGAGTCATGCTGCAACTGAAGATTCTGAAACAATTGAACTAGTTGCTGGAACTAGCTGTAAGCTTCAGCTGTTGGAGGGAGGTGAAAAAGGTTCTGAGGTAAGCAACGGCTGCTTGTAGAGAGATGAATCTGTCCCTGCAAAAAGAAAACAGCTCAGGAAATTTCTGTATCCAAATGGTAGAATCCCAGACATCATGGCAAAGAAAACAAGTTGCTCCATCCCTGAATGAAAGGACTGCAAGACTTTTAGCTCAGCATTTTCAGAACATCCCGCTCCAAAAGGATCCTGTAGCAGGGCCACCAGCTTCTGGCAACCGATTAGCATTGTAGTGGCAAGTCTGCAACTCTGTGACGCATCTCTTTGCCGGTGTCACCAGGAGATCTCGTAAGCCGGCTCAACAGCTTCAGTGATCCATCTGTCACCTTAGCCCGTGCAGTGTTTGTCTTGGCATCTTCTACTAAATTTTTGGAGCTCACTGGTGCAACAATCTTTGACAACAGAGAATGCGTGCTGCATATCAGCTTGCAGTTGTGTTCGTCCAGAGCCAGGTGCTCTAGTATTGTCAGGCCTTGCAATATCACGTCCTCATTTGTTCCTTTCACCAAATCGATGCTATGTTGTTTCTTCTTGTCAAGCCTCAGCTGAGCTGAAAAATAGGCAGCTTCTTGATCACCATCCTTTTTGTAAGTGTAATAACCAGAGGTTTCTAGGAGAGACGATGTGCATTCTAGCAGCCTTCTTACTGGCACACCCTTGCCCCTGACGCATTGTGCTCCGGCATCTCTGAATCCAGCAAGCCGGCACCATACATGATCAAATTCCATCTCTCATCCGAAGACACCAGGTTTCTTCCTGTATCTGAGTTTTGTTGCAACACAGTAGCTAAGAACTACTTCCCTGCTGAGCGCAACTTGTCTCCTGACCATATTCATGGTGATGGTTGTACCAAGAAATTCAACCAGAACCATGATGAGCGATATAAGACCTTGAACAGCACATATAGAAAATATATAGAACAAGTTCAATCCTCGCTTCAGGTTATCCTGATCGGTATCTTTGTAGCCAGCCCAGGCTGTTGTAGACGCTGAAGCGAGAGCCAAGCGCAGTAAACTGGGCCGGACACCCAGAACAGCACGGAAAACACGATCAGATCCAGCAATTACTTTAGAAAATGTTATGCTCACCAAGCATAACATTTTTAATTATTGCATCTTATATATAACTCGACCGGAGTGCGTGAAAGCCAATCTTCTAGTTGACCCACTAATATATGCAACCATAGTCGTCGCACTCTTAAGAGTCAGGACTCCCAGGACGCCATGGCGACGTCGTCGACCCTCTCTACCTGAGGCACCTCAACGGGGAACCTGTGGATCTCCTCCACCCATGGGTTCCCGCCTGCGGTCTCCTTGGCTGGATCAATGGTGCGCAGCGCGCGCCACACAGCGCTGTTGCACTTGAACCCTGACCCGAAGGCGATCTGGCACACGCGGTGGCCGCGCCGCACCCGTCCCTTGGCCTCCGTGTAGGCGAGCTCATACCAGAGCGAGCTGCTGGAGGTGTTCCCCCACCGGTAGAGCGTCATCCGGGACGGCTCCATGTGCCAGGCGCTGAGGTCCAGGCTCCTCTCCACGGTGTCCAGCACCGCCTTCCCGCCGGCATGGATGCAGAAGTGCTCGAACGCCGTTTTCAAGTCCGGGATATAGGGCCTGCCCTTGCGGCGGCCGACGAGGAGCGACGCCAGGAACAGCATCATCTTCTCCGACACGGGCAGCACCAGCGGGCCCAGGTCCTTGATGTTGGTCTTGAGCGCCTCGCCGGCCACGCTCATCAGGTCCTTGGAGAGCGCCACCCCGACGTGGCCGGACTCGTCCTCCTGTTGGTACACACAGCTGTACGCCCGGTCGTCGGCGCCGTGGTGCGTACGCACGGTGTGCAGCAGCTGGTACTTGGCCCGGCACCGGTCCGCGCGGCGGTTGGTCAGGAGCACGGCGGCGCCGCCCATCCGGAAGATGCAGTTGGGCACGAGCATCGACCGGTTGTTGCCAACATACGCGGTCACCGCCATGATCTCCAGGCTCACGACCAGAGCGTAGGTGTTGGTCCGGTGCACCTGAAGCAGCTGCTTGGCGAGGTTGACGGCGATGAGGCTAGCGCTGCAGCCCATGCCGCCAAGGTTATAGCTCGAGACGTTCCTGCGGAGCTTGTAGTGGTTGACGATCATGGCAGAGAGCGACGGTGTGGGGTTGAAGAGGCCGCTGTTGACGACGACGATCCCGATGTCCCCGGTGCGGAGGCCAGTCTTGGCCAGCACCTGGTCGACGGCGCCGAACATGACAGCCTCCGCCTCGGCGCCGGCCTCCGCCATGCACGGGTTGGGCGGCGAGCTGGTCAGGGCCTTGGGCAAGTGGGTTCCTTGCCCCAGTCCCGAGCGCTCCAGGATTTTGCGCTGGAAAACCAGGCTGTCGTCGGAGAACGTCCCGTACCCGGCCACAATCCGCATGAACGTCTCCCGGGTCACAGCGTGCTCCACACCTGGCTTGTAGCACGCCGAGTCTAGCAGGTACACGGCCCGCGGGCGCCGCATGAGGTAAACCGAGGCGACGACGGCTAGGAGGGCTGTGGTGAAGGGCAGGTTAGCGTTGAGCATGGAGCGAGCAGACGCGATGAGGTCGCCAGGGCTAGTGTGTCGTGAGAGGTGGAGCACGAGTGCAGCAAGGATGGGCGCCAGGAAGACGTAGAGCGCGTAGGAGACCGCCAGGTATTGGTAACACAGCTTGATGCTGCATGTCCAGTGGCCGGCGCTCTGGATTGTGCTGCTACGCTCGTTGGCCGCAGTGGTTTCTGACTTGCTGCTCATTTTGGCTGCTCAAATTAGCGGGGGATAGACCGATCGAGTAATTGAGTTTGAAAGTTGGTTTGGTGTGGCAAGGCAGAGCGGAATTTAACATGGTTCCTTATGAGGGCAGAGGGTGGCACTGCCGACCTCGAGTGAGGTGGCGTGCACGGCCCCACTGTTAGAGTGCACAACGGAATAAGGTCCAGCTCATGCGTCGATGAGTCGATAACTACTCTGGCCCAGGTTTATCGGAGCTGCAACATATCCAGGCCTCAGGCCTAACTCAATCAAAAGACTAGTATGATAGGTGAGGACTGCCCCGTCTATGTTGTGTTCCTCCACCATCAATTACAGATATGGGACTAAACCTAAGAATCTCCCCGTCATACATTGGGCCCAACTCTTCACATCACACTACCCCGTGTAATCTCCGGAAGACGTTATCTAGGTCATGAGTCCAACGCTCCATATTACACACACAACCCGTATGTTATCCATGTGACCTCTGGAACGTTAACAGGCTCCCCGTCACAATATGACCCGTGAGATTTTTCATATTTTCTGACCAAGGGCTTTGATATCACTTGTTAGAGTACGCAGCGGAATACGACCCAGCTCGCGCGTCCACGAGCCGACAACCCCTCGGGCCCAGCTCCAACGGAGCCACAACATATCAAAGCTTAGGCCTAACTCAACCCAAAAGATTAGTCTGATAGGTGAGGACTGCCCCCGCCTTATATGTTGTGCTCCTCCACCATCAGTTACTGCGACAAGCTGTCAACTAATCTTCACGCGCGGAAGCATCAATTAGATTTACCAAGACGAACATACAAGATCACAGGTGACACCAAAAGCACGATATTTGTTAACGAGGTTCAGCCGAAGCCTAGTCCCCTAGGCACGATTACGGGCGCTCCTCGCTAATACCATCAACACCGGCCACTCCAGCGTCCCGGCAACGTCCTGCCGCATTCCTGCGATCCTATCGCTATGTCATCATGCTTACAACTGCAGCCCCTCATTCATATTTATGAGGAAGCTGAGTTATAGAGTGCAATACCAACTCTACTCTATACTGTCAACTACAACTCAGAGTCCTATTATAACTAAACTCGTATGTAATATTCGACACATATCGAACAAACTCCACCTTAGCAAATATTCTGCCATCTAGAAGTCGTGTCCATGCACGAACCTCTATGTACACTTGACTCGAGTTGTTGCCTTTGCCGCTCTACAAGAGCTGTCCAACGAGTCTCATTACGGACTCATCGCAAACAAGAGCCTTTGCTATCTGCGCAACTCCATGATCGATGACTCCACCTGCAGCTGAGCACCCTTCTCTTTTATCACCATAATCTCCATCAAGTAAAGTTTAGATTCCTCTTTAGCTCTAACATATGTCCGACTCCCTGAAGCACGTCTGTTCCATGCTGACACCACACAAGCTTGCTGAATCCAATAACATACTCTAACTGACTGCACATTGTATTCAATCGTCGGCTTGACCTCTCATTGCACACTTGGCGAAGTTCCTTCTTGAACAACCTTTTCCACTTATTGAGATCAACATATTCATTATAAAAAATATTGCATTTCTTGATATCCAAATTATTGTGATGAAAATATCTCTGAATAAAGGGCTTCCAAAGTTTGATCGAGCTACTATTACCATGTCTAGAAGAGGCAGATTTAGGTTTTAGTTTATTGGGATGGTGCTCCAGCATGCTTGACTGAAATTACATTAAAAAATTAAGTGTAAGCTTGTCTCCTGATGACCTGCATTGCATAGCACATGTGTAATCATCTAGCTCCATATTCTTCCTTCTCAAAATATTCCTCATATTTAATCTATCTCTGAGCAGTAACCAAAAGAAAAACTTGTGTGCCCAAGACAGCTGGATGCCTAAAGCCATCTGAAGAGGGGAAGAAGCATCTGTATTTCCAATAAGTTTGCTATATGCTTTGTAGCTTACCGCTCAATCTTGAGGTTCCCCAAATGTAAACCTAATTACCATATACATTTGCATCCCTATTCTCTCTACAGGAAGGTTTGAATCTCTTTTAATTGGACAAATGTTAGTTTGAACACTGTTAGGCTCATATTTCAGAAAATATTGGATGGAGCATTTGGGCTTTGTATAGCGTATGAAAACAGTTGGGGATATTCACTTGACTGAAATTTGATGCTACCTAGCTATGTCTTGACTCAAATTCGATGGCTATGTCTTGGCTGAAATTCGATGGTAACTAGCTAAGACTTGACTGAAATTTGATGGTAGCTAGCTATGTCTTTACTGAAATTGGATGGTAGCTATAGCTATGACTTGGCTGAAATTTGATGGTAACTATCTATGACTTCACTGAAATTTGATGGTTACTAGCTATGACTAGACTTAAATTTGATAATACTAGCAAGATTATAAAATACTATTATTATATTGCCACCAATAATAACAATGGAAAGCATGTATTGATTGAAGTATATTAATTTTCCTTGGATAGAACTGCCAACCGACATCCGGCCACCTAAAATTGTAGAGTGCTTAATTATACCCAATATATACTAAATAATAATGTGCAATTCCATGAAATATTTGTATGACTATTAAGTGTGTTTTGGTGATGCATTTCTATAGAGCTTGAATATATAGCTTGGTTGTTTCCGTAGCCTCGCACTCTTCGTCTTGTCCTGGTTATATATACAACGCAAATAAATGCAACCGTAACTTGTATCTCCATCTCATGAAACCATGTGCAGAGTAGTTTCCACTACGGCTGCCATGGGTGCCACCATCCTGTGTATTCTGCTTCTTAAATCTAATATCCAACAAATAACAAGGGAACCTGTTAGGCACACGACAGTTGAATGCATTATATATTCCAGTCATCATTTCTAGTACTGTGATTCAGAGGGATCTCAGTAATTTTGGTCATATCCCAGTACCAAGCGTGTAGGTACAACGACAACACCAAGCGTGTAGGTACAACGACATATCTACGTATACAGGTGGTGAAGTATCCCAGTACCATATCTCCGGCAAGCAGAATTTCGGGAAGGCATACACATCATTGTCAATAAAGTTGCGCTCATAATATCATGCAGACAAGTAGGGACAATGAACGCATGAAACAATGCTCAAGTACAACAGAATTGATGCTCAAAAAAAAAGTACAACAGAATTAGGCAATTGATCTGCAAAAAAAAACAGATTAGTAATTAGCCACATGTTTCCCAAACTACCCATGTATTTTTCTCTTTAGGGCACCTAGCCGGCCAGCCCGAGATCGGCAAAACCGGCCAGATAGATAGCTAGGCCGGTTTCCCTGCCGTTCCAAGATGTGTTGGAGTCCACCTCAGTTCTAGCTCGTGTTTTGACATGGAAAACTTGCTAAACGCGTTTGAGACTAGGATAAAATCACCCCCTCTATCTATTGAATGATGTCGACTTTAAGAGATCCAACATCCAATTCAATCAAGATTACAACTTCTACTGTCATCTTACTTCTACAATATGTTGTTGTTGGTTGCATCTCTCGATGCGTTCGAATTGCGTTCTAGGTGGCCTTTCTGACCCTAAGACAACCTCGACATGTATCACCCTTCACATGTCTTGTCAACGTAGGGCAGTTTTTTTTTTTCGAAACCATGCGCTACACGTGCTTCATTAAGAGAAGTGATAATAAATTTACACTGCCTGGTTGGCCTAAAGGCGAGCTGTCATAAGCTGCACAGGATGAATACTAACAATAATCACTGGTTTAAATTAATGGTGGAGCTTCGGAGGATGCACTAAGCGTGAAACTATTGTACGACGAAGGACAGGCTCGAAATCTGCCTAACCAAGTTACCAACTTGCGATACCCTTTAGATGTGAGCGATGTGCCTAGGTTCAAGGCGTGCTAGCCCCGTTAGATGCTCGTTAGGCATCACCAGGCTGATAAATCTGTCCACAAAGAGAAAATATTGCAGTTTAGTTTTCCTTGATTGGAAACGTTTTGCCATTCGAGAGACATCGCAGGCATGATGCACGATGCAGTACCGTCACATAGAATTTTCTTTAGAGACTAAGACGTCTTGTAGAAGGGAATTCATCATTTCAACATCTGGGGGTGCATTAGGAGGAAGTCATCATTTCAACATCTGGGTTTGAGTGGTGTGGGTGCGGGGAAGAACGTCTGGTCTCAGTAGGCGCAAGCCTTTAAATCACGTCTGTTTCATTTGAAGTGGCATAATTGGCAAGACCACAAAATTTTCTGCATACTTTTAGATTTGCTAATCTATGTGATTTCCCTTGGCATGCGTGCTAGACTGGGCAGTACTCGGTCAGTCATCCGTAGACTTTCAACCACAAGACACGTAAGAATTTAGACAAATAAACATGCCGTGTGATTGGCCAAGTTAATGAATGTGACTGATTTAGTAAGAATATATAATAATTGGTGCTAAATTAAATATGCAACTAATAAGGCATGCGAGCATTCATTAATTTGGTCCATAAGCAAGGCTGTCACCGGTGTTTTGTCCAGTATTGTGCATCTTTGTGTGTGTACTGGATTCAGACTAATATATTTATTATATGTATAATTGGGTGTTCTGAATCCATGTTGGACTGTAGATAGTTATGATTTTGTGCAAATGATAACAAATATAATTGTATAAAAAATGTTATTCTATCAATTCCTTGTAGGTCGTAATTTTCCTGTCGGTTCAATAGCGTCAGGAAAAATATTTCTTGACTATTACAAGTCAACAGGGAAAATAGGACACCGAAAAGAAAATATAATTCTTTGATGGTTACTAAACCGACAGATAATTTATTCTTTTATTCTGTTGGGATCCCACCATAGTTCAAATAATTTTCCTGACGGTACGGTGATGTATGATCTTTTGGTTGGTTTCCACCGCTAGAATAAAACACTTAACCGACAATTCCAAATTTGCTTGACGGTTCGCCACTGTCATGTAAATTAAAATTAATTTCCCTATTTTATTAGATATTTTCCAATTTCCCCGTCAAGCTAGCCCTAACAGTTATTCTTTGGCGGTGTACCGTTAGGAAAATTAGATTATATTTTCCTTATGGTTTTTCAAATTTCCTAACGTCGCACTGAGGAATTTCAGCTTTCGCACCAACCTGATCATATACTATATCTGTATAGGCATGACATTTCTTGAGCTACTGCAATAAACATCGTCAGTAGTTGCATTGGGTGGAAGTCATCATTTGAACATCTGGGTTTTGGTGGTGTGTGGATGCGGGGGCGAACGTCTGGTTTCAGTAGGCACAAGCTTTAAATCACGTCTGTTTCGTTTGTGGACTTGTGGTGGCATAATCGGCCAGACCACAAAAATTGCTGCACACTTGCTAATCACGTCTGTTTCGTATGAAGTCGGCAGTACTTGGTCAGTCATCCATAGACTTCAAATAAGGCCATTGCTTTCAAACGTACTAGACTCGTAAGAATTTAGACAAATAAACATACCGATATTGTCCATGTTAATGAATGTGACTGTTTTAGTACGAATATATAATAATTGGTGAAAAATTCAATTAAAATATGCAATTAATAAGCTAACCAAGCACCAATGTGACCATATTATACACTATATCAGTTATATGTCGCCCATACCATGAAATTTCTTGAGCTATGTACTCAACAAACATCATCACTATATTCACTAGTACCGTTATGCAACGGGAATGACAAGCTAGACTTGTGTGATGACCTTCTCGCCGTGATCTTCACCGTGTTCTTGCTTTTGCTCAAAGCCAGCTCGGCCGCGGGCACTGCATCGGACACACTCAGCAGCAGCAGCAACATCACCGATGGCGAGACGCTGGTCTCATCCGGCAGCTCCTTCACCCTGGGCTTCTTCTCCCCGGCCGGCGTGCCAGCCAAGAGATATCTTGGCGTCTGGTTCACCGTGTCGCCTGAGGCCATCTGTTGGGTGGCCAACCAAGAAACGCCCCTCAACAACACCTCAGGCGTCCTGGTCATCGACAGCGCCACCGGCAGCCTTCGCCTTCTCGACGGCTCCGGCCACACCGCGTGGTCTTCCAACACGACGACGAGTAGTTCCGCTCCAGCCGTGGCGCAGTTGCTCGACTCCGGCAACCTAGTCTTGCGCGATCAGAGCAGCGGCGACGTGATGTGGCAGTGGTTCGATCACCCGTCCAACACCTACCTCCTCGGCATGAAATTCGGCAAGAACCTGCGGACTGGCGCTGAGTGGACCACAACGTCATGGCGTGCGTCCAACGATCCGGCGCCCGGAGATTACTGGCGGGACTTGGACATCAGGGGCCTCCCGGACACCATAACGTGGCAAGGAAACGTCAAGATGCACAGAACGGGACCCTGGAACGGGCTGTGGTTCAGCGGCATCCCAGAGATGGCGTCATACATGGATCTCTACTCCAACTATGTCGTCGTCGGCCCCGACGAGGTCGTATTCTTCTTCAACGCCAGGGCCGGCGCGCCTCTCTCCCGCCTTGTGCTGAACGAGAACGGCGTGATGCACCGGCTGGGGTGGGACCCGGCCAGCCGGGCGTGGACCTCCTTCTCGCAGACGCCGAGGGACGTCTGCGACGACTACGCCATGTGCGGTGCGTTCGGGCTGTGCAACATGGACACGGCGTCCACGCTGTTCTGCGGCTGCGCCGTGGGGTTCAGCCCGTGAACCCCTCGCAGTGGTCCATGAGGGACACCCATGGCGGATGCCGGAGGAACGTGCCGCTGGAGTGCGGCAACGGGACGACGACGGACGGGTTCAAGATTGTGCGGTCAGTGAAGCTCCCCGACACGCACAACGCAACGGTGGACATGGGGGCGACGCTGGACCAGTGCAGGGCGATGTGCCTCGCCAACTGCTCTTGCGTGGCCTACGCCGCAGCTGACATCCGAGGCGGAGGCGGTGGCCATGGCTGCGTCATGTGGACGGATGCGATCGTGGATGTTCGCTACGTTGATAAAGGGCAGGATTTCTACCTGAGGTTGGCAAAGTCTGAATTAGGTAACCACAGCTGCATCATATCTCCAAGCTAGTGTGAGTCATGAGCAAGTTTCATCATTATCTATATAGAGTTATATTCTCATGGTGCAACATGCATGTTTCTGCAGTTGAGAAGAAGAGGAATGTGGTACTAATAATCGTCCTACCAGTTACGGCATTTCTGCTTACCCTCATGGGGATGTTCCTTGCTGTTTGGATATGGCGCAGGTGCAAGCTTAGAGGTACAAGTTGTAGAAACAGACTTCACTACTACTGACTACTCGGAAGTCAATGATGATTCATACTGAACAAAAGCATTAACATTTCTGTTAGGCAAACGACGAAATATGGATATCCAAAAGAAGATAATGCTAGGACACTTGGATGAGACAAATACACTTGGTGATGAAAATCTCGACCTTTCGTTTTTTAACTTTGCTGATATTGTCTGCAGCAAATAATTTTTCTGAAGACAATATGCTCGGGCAAGGAGGCTTCGGGAATGTTTATAAGGTAACAAAAATAAATATTTTAAACCATGACAGCCAGCAGAAATTATAAGATTGTTTCTTCAAGTTAATGATGGCGAAATCATGCAGGGTATTCTAGGCGAAAACAGAGAGGTTGCAATCAAAAGGCTCGGTCAGGCCTCTGGACAAGGCACAAATGAATTCAGAAATGAGGTAGTTCTAATTGCGAAATTGCAGCACAGAAACCTTGTTAGGCTCCTTGGTTGCTGCATTCACAGAGATGAGAAGTTGCTAATTTATGAATATCTACCAAACAAAAGCTTGGATTCTTTCATTTTTGGTATGTATAAACTAGCTGTATTTCATAAAGGAAAAAAAGACAGTAGTCATAGTTACTAGAGTAATTTGCTTGCTTACTTTACTTATAATACCATTGTATATATAGATGCTGCAAGGAAAAACCTTCTTGATTGGCCAACAAGGTTCAGGATAATCAAAGGAATATCAAGGGGAGTTCTTTATCTGCATCAGGATTCAAGATTGACAATTGTGCACCGAGATCTCAAAACAAGCAACATATTGTTGGATGCGGATATGAACCCTAAGATATCAGATTTTGGTATGGCAAGAATCTTCAAAGGGAACCAACAAGAAGGAAATACTAACCACGTTGTTGGGACATAGTAAGTAATCATCTAGACCAGTTCTCATTTTCCTATACATATTCAAATTTTTTACATGCATATTTCTGTCATGGATGGAGTTCTCATTTCTGTAAGACATGACAGTTGCTAACTAGTTTTTATAGTGGTTACATGTCTCCTGAATATGCAATGGATGGAGCTTTTTCTGTCATGTCTGATACATATAGCCTCGGTGTTATACTGTTAGAGATCATAATTGGTGTGAAGATCAATTCAACTCACTCCATGAGCTTCCCTAGCCTATTAGCTTATGTAAGTATGCTTGAATTCGTCAAAAATTACAATTCAAACAATAAAACATGCTGCTATATATCCTATTAATTTTCTTGAGTTGGTCCAGGCGTGGAGCTTATGGAATGATGGCAAGGCAATGGATTTTGTGGACTCTTCGGTCTTTGAAAGTTGTTCGGCAAGTGAAGTTTTGAGGTGTATCCACATCGGACTCTTGTGTGTGCAAGACAATCCGAATAGTAGAACACTTATGTCAACAGTTGTGTTCATATTAGAGAATGAAATCACGTTACTTTCAGTCCCAAAACCACCCATGTACTTCTCGCAATGGTATTTGGAAGCTCAAGGGACAGGAGAAAATACAAATAGCTCCTTGAATAACATTGAGTATCTCGGTGTTGGAGGGACGGTAACGGTTTGTCTATCAGTGTACTGGGACGAGTTGAAGTACAACTCATACAAAGCCAAGGCTAGCTTTGCAGGCATAATATATGGCACAAGCAACGCCTTGTGTAACTGTTCTATGAAGATCGTTTCCTACTTCGTCCTTCTGTAACGTATACTGTGACTGTTCACATTTTCATGAATTTTTATGAGTTCATGCAAGCATGACGTCAATCCTTGTCTATTTAAGATTAGCCAAAGATTTTTCTCGCAGCACAATAGCTGGAGTGTTGAACTCCTAGTTAATGAAATTAAAATCATATTTTCTCAAAATCAGTAATTTTATTTGCACACACTAGTAAAACTGTCTATCGACAGGCAGGCAAAAGTTATTTCCAGAGGCCGGCCGGGGATGCACCCGCCTGTAGTTCATGGTTTATATAAAATCAATCATGGTCTATAGAGGCTGTCCATCTCTGGAAATGAAATTGGAGAAAAAAAAGACAAGCCCGTTGTGTAGTGTGAGCCCTAGAGGAAGTCGGACAGTTGTGTAAGGTGAGCCCTAGAGGAAGTCGGACCAGTGGCCCATCAAGGAAGCTGTCGTGCGGCTCGTGCTCTGTCACCGCTTACTCGACTAGATGTGGACCCACAATCATCAAATATGCAGGCCGCCGTGCTGAGGAGGGGCGCCACCGGCAACAGGTCACGCCGTCGTGGATGCTCCCTCGCCGGGCAGGGCACGTCGCCGGGGGCATGCCTCATCGTGTAGGTCGTGCCGCGAGGGGCTTGCCTCGCATGGGTAGGTCGTGTCATCGGGGGCTGGCCTCGCCCAGCAGGACGCGCCGCTGGGGGCTTGCCTCACCGGTGGCGTGACTCCACGCCACGAGGCCCCACTGGGGAAGGGTGCCGTCGTCAGGGATGGCCTCTCACGCCGAGGATGGAGGAAAGCCAGAAAGGTCGTCGCCATCGGGGAGAGCAACCGTCGTGTGTGTGGGGGGGGGGGGCACTGAGGAGGGCCATTGGAGGACCGCCGTCGTGCCGAGGATGGCCATCGGAGGGCGCCTTGTTGAGCAGAGGAGGCCGCGATGCACTATGTCAAGCCGAAGCAATGATGCCGATGCGGTTGCGAGGAGAGAGAAGAAGTCAGGGCAGGTGTAGAGTGCCAACAGGAATAGAGAGAGTTGGGAGAAACTTAGGGTGCCAACAAACTTATAGGCTCAGTAGGGGGTCTGCTAGAGTAGTGTTTTTGGGTCACTACCTAAATCTGAAGTAGGGGTGCAATAGGGGTGTTACCGAAGATGGTCTAAGGTACTGTAATCTAGAGAGGATATGATGAGGGAGAGAAAACAGGAGGTGCTCCTCACTCCCACCGGGATCTCCACTTCTGTGATGCCTTCCTCTAGAATGTGTCACTACCTGAATCTGCTTCTTTGTCGTGGGCTTCTCTTCAGGCACTCGATAAAGAGGGCTATTTTGTTGAGTGCCAAAAGGGAAAACATTCAAAAAACACTAGACAAAGAGTTCGACACTTGGCAAAGAAGCTCTTTGCCGAGTGTTTGCCGAGCATCGAATTTGGCACTCGGCAAAACCCTATTTCAAGAGTGCTTTTTTCACTAGGCACAAAGATTTTTTTGAAATACATTTTGAGGCATTAAATTAACTTAAATAAAAAATTTTCTGCTACGTATAACTTTTTAAGATCTATAAAGTTTATTTTGATCATTTCTTAATTTGAAAAATCGATAGTAGCATTGTAAAATCTATGTTAGAACCATCACGTCACATGAACAAATGACCAAACAACCAAAATAAACTTTGTAGATCTTGAGAAGTTATAGAATGTTATAGTTGGAAATTTTTTTCATTTGAGTTCATCTTGTCATGCATAACTAAATTTGAATTTCAAATTTTAAAATTCAAATTATTTAAATGACCACAGATGAAAAAACACCCAAAATAAACTTTGTAGATCTTTAGAAGTTAAAGAATGTTGTAGTTTGAAACTTTTTTATTTGATTTCATCTTGTCATGCAAAACTATATTTAAATTTCAAAAATTTAAAATTCAAATTTTTTAAATGACCTCGAATGGAAAACACCCAATATAAACTTTGTAGATCTCAAACGAAACTTTCTAGTTGAAACCATTTCATTTGAGTTCCTCTTGTCATTTAAAAATACGTTTAAATTTCTCAAAATTGACATTAAAATTTCATAAACGACCTCGCATGGAGAAACATTCTAAACAAAAATTATAGATCTCGAAAAGTTATGAAATTTATAGTTGACATTTTGATTTGAATTTGTTTAGGGCCAAAAATAAGAATTTATTCTTAGTTTAGTACAATATGTGGGAATGAAAACTACGTATGGATATATGTATCAGTGCAGTGGTTAAAAGGAGATATTGCGTGACGGAGAGGTCATGGGTTTAAATCCCACTGGCTGAGAAGCGTGCGATTTTCGCAATACCGCTACCAGTGGGTCCCTTCCTGATTAAAATTTTTTCTATTATTTTTGGGTTTTTTCGTTTTCAACTTTATGGAATGCTCTTTGTGGAGCACTCGACAAAAAGCCCTTTACCGATAGCTCTTTTGTCGAGTGGTCTTTGCCCATTGTGACACTTGGCAAAGTCTTCGGTGAGATCATGATTCTGGTAGTTGCCATTGTTGGATACAGAACACTGTGTCAGCAACGCCGAAAGGACAACCAAGGAGGCCGAGCCTAGACGCAAGGACGCGGTCAGCATTTGGTCGGGCGCGGTCAACACCGAGTCTGAGCCAAGGCGAGGGAACAGAGCACGCCGCGCCAACATCTTTGTCAGCGAACCTGAGTGGGCGTGAACCATAGATCCAGACCTCTTAAGAGGCCGACCTTTGTTAATCAATTTCTAGAGGTGGTATTTTCTTAATTGTCTCAATAAATAAGCCGACTGCATCTGAAAATCACGGGAAAAGAAGCCACCTTTTCTTACATCCCAGACCACGTTTGCTAACTCGACCAACACAAAATCTACCTGTGGGGCCAGGGTGTGAAAAGCAACGACGGCAAAGTCGTCGGAGTCCATTGCTGCCACCACTACACCGCTGCTTGTCTAGTCTGCTCACCGGTGCTTGGTTAGTCAAGGTCATCGCTTCCTTGATCCTTCATCTGTTATTAGCCTGTGAATTATTGCAGACTTTGCCATCATCCTATCTATACGCGTGTCCCACCTCTCAATATGTGTCGACGCAGAAATCTTATCCTAGAAGAGATCCGCTTAGGCCTTGTTTAGATACCAAAGTTGGTGCACCAACTTTGTATAGTAAATTCTGTTAAACACTGTAGCAATTTTATTTTTATTTAGTAATAATTGTTCAAACATTGATTAATTAGGCTTAAAATGTTCGTCTCGTAAAGTACAATAAAACTATGTAATTAGTTTTTTATTTCATCTATATTTAGTATTCCATACATGTGCTGATATTTTGATGTGACGAGAAATCTTCTTTTTGTATAATGAAATTTGAAGATAAAATCTAGAATCTAAACAAGGTCTTAGCTTCAATGCAAGTCTTGTCGGTCTTGGATTCGTAGGCGTGCAATTCAATTTGACCTCGAGGGCAATGCATGCCTCAAAACATAATAGACATATATAGGCTCCTATGTAGATTATGAGTCATGGTGATAACTGACAACAACTTGTTTTCAATAACATATCTCTGTCAATTGGTTTTTCCAGGTCGACACTTCTCTACTTTCCATGGCAATTAAGAGACAGACTAACTATATGGCTTGCTACAAAAAGAAAACTATATGATATAGAATCCGTGTTGGTTTTGGCCGTCACAGAAGAAGTTGCCGGGATATTTTCCCTTTTGTGAGTACGACTTTTGTTGAATATTGAAAACGTCAAATGACATTTAATTAGATGTCGAGGCAAGTGTATTAAGGTTGAGACAATAACCATTTGCCGTCCCCAGTAGGGAGCCATGAGCGTGTCACGTACGGGCTCGATCGACAGTTACCCGGTCACGTCATGTCAGACGACGACCTAGCTAGTAGCTTTTCAAAAGAATCAAAAAAAGAAGACTCATGTTTCGTTTTATACCATGTATAATCGTTAGTTAATACTTTCTCCTTTTTGCTAGCGCTTTGATTTTTTTATATGTAGCTAGACATACATTACTTGTTCTGTCAGCGCGTATCGGTCAGCCATCCAATAGTGATTTTCTCACAATAAATTAGCTTCAGCCAGAAATGATCTAGCGAACAGAATATTTACAACGTCTGAGTACAGTATTTTACGATGAGATCCATTTCCTGTTATGCCGTCTGATTGAGGTAGATCATGGATACATAATATCATACGACCGCCGCATGGCGTAGTCCCCGGTGATTGCCAGAGTTAGAAAGCAGGTCTGTCCCTTCGCTCACCATGGGAGGCCCTAGGAAGCCGGGAGCAAGGAGGCTCCCATGAGAAGGAGGCCGCGGAGGCTCCCATGGGCTACATGATGGCAGTGTCGACTCTGGATGAAGCGTGTCCCATGATGAATCTTCATACGACTAGAAGCTGAGCTCTGGGAAGGGGATGGCACAGAGTCCAGAAGTTTCTGGAAGACCATTTCCGTTTTCCGTGTCTAGAATTCCCAAAAGAGAGGTGGTGAATGAACAATCATATGCTGTCTATTTTTCTCTTGGAGATGTTTTGAACAAGAGAGATTTGCAAACGAGGTAGATTTGCATTCAGTATAACCAAATTCCCCAACCCTAATACAGAGTCTTTGATCAAGGCTCTCTCGAACGAGATTGAGAGTATAGCTCAATAGAGGATGAGCTCAGGGCGGGAAGAACAGAGAAGGAATTTGGAAAACTTGAAGGCAGGCACCTGTGAAAAGAAGAATTTAGTCGAAACGACCACGAAGGGCAGTTCTAAAAATACCCATTTGGTACATGTATTGATGACATATACCAACCTCAGTCGTTGCCTAACAAAGACAGGGAGTGGTTTTGGGTGCCAAAAGCCACCGCTCGTTATTTCTCTATCAAAAATAATTTAGGGTTCCAGGCGACAGCGGCGGATGTGAGGTGATTCCATCTGTGCAGTCGGAAATTATCCAAGACACAATCCAAGAGGGTGGATGATCGGTCCTTTGCGGTGGTCATCAAGCAGAAGGCGATGGATAGACGAAGGGATGGAGGATTCAGGGAGCAGGGAGACCCTCGGTAGCGGCATGGCTCAAGAGAAGGTCTCGAAAGGTACGAGACAATTAGTAAAGGAGGGAAGAAGATGAGAGAAAGTATCAGACTGCCTACAATAGAGGTGAAGACAGGGGGTTGTTTCAATTCTTAGAAGGGAGATTTCAAGCAGGGAGGGTACTATGGAGAGAATTCAAGAAGAGAGTATAGATCTGCGCAGGGTGCCATTAGGTGGGATTTGATCTTCATGTCTAGGAAGGGCATCATTGTGCTAAGTCCTCAAATATAAGTACTAGGGATGACAATAAAGGACCATGGTCGCCATGCGCATTGGCATTTCCTTCACACACAAGCAGGCTCCTAGGAATTCTGCTGACCAAAAAGTGACTTTGCATCTCAGTAGAGGTCTTGATTTGCATCTTGATTTGTTTTCCACGTGATTACTGTCCCAAAGTGACCCATTGCCTAAGATATGATGTCTCTAGTTTGGAAATCTAGCGGGAAGGCAAGTAACATGACCCAACAAGTCCTTACGAAGGGACAATTTATCAGGTTGATACCCCTATAATACTCTTCAACAAGAATTTCGTGCATATGGGGACTCGTGTTGATCATTGCCTGTCTAGCAACCGCTAAGCTCAACTGAACTAAACAAAGTCCCAGGGGAGATAGAAAATACGACTGAACCCCAACTGCCCAACATGATGCTCTTCCTCAAAGTAATCAACTACTTTATCCATTGTTTCATAGAGACGTCACTGCTAGGGAGGGGGATGAACAGTAGTGATTGCACACTCTTCGTGCCGTCGAGGAGGTTGCCACTGATGATGATCCTTCCTCGCGCTGGCCGAGCCCAGTCTTCTACTTCAAGACTAGCAGGGATAAAGGGCTGTGGATTTACTACAAAGTTTGCCATGTCTTGTGAATGATCTTTGGCCTCTGGCGAGATGGAGACACTAACGACATTTGTGCTGGGGAGAGATCTTGAAGTGGATGGGCCAACTGGGATGGGGTTTCTAGTCTCTGCGAAAGAATTTGGGGGTGACTCCTCAGTTTCCACGTTTGCTTCCCCACTGAGCTTTTCACATAGCATAGGTTTCTTGGGCCTCCAATAAACATTGGGCTGACTCTTCTTTAAACAAAATTTGGGTTTACGTCCGAATTTAAAGCATCCAGCACATC
The DNA here is from genome assembly GCA_023333625.1 of Bothriochloa decipiens. Classification (NCBI taxonomy): domain Eukaryota; kingdom Viridiplantae; phylum Streptophyta; class Magnoliopsida; order Poales; family Poaceae; genus Bothriochloa; species Bothriochloa decipiens. Next base: position 42,052,494 of record CM041633.1, on the reverse strand, counting down.
TAAATGCAACACGGCAACCAAAGCAGGTGTGATCAAGGCTAAAACATCGGGTACAACCCCCTAAGCGTTTGGCACGCTTAACCACCTGGACCGTCCTTAATACATTGTTGGTAGAATTTGAATTTGAATCCTTGTTTGCATTCAGTACCACAATAGAATTCAGTATGCCATGATCATGATCATCATAGAGCTGCGTTCTTGACAAACATTAGAATCAAACTGTGTGTTGACACCATTTTTCGGCACGTGTCAATAAGGATCGGGAGACTAAACTAAATTGGCAAGAGGGTGGTTTTTCTTTAGCATTGCTTCCGAAGTTGCCAATGGGTGGTTGCCGATGAAGGGCATATTGATCTCGTACATTGCCAATGAAGCCGAAGAGCTATTGCTGATAAGGTTGGCAGAGAACGAGAGGATTGTTACCGATGAGGCGGAAAGAGCTGTTACCAATAAGATAGGCCGGAAGACTAGAAGGTTGTTGCCGATGCCAGGGATGTGCCGATGAGGAGATAACTTCATCATGACGGAAGCGGACAGAGGATCGACGACACAGAGCTTACGATTTTTGTATTATAGTTTAAGTTCAACTCCTATACGAGTTTTATTTCTTTTTCTTAAAGAGATAGAGTTCGTATAAGGAGTTAGTTTATTTCTTCTATATTTGAGCTTTGCGTGTTAAATTAGGACTCTTCGATTAGCGGAGTATAAATATATGCCGAGGAACATTGCAATGGAGATCGAAGCATCAATAAACAAATCTACTTTTTATCGTAATTTACCTTTACCAGTACTTTACTTTTCGACGACTTCGTCAAGTATCTTTTCTTTTTCAACGAGTTCTTTCAAGAATCGACGGGCTGCGTCAACTTGATCTCCGGCGACCTTGTAGGTTCCGCGTCTACCGAGCACGATTTAGGCTTTGACTTTCGGGCGTATCGCTGTCGTCTCGTCTGATCTGTTCAACAGTTAATACATTTTGAGCTTTGACGTCCGGGCGTATCGCTATTGTCTCGTTTGGATTTTATTCAAGTTATCATCCTTGTCGATTAACAAGTCAAATCGACTGGCACGCTTCGGATATCGAATTTGGGTATTAGCCCGGTGTGTTTGCAGATAAGAATTTTGCATCAACACATCTTTTGGCACGCTCGGTGGGACCAAGTCAACAGATTTATCATGAAGAATCCTGCTGATATCAATCTAGAGAACATCATCGAGATATCAGAGTCAGATCTCAAGAAGGATCAGAAGCTAGCCATGGAAAAAGATATAGAGGATTACAGGCAGCTCTGCTTGAAGTCTTTCAGCAAGAATAGGGGCGGAGAAGTCATCCAGAAGCAAGATCTGCCGTTGCCTCGGCAGGTAACCTTTGACTCCAACCCTGGTAAACTATAGGAGATGGTTAATTCTGCATTAAATCAAGCTTTGATCAACCACTCCACCGTGCTGGCCAATACTTTTGACAATGCTGTTGTGCAAACATTAAGAGAAGGACAAGCACCAGGTTATGTCGGGCCGACATATCATCAGCCGGGATCGGCATCTGTCAGTACTCCATCGGCAACTCCAGCCGTTGAGAGTATGGAAGCACCTACTCCTCCAGTTATATTAGGACCATCTATCATTGAAGCCACGCCGATAGGATCAGATCTAACATCTCAGGAGAGGCCTAGTACTCAGTTGAGCACAGATCTATTGGCATCGGTAATGTCAGGTCCTTCAGGTCAACACAGTCAAGTTGCTGCTAATTGGTGGGGATACGGGATGCCTCCAGGTCCATCTGCTGCTAACTCTGTACTGCCTCAAGTGCATGATGTAGCAGGGAAGGGTCCAATGACATCGGCTACTCCAATTCGGCCGATGACTCAAGTGTCACATTACTCTACTACACCTCCTGCTATACAGCCATTGTCAATGGGATTCTACGCGCCTCCGCAACAGATATCTTATGCGAATCCATTGACTAGTCCTCCATAGAGAATTTCCACTGCAGGACAGCCCATAGTGCCATTCGTATCTCAATCTGGGTTATCTGCAATTCAGGGCAATTATGCTGGCTATCATCCACCCATACAAGAGCATCAATTGTTCGCAAGCTATCAGCCATCGGCAAGTCAGGTGCCGATGAGTTATAATCTCAATTGGTCAGGGCAAGTGCCAGTTCAGCAATCTGCTATTCAGCCAGGTTACCAGGCGATGGGGACTCAGCAGTATAGTCCACAGGTAGCTTTCCAGGATCAAACATCGGCAAAACAGCCGATGAGCTTTGCTCCACAGACTGGTGCTGTGAATATACCGATTCCTCCAAGCCAAGTACCACAGGGGTACGTAGAAGCATATCAGCCAGCACCTCCAGTAGAAATTCAGCCAGTGCATCGGCAAGATTAAGATGCACATTTAATTGATAAGATTGCAGAAGTGATGAAAGAGCAATTTGGGATTCAGCCAAAGATCAATACTTACTCTTATCGGACTCCGTACCCTCCAGCTTATGACTCAGTTCCTTTCCCGAATTGGTACAAGGTGCCAGATTTCACTAAGTTTTCTAGGCAAGATGATACGTCGACGATGGAGCACATCAACCGATTCATCATCCAGTGCCGATTCATCAACCTCTTTGTCTGGATCGGCATTCACGTGGTTTATCTCATTGCCACCGAACTCTATTCTTACTTGGGTTAACCTGGAGAGACAATTCCACAAGTACTTTTTTGCTGGTGTCCATGAAAAGAAGCTTACTGATTTGATGAAGTTGAGACAGCGAAGCGACGAATCGGTGGAGTTTTGTGCAAAGAGTATGAGATATGAAGAACAGGTGCTACAACTTAGTGCTTGATGATCGCCAGTTAGCTGGTTTGGCTTTCCAGGGTCTGTTGCCGCATCTCAGGGACAAATACGATTCTCAGGAGTTTGAAAGTCTAAGCCATATTGTGCAGAGGATCTCTGATCAAGGTGCTCGAGCTCCAGAACCTAGGAAGAGCTGGAACAAGAAGGTGTCCTTTGTAGAAGAAGCAGGGGAATCAGACTCAGATGAGGAACCAACTATTGGCCTAGCTGAGTGGGTGAAGGGAAAGAAGCCGATTTCTTGTCCTTTCGGTCAAAAGGAGCCAGAGAAGTTCACATTTGATATCACGAAGGTCGATAGAATATTTGATCTGTTGCTTTAAGAGGGACAAATCAAGCTGTCACCCAATCATGTGATTCCACCGGCAGATGAGCTGAAGAAGATGAGGTACTGCAAGTTTCACAATGCAACTTCGCATAGTACCAATGACTGTAAAGTTTTTAGGCAGCAGTTGCAATCGGCAACTAAATCTGGGAGAATTAAATTCGATAACTCTAAAGCTCAGAGGCCGATGAAGATTGATTAGCATCCTTTCCCTACAAACATGGTGGATGCAGTGAGCAAAACCAAAGTGTTGACATCGGCAAGCGCTAAGAGGAGGATGTCGGTAGATCCTAGACATCAAGTAACTGCCGATGACTTGAAGGGGAAGGAGATAGTTGAAGAAAGCAGTAGTTCCAGAAAACCTCCTAGACTTGCTCCCTATGAAGTTTCAGGTGATCGCTATCGGCAGCGACAGGAATAGTTGCGTCAGGAAGAATGGCATCGGCATAAAAATCATTGGAGATGCCCGTTCTTCATCTACTGCTGGGAAGAAGGCATTAAATTGCCTACTGTTGATAGCTGCCCCGAGTGTAATGGTTATGATCGAGCCGATCAGGCAAAAAGAAGATCACGCTATGGTAATCAGAGCAAATACATCAAGGAGCCGATCAGGGGAAGAGCATCGGTACATGATCGGCTGGGGGGCAGAACCAGTGTACATGAAAGGCTAGGCAGGCATGACGACTGCTTGCTAATGAACCAAGAGGAGCTCAAGGAGATGGCCAATGCAAGTCCCTAATGAGGCAATACTCTGTAGAGATCCCAATAGAAACTGCCCAGGTTCAAGTATGAAACTTTATCAGCCCGTCTGGAAGACGAAGCTTCCTTAGTGGTGCCCTGTAAGTCTAACGAAGACTCAGAAGAGGAAATTGCAGCGTGAGCATAAAGAGGAAAACTCCCATGGGGAAAAAACTCAAGTATGGCAGCCGAAACGCAAAAATGAAGGCCCATCGGCAGACAACAACATGGTTTTCATGTTACCGATGAAATTCCGAACACTTGCCGATGAAGAAGAAGAAAACAGATAAAGTACTTGTTCAAAAAGAGTGTATCATCACTACGTTAATGTGAAGTTTTACAAGTTGCCGATGCATTACTTTGCCGATGAGGAAGAAGTTTTACAAGTTCAACAATGAACGGATGGTTGATATCGCACGTAGGTGAATTTGGTCGGCTTCCTCCAGTGTCTTTGTGTCTTCATCGGCATTACCTTCAACTGACTTGATTTTCTTCTTAAGCGCCAGCGTCTTGAGGGCTTGATTGTTCCTTTCTTGCTGGAGAGTTTTGATAGCTTCGGGCATTTGGACCTTCTCCTGATTTGCTGCGTCCAAGGCTTCTTCGATTTGTCTCAGCTCCGCTAGTAGGGCTTCTCTTTTTGTCGATAGTTGAGCAATCGTTTCTTCCAGATCTGCACGGGAGGCTTCTAGTTTACCGATGTCTTTGTGTTTCTCATCGGCAAATTGCTTGTGCTTCATCATGTCCTCCTGGAGTTTTGCCTGAGTGGCTCTATCGGCAATTTGCTGGGCAGCCCTCTGGTACTGCAGTTGCCGACTCTCTAGATGTGCAGCTTGGAAGAGTGCTTCCTCGACATCGGTAGGAATATGGCCTCGAATTTCTTTGAAGGTTGCTCTTGTGGAATCAGAGTCCTGGATCAGCAAAGAGGTCTCCTGTTGCAGTAAGGATAATAGCGTCTCCAGTTTTGACTTGATTTCAGATGATAGAGCTTCAAGGACTGGAGTGGAGCTTTCTTCAGGCTCTTCATCATCGGGAATAACCCCACTGATAGAAAAGGAGAATAAACTATCGGAGGAATCTTGCTCCTGGAAAGGAAGAAGTCGTTAGCTGAAGCATTTAAGTGTCAAGGATTAGCTAAGGGAGTTAACTTACTTGTTTCAAGGCAATCTCTCGCCTTTGGCTTGAAGAAGCAACCTCGGGTACAATTGCCGATGGCATTTCCTGTGTTGGTACCTCGATCGGCTGCTGCCGCGATACCGGTACCGATGAAGATCCTTGTACGGGTACAATTGCCGATGGAAGAACAGTTGCCGATGGAGAAGCCTGCACAGGTATATCAGGTGATATCGGGCTAAGCAAAGATGCTGATGGTGAAATTGGAGCTTGTGTAAGTCTCGCCCGCTTTGATTGTGACTCTTCGCCCGATGAAGCCTTGCGCTTCTAAGGAGCGTTGACATCAGATGGCTGGGGTGCATCGGCAATGGATGGCTGAGGAATCGGTGCACTTGGGACGATTGCCGATGCAACTATGTGGAGCTCTGAGAGGAGCAGATAAGAAAAAATGCCGATGTGATGATCAGAGATCAAATTGACAGTACCTCTGGAGAATCGTCAAGGACGACGAAGCATGGCAAAGAAGGTGCTGCAGGTGGAGATGAAGGGCGAGTTACCGATGAAGATTCGATTGGTGTAGAACTCGCGCCCTGAAATGTGAGATCGGTAAATCACAGCAATCGGCATCTGTAAAAGAAAGTGAGGTGATTACCTGAGATGTCTGTGCCGAGGATGCAGTCGATTTGGTGCTCTTCTTGGAATGACCATGGCCCATCAGAGTGTCTAGCGAAGGAGCTTTATGGCCGATGATGGATACTGGGGAGATCGGCTGCAGCTGTATGACCTTGCCGCTCTTACTCAGTGTTGGAACTAGGTCATCGACCTATTAAAGAAGAGTTAGTTGCCGATGGATTAAAGGGAAGTTGAAAGAAGTGCAGATGGTCAGACTTACCGCATCAGCAGGGATGGTGTGATCGAGATCGATGAGATTTTGGTAAAGGTGAGGAGATGCAAAGAATAGCTGCTCTTTCCATTCTTGCCACCATAATCTGAAGGACTCGGTGACGAAGGAAGCCAGTGCCCAATCAGTCAGATCAACATTAGAGGTATTGGCATTAGGAAGGAGAGTAACAATCTTGTGCCAATCCATGCGGTTCGTGATGGTCTCTCTCGATTTAATCACATCGGCAAAGCAGAGGTTGATGGGCAGTTGTCCAAAGGCTAATTGTCTAGCTGCTGCCGATGGATAATAGAACTCATATGTGGGGTTGATGTTCTTCCCACTTCCAAATATGTTGACCGAAACAATACGAGGGGTGATTATTGCACTAAGAATATCGGCGTCTTTATTCAAGGCCTATCGGTAAAATTGAAGAAAAGAGGGAATCTTGCTTCTCCATCAACATAAGGGACCCAGGCCCGAAACTCAGAAGGGATGCCTATGTAGAATCTGTGGAAGAGATTACCGATCTGAGCTCTGTTCTAATTTACGCTCTGCCCAATATAGCTCCATTGGCCTGGCGACCCTCAAATACCAGTCTTTCCATCCCTTAGTGGTTTTCGGCCGGGATCGAAAGGTATCAGTTCAGAATCCCAAATCGAAATTCTGAGCTCTAAAAGGGATTCGATTGGTTTCTACGTTTATGATGTCGATTGGGTCTGGATTCCCCATTGGGCCTAGGCAGATAAATTGATTCTGATGCGTTGGAATGAGAAGCTTATTGTAAAGTTCCTAAGGTTAAATATTGAGAATAAAGAGGAGTCATGAACTGCGCGAAAAAGGAGAAAAGAAATGTCAAAGGACGGGTAAAGAAGAAGATTAACCTTGGGGACGTCAAAGGGGATAGCCATGGCCGCAACGAAGATGGAGAAAACGAAGAATGCTAATGGAGGCTAAGAATCACCGTTAAGAGTGTCGTTGATTGAGTTCGTCGGAGGATCGCCTGCTGATGTCGCCGCTGGAGAGAGAAAAGCTAGGGTATGAATCACAGATGAAAAATGGGCCACGGCGGAGGAAGCATTATATCGGCCTGTTGGTACAAGATTTCCACTACCGCGCGCGCAACCCTCGAGGAGAAGTTCAAGCGGCTTGGGTAATCATGACCTGGAGGAAATTTTGATGCATAAAGTATTTTATACTCCGAAATTGGGGGCATGTGTTGACACCATTTTTCGGCACGTGTCAATAAGGATTGGGAGACTAAACTAAATCGGCAAGAGGGTGGTTTTTCTTCAGCATTGCTTCCGAAGTTGCCGATGGGTGGTTGCCGATGAAGGGCATATTGATCTCATACATTGCCAATGAAGCCGAAGAGCTGTTGCTGATAAGGTTGACAGAGAACGAGAGGATTGTTATCGATGAGGCGGAAAGAGCTGTTACCACTAAGATAGGCAGGAAGACTAGAAGGTTGTTGCCGATGCTAGGAATGCGCCGATGAGGAGATAACTTCATCATGACGGAAGCGGACAGAGGATCGGCGACACAGAGATTACGATTTTTGTATTATAGTCTAAGTTCAACTTCTATACGAGTTTTATTTCTTTTTCTTAAAGAGATAGGGTTCGTATAAGGAGTTAGTTTATTTCTCTATATTTGAGCTTTGCGTGTTAAATTAGGACTCTTCGATTAGCGGAGTATAAATATATGCCGAGGAACATTGCAATGGAGATCGAAGCATCAATAAACAAATCTACTTTTTATTACAATTTACCTTTACCAGTACTTTACTTTTCGACGACTTCGTCAAGTATCTTTTTTTTTCAACGAGTTCTTTCAAGAATCGGCGGGCTGCGTCAACTTAATCTCCGGCGACCTTGCAGGTTCCGCGTCTATCGAGCACGATTCAGGCTTTGACTTCTGGGTGTATCACTATCGTCTCATCTGATCTGTTCAACAGTTATCAAATACATTCTGAGCTTTGACGTCCGGACGTATCGCTGTCGTCTCGTTCGGATTTTATTTAAGTTATCATCCTTGTCGATTAACAGGTCAAATCGACTGGCACGCTTCAGATATCGAATTTGGGTATTAGCCTGGTGTGTTTGTAGATAAGAATTTTGCATCAACACTCTGGTTCCTGAATTTTGGCAGAATCATTGCCTGAGATCTTTGAACCCTCAATTGGACAATCATTTGGCATCATAGGTGCAAATGGGGGTGAAGAATTCTTCAGAATACCCGCTTTACTGACAGGGCGCATTAATTTCAGCAGAGATGTCCAATACAAACGAGCTAATTTTGATGGTGGATCTGACTTTAGGTCAAATGGACTTACGCTTCGGGGAAGTTGCAAACCAATTTTGCTGCAAAGTGTACCTTTTTGACTGCGGCTCTTCTTTCTGCTTTCTTTTGATTTTTTGTAATAACCTTGGACCATCTCTTTTCTTTTTCAGCTTCGCATAATCTTTTTCACGCTCCCAATGAGGGGCGCCATTGCTCTGTCGATGAAAAATGATGTTCAAATGACTGTCCAATTGTTAGCAAATAATGCGCATAAATATAAGGATCAAACATGAGACAATATTTTTTAATGAGGTTCGGCGTACCTCCATCCTTGGGGCGTAATTACGAGCGCTCCTCCCCAACAACTAAAATAGTTATCCTATTATCTTATGGTTAAAAATAGGTTAGGGATATATTTATATCCAAATAGGATTGCCTCTACACCATTAATTTCCAATACGGTACTAAACATATCCTAGCCCTCTAAATAACTCAAGTTACAATATAACCAAACAGTACACATATTCGACACAACTCTAACAAACTCCACCTTGGCGAATATTCACACCACATTGTAATCATCCAAATACAAACTTCTGTGTACCAAAACTTGAGTCTTGACTTTACAGCTCCAAAAGTTGTCTAAAGAACATCTGACCCATCCAAATAAGAGCATTAGCTCTTGCAATTTCATGCTTCATAACTCCACCTACAGCTATGCATGCTTTGAAGACTTCCAAAGAAATAATCAGCAGAAACCAAGGTATTGGGTAACCCTAGCAAAAAACCTACAACCTGATACACTTGTGTGTACAATTAGCAAATTGCTGAAGAACCTTCTGGTATAACATCATGTGCACTTGCCTGGAATAGGTGAACACCAACAAAAGACCATATAGGAGCGGAATGGTGACACCTTCCTATGCGTGTGCGCCCCTCTCTCTCTTTTCGCTTATCTTGATGTTTTTGTGACCTCCATGCCTGCATAGAGGAGCTCGATGGTTGTGGCTTCAAGCAAGGTAGGTGGGTCCTTCTCTAGGCCTTCCTCCTCCTCCTACTCCTACTCTGGATCTATATATGCTATCTTCCTCTTGCTCCTTCTCTTTTTTGGATCTAGATATTTGAGCGGCACAATGTGGCATCTAGGGTTCCGGCGTGCTTGTTGTAGTAGGCTTTCGTTTGTCATTGCTAGAAGCAATATTTCTTTATTGCATTAGGTTTTTCCTTTGCTATTGCAGCTCGCATTGGGCTTTTTTGTTTGTTACAGTAGCATTTTTTTCGCTATTGCAATAAGCAATATTTCTTTCTTACATTAGTATTTTGTGTTTTGTTTCATATTGAGACAAATGTTGCAATAATATTGTTCGAAATGTTTCCATTACTTTAATACCATTGTTTTGCAGTACCTGCTCGATGCTACAATAAATATGTATCATGGTGTTCTACTTGCTACAATAAAGCATCCTAATGTTGCAACTTTTTATCTTGTGCCGTTGCAATAGTACGTTCAGGGTGTTTCAACCTATTCAACCTAATGTTGCAGTAGTTGTTTCGTGTTGTTTTGCACATGTTTTATTCTAGCTTTCTATTTTGTTGTGCTAGCTTATGTTTTAAATGTTTCATCTATTTCACACGATTTTTGGCAAATGCTTTTATATTAAGCATTCATTATATTTTGAGTCTAGGGAAGCGAGCACATGTAGTCCCATGCGCAACAGCATGGGAGCAGCAGCTCGCGAGTAGTAGCTGGTGCTAGCCGCAGTCGTAGGCCTGCCGCAGTTGCTGCAAGCAAAGCAGGGAAACATTAGCATGTTGGCTGCCAGGGCTGGCGTAGCAGCAGGCAGGTGCATACACTGGCATCGTTTTTTTGTGCAGGGATAAGTATAGGGAAGGTTATAGTGACACCAAGGCATTCAATTTGTTAGTACACACCGGTGCAGATGAAAGTAATCATAGATACACCGTTCAAAAGTTATAGTAATTTTGCAGCAAATGTTGTGCTCTCTCTTAGCTTTGGTTAGAGTGACATCAGCAGAGCAAAGAAGTATTATCTTTGGTAATTTAATTTTCCCAAAAATAGATCGGACATCAGAATATTGTTCCCCAGGTAGCCATTGGGGTGAGCGTTCATGAATTAGGATCGCAGCAGCACCGCCCCTAACACACACCCTACCTGGTCATCATTGCCCACAGCCCAGCTACCGCACTCCATGATGAAGGAACTTGAAGAAGAGGAGCTGGTGAACTTACGATGCGACCCCCTCTGCACCAAGGAGGAAAGCCTGTCCGTAGCGCTGGCCATGATGGCCCCTGCAACATGATTCGCCGGATCTGATGACAACACAACGGAAGCTACCTCCATTCGCCCACACCAGATTGGATCTAAAGATGGTAAGCCTGTAGCTACATCTCGACTTGTCGGTCGCCCCCTACCACAGGCCCTACTGAGTTAGTGGATCCCGGAGCTGCTGCAATGGCCAAAGCCGAAACCGATCCTGACTTATCGTAACTAGATGCCATTTTTGCCCACTAGTCATCGCAAGCCGGTTTGGTGCTGGCTGGACCTGGTGCTCATTGCCGATTTGGGATCTTCGATGAATACGGCGCCACTGCCACCATCCACCCCAACATGGAAGTGACTTTACTGCCACTCTGAGGATTATCCTAACGACCTTTCACCAGATTGGCAAAAAGCTAAGAGGAAACACTAGTGGAGGAAGTTTGCACCCCTAGCATAGGATGAGGCTATGGCCATGTAGCAAAATTGGAGAGCACCAACGTAGCTTGAGAGGCCTTTAAAACCTACCATGCTGATTGTTGCCACTGGTGCCTTGCCTCCAACTACCATGTCCCCCTATCCAAAGAACCAGTGCACAACCTCAAGTGCAGGTGACTTGGCCACATGAGAACTTCGCTCCTTCCTAACCTTCCCTATAGAGAGCACTCACAATCGCTGGTATGTTGGGGTTAGTCTCACATCGTTAATTGATGGTAGGGGAGCACAACGTATAAGGCAGGGCGGTCCTCACCTATTAGACTAGTCCTTTGGGTTGGTGAAGGCCCTTATGCCTTATGTGTTGCGACTCTTGTGGACCACGGACTCTGGGGAGCGAAGGCTCATAGTAATGAGCAAACTAGCTCCAGATCGAGAACTTAGTGGTCACTACCGGTTCCAACAATTGGTATCAAAGTCTATACCCATGGTTAGAAAAAGCTAAACCGAGTGAAAAATCTCGAGCGTCAGATATAAATGGTAAGGTCACCCAAATGTGTGACTAAGGGGGAGAATTTTGGGGTTTAGTCCCACATCGTTAATCGATGGCGTGGGAGCACAATATATTAGTGTTGGGAACATGCCCTAGATGTAATCATAGAGATGATGGTATTGCGACTATATCCATGATATATTATGTGTTCATTGAATATCCATTAAAGACAACTTGTATCAATTGGCAATTATATGAATGGTTTGTGAAACTATTTTACTTATATAGTTATTCTAAAGTTGTGCCTGATCGGAGTTCATGTGAGGACATACATGAATATTAGATCATCTCATGTATTAGTTGATGACTATGTTTAACAAGTCATAGACATAGAGATGTCAAACTAATAATATGGGCACATGTATGACATGGAGCTAGACTGACCCAACATGATATGTTCTTATTATCTCTATATTATGTATATTATGTCCTAGACCTGAGATTGTCGTATGTATTCAAGATGTGAAATGACATACTCAGGACCTTTCAAATGCTACCCTGTAACTGTGTAGTTATAAAGGTGTTTTTTAGGTTTGTCAGGAATCATGCTATGAGATATAGACAATCAAGATGAAATTTTTTCCCTGTGAGAGAGATATCACTGGATCACTCTAATGATTAGATCAAGAAATGCATGGTTGTGGTTAGGTTAAGTATTAACCTATGAGTTGGACCAAATATCATGTAGCAAGAGAATAACATGTATGTGGTTTGTGGTGGTTCGTCTGACATGATCTTTACGTAAACATAGGAGTTGACATGTCTTGTTAGAGGCCGCTGTCGACTATCGGTCAAGTAGGAGTACTCAGGCCATATCTATGTGTGTGTGAACCCATAGGGTCAAACGCTTAAGGGGCTGGAAGTCTAATTCGGATTGGACCTGAATTAGACAATGGTTAGAGTTCGTAATGGGCCTCCAACTCTGGAGCACATTAGGGACGCCTATATAAAGATTGGATGGGTCGCAGCCAGTTGGATCCCATGCCTTTTGGCAGCCGCCGTCGCCCCCCACGGTCACGCTTGTTGCTCCTCGCAGACCTAACACTACATAGGCGCGACGCTTCCCCCCTATACGTGTGGATACCTCGTAGGTGCTACATCTGGAGAATAAGGACGAACCACACAAAAGGGACGGACGACCACATAACTGTAAAGCACTACTGTAACGTATACGACTACATCGAGTCACTTCTGCTGCACCTGCATGTATAGTGTTAATTCTATGATCAATAACTAGTAATAGATCATGGTTTATGAGGACAAAATTTTTATTTTCTGGCTAGCGTAGTATCCTCGTAACCCTTCAATAAGGTGGAGGGTGTCAAACTGATCCTGAGTGACTATTGCATCCTCTGGACAGGTTGGTTAGCTGCACAAAGTCTCTTAATGTACGTAACTTCCAGAAAATTAATAAAGCTTGCCTTTTCGAAAAAAGAGCAGCAAGAGCCCCCAAAAACGTCGTGAGATCATTCCAACCTCATAGCTTGCGGCTAGCTTAGTTTGTGAGCCTTCTTATTTTTCCCCTTTCTTTGGGGTTTGCTTTTGTATTCTATATCAATACAAGTTCAGCAGAGCTCGTGCCGATCGTTTCAAAAAACTTAGCTTGAGCTGTGTAATAGTTGTGTGAACCGATCCGATCTCATTATCCCAAATAAACGCTTAAAAACGAAATATATATGTGCAGCGAGCAGCAATGGTTACATTAATTGCAGGCACGTCTACACCATTTGTTTTATATATGTGTACAAAAACATATCAAAAGGAATCATCAGAGAAGATACGCAATAGTAGAAGTGAAATGAAAGAAAAAAAGAAGAAGAAGAAGTATTTCTGTGTATATACTACTAATCCACATGCGAACTGAACGAGACCCACGTCGTAAATACAGGCAAAAAACAAAGAAACAGGCCACAGATGAAGCCACATATGGGACACACACAGGCGTATCGTCCTAGTGTATATATGTATTTTATAACAGAGAAGCTTTCCATGAGCTGTCTAATAGTTGTGTGATCGAACGAATCGGATCTCATCACAAATAAACGCTTATGAAAACGAAATATATATGTAGTGAGCACAAGGGATATATTAATTGCAGGAACGTCTACCATTTGTATCATGTGTATAAAAATACAAGCAAAACAGATCAAATAGAATCATCAGAAATAGAACGCACGCACTGCACGTCGTTGTCCGCGGAATGAGACCAGCACGTCGTACACATTATACTTGTAATAATGGTATATAAATAGAACGCACCACCTCCTACTTCTCCAAACCACGAAGACGCACGCAACCATCCATCCATAGGTAGCAGCTCTTTGTCTCTCAGCTAGCTAGAGCCCAGCCATCTGCTACGTAGGTGTCGTCGTCGACGTCCATGGGGAGCGCACCGGCCACTGTCCAGGAGATGAGGCGTGCGCAGCGCGCGGATGGGCCGGCTGCCGT
>CM041633.1:42014266-42028600 GCA_023333625.1 Bothriochloa decipiens | reverse complement strand
TGCAATTAATATATCCCTTGTGCTCGCTACATATATATTTCGTTTTCATAAGCGTTTATTTTTTATGAGATCCGATTCGTTCGATCACACAACTGTTAAACAGCTCATGGAATTCTGTTATAAAATACACTAGGACGATACGCCTGTGTGTGTCGCATATGTTGCTTCATCCGTGGCCTGTTTATTTGTTTTTACCTGTATGTACGACGCGGGTCTCGTTCCTTTTTTCTTCTTTCATTTCACTTCTATTGCTTATATTTTTTGATGATATATATAAAACAAATGATAGACGTGCCTAACGTATCCCTTGCTGCTAGCTGCACATATATATTTCGTTTTTAAGCGTTTATTTGTGATATTGAGATTCGATCAGTTCTCACAACTGTTACAAAGCTCAAGCAAACTTTTTGAAACTTGTATATTGAGATGCGATCTGAACTTGTATATTGATATAGAAGTTAATACAAACTGTACAAAATCTGTAACAGGTGTGGCAGCAGGGTCTACCGGGGTGTTCCGTTGGCGGCGGCTATGGAGGGGGCAATGGCTAGGGTTAGGGTGCAGGAGAGAGGGACGGCAGTGCTAGGGTTTGGGTGTGGTACGCGGCGGCACAGGGGAGTAGCATGCAGCAGCAGTGCACAACAGAGAGGAGGAGGTGGCTAGGGTTTAGGGAGAGAATAGAGAAGACTGAGGCTTAGAAGGAGGAAAGGATAAGAGCATTTTGGCTTCTTACTTATGATTTAACGGTTATAAGGTCTCTTGTATTGTAATCCAGGGAGACTTAACCCCTAACCAATCTAAACCTAACATAACACGTGGACGATGGAAGCTGTGGCGGCGTCTGCCATCAGGCCGTTTGGCCCCCTTGGGCATACCACATGGGCCAAGGCCCATTAGGCATGTTACATCACTTCCCGCCTTTTCTACATAGCGTGTCATTGTGCCACATCCATGGTGGCCCATCGATGCTGATGGTGATGACATCATCGATGATGGTTTCCCTTCTAGTGTGAGCTGGCATAGACCCGAGGCTGTAGAGAAGGTTGTTGACGTAGTTGTAGATGTGATAGTCGTTGGAGCCCATGTTATTGTTGGCACCTGCTGGTTGGTGGCTTGCGATGAAGGGTGGTCGAGGTATGGCAGACTCCTTTGTGAAATGAAGCATTTGTCGATGCTAGATGATGAGGTCATGGGCTCGATTGTTGTTGGCGACCGTGATGGAGGAGTTGTCGACGCAGATGAGCTAGCGACCCAAGTTGTCGATGAAGATCACGACGATGGTAGACACCATGTTATGCCCAAGGAGGATGCTCATTGTTGCATCATTGTTGTGTGCCATAGAGGAAGGTGGGCATGAGCTGATCACCATTAGCTTGATGCGCCATGGTCCATCATGTAGAAGCACATGCATTGCGTTAGCTAGAATGGATGGTGTGGATGGTATGTGGAGAAGACCGTTGGTGAAGATCAGTCCTTAGTCCATGGACCAGGCTAGCGCTGCCATGTCATCTACTAAGGCGGCTCCCCGGACGCCACTCCCACATATGCGGCCGAGAATGATTGGGCTCTCGACCCCCGTTGGTCATACGATGACACTACTCCCCCTTCTCCAATTAGCACGCCCTCACGCTGAACCAAGCTGTTGACATATTTATTGAGGTCGTTGATGTCGAGAATATTGGTGTCGATGTAGAGCTAGGGCATGATTCGTGGTGTAGATGCAAAGTCATGTAGATGGTTGGCGATTTTAAGGAGGACGTAGCCCGGAGGGTGAACAGGCAGGCTAGGCGCGTAGACGGGCCGGCCAGAGTCCAAAAGTTTTCCAGTGTGGAGTGGCAAGGTAGAGCGAGGATCGATTTTAAGATGGTTTCTTTCAGAGGGCTGGGCAACACAAATGATAGACGTGCCTGCAACTAATGTATCCCTTTACTGCCCGATTATTTGTGATCGATGTTGAGATCAATCCATTCACACAATCTGTTACACAGATCACACAAAGCTTCTCATATAAAATACACTAGGACGATCCGCCTGCGAGTCGCATAGTGTATCTGTGGGTAGTGGGCAATAAGAAAAAGTATTACATGGTCAAATGGGAGGCTCTGGCTGTCCCCAAAGATTTTGGAGGCCTAGGTTTCATTGATTCCAGGAATATGAATCTGGTCCTGCTGGCCAAATGGATTTTGAGGCTAGGGCATGATTCCTGGTGTAGATGTGAAGTCATGTGGATGGTTAGCAATGTTAAGGAGGACATAGCCCGGAGAGTAATGGTAAGTGGTTGCTGCTCATTTTGCGGCAAGGTGGGTGAACAGGCAGGCTAGGCGCGTAGACGGGCCGGCCGGAGTCCAAAATTTTTCCGGTGTGGAGCGGCAAGGCAGAGCGAGGATCAATTTTAAGATGGTTTCTTTCAGAGTGCTGGGCAACACAAATGATAGACGTGCCTGCAACTAATGTATCCCTTTACTGTCCGGTTATTTGTGATCGATGTTGACATCAATCCATTCGCACAATCTGTTACACAGCTCACGCAAAGCTTCTCGTATAAAATACACTAGGATGATCCGCCTGTGTGTCGCATATTGTATCTGTGGGTAGTGGGCAATAAGAAAAGTATCACATGGTGAAATGGGAGGGTCTGGCTGTCCCCAAAGATTTTGGACGGCTAGGTTTCATTTATACCAGGAATATGAATCTGGTCCTGCTGGCCAAATGGATTTTGAGGCTAGACAGGGGAGAGAGCAATATGGCATTAAAGGTGTTAAGGAAAAAATATCTGAAAGGAGGAAGTTCTTGCCAAGCTTCCAATAGAGGATCTTCACAATTCTGGCAAGGTCTAAATAAAGCTAGAGAGTAGTATGAGAGAGGTGTCAAGTGGAAGGCCGGTAATGGAGCCAAAATTAGATTTTGGCATGATGTGTGGATAGGTGAATGCCCTCTCAAGCTTAGATTCCCCAGGCTATTCAGAATCTGTAGAAACAAAGAGTGGTCTGTTGCTACAGCCAAAGAGGTGCAGTGGAATTTAGAATACAGATGAAGGCTTGGAACAAGAACTAGAGCAATGGAATGAGATGCAAATCCTGCTGAATACTGTCACTCTAACTGAAAGAGGTCATTTGGCTGTCTAGGGACTGACTAGCTCAGGGAAATTCACTACACAGTCCCTTTATAGATTGATCAAGAATCCTGGAGTATCTGACTCAAAGATCGTGATAACGTGGAAAACCAAACTCCCCCTGAAGATCAAAATTTTCCTCTGGATGATTTGGCATGATAGGGCGCTAACAGGTGAACAGTGGCAAATAAGAAAAGGAAGAGGTTCTGGAAACTGCAAATACTGCGACAAGCTGCAAACTGTTTCTCATCTTTTCTTTAACTGAACTATTCCTCAGGTCATTTGGGTTTGGGTAGGAATGAGCTTGAGATGGCCACATAGGCCTCACTCTGTGCAGTCCTTTGAAGAGATAGTTAGACTTGGGGAGGGAAGAAAAAAATGATGTTATTTCGCTATCCATCTTTGCCGGTATCTGCTGGAGCTTGTGGAAATCTAGGGACAAATGAGTTTTTGGCAATATGCTGCCTAAGTCAGCTAAATCTATTGCTTACATGTCTTTGGGCTACCTGACGTAGTGGAAGAAGACTATGAAGACGGCGGACAGGATGAGAATGGAGGATGTGATCGAGAAGCTGAAGCTGGGCCTCAGCGGCTGGTAACTCATGATGCATAGATTCTGAGAGTGAGGTGGCAATCACGGTGGAGTTAGAGGCAGGGAATGTCTAAAAGAGTGTGGAGGATGTGAAGCCGAGCAGCAAATGACATAGGAGGATGCCCAGTTTATTTTTCTTATGTTGTTGCGTAGCTACCTAAACCTGTTTTGGTTTCCTTTCCATCGTTATACTGTAATGTGGATGTTAATAAGCTGGTATCCCCTGCGTACTCTTCTGCTCTCAATATAAGCAGGGCGCAAGTCTTTGATCTAAAAAAAAAAATCTGTGGGTATAAATCCATGTACGTGTACCATATATATATTGCTTCGTCTACCTGCATCTGTTTTATATGTAGAAAAACAAGGAAAACAGATAAAAAAGAATCATCATAAATGATGCACGATAGAAGTGAAGAAAAAAAAAGTATTAGTGCAACAGATATCTTTATGCTCACCCAGTCTTGAATTTTCAAGATTTCAAACCAAGTCAACGATCTCATTGTACTTTGAATGACTAATAATTGATAATCTCCATTATATTCTTGATGATCTGATCATGGTACTCCAGCCTGGGTTTAATTAATTTACCTCACTGTTAGCATAAACCACGCATGGCTGCCATGACTATTTGAGTTGCAGGTAGTTGCGAGTTTGTGGTGTGGAGGCTAGGTAGTTGGGAGTCCGTGGTGTGCATGTGTGCGTGGAACGCCCAGTCCGCAGTGGAAGCGTCTAGAATGAGTGCATGGCTCATTCGTGTTGCTGAGCACATCTTTAGATCATGGCGTGACCACTGGGTGAGCAGATGAGAGAGCTCCGTGGTGCGTCCCTGGTTGGTTTCAGCTATGTCGTTCGTCGCCTGCAGGTGTGGGTCGCTCGGCAGGTCTCCTCTGTTCCATGTGCGTCGCGAATTGTTCATTAATAATAGTCAAGATACAATCGTTTGTCGCCGCATCATTCGTCGCCGGCAAGTCTACGTCTATTGTTCATGTTTATTTGATCGTTTGTCGATCCTCAATTTTAAGAAATGGTATCAAAGAGCCTAGGCTAGGGAGAGGAGAGCTAGCTGAACACGTCGATATCGGCAACGTGTATGGTCGTAGAGGAGAGTGTCATCGGCGGCACGGCAGAGATCCCACAACGTTGTCGTGCGATTTGTTCATGCTGGTAGCACCCGACACGAGGTGGCGGCCAACGACGGTGGGGCGCTCAACCTTCGGACCATGGCGCGTGTCACCAGCTAAAAATCGCCATGTGTCATCAGAAAAGATACACGATACAAAAAGACCGAGCGTAAATGGTTGGTTTGCTCGCAGTGGTAGGAGCAGCCGGTCCTAGGTTCAATTCCTAGAATCAACCCAGGGGCCTCACCTTGTGGAATTTTTCCCCGTTTTCTTTTGCAGCCTCTCTCTTGGTGCCACAATGGGGTTGCTGCGTCAACTTTTCGTACTTAATTAAGGACAAACAAAATAAAGGACCTTGTGCATTAATAAAATTGACCTTGTGTTTTAATTGACGTGCGCTCTTCCATAATCATCAAGAGTGCATTTTTATATGCTTGAGGAGATTGACAAGGAGACCCCCCAAATATAGCTCCATTGTTTTTTATCTGACGAAAAGGGACTAGATCAATCAACTGCTACGGGATGTTGAACAGAGCAAAGGTAATATAGGAAAGAGGAATTGAAGGTGTTAGACCAAATGAAGCGATGACCCAAAGATTTAATTTCCTGGAAGGGCACAGTCAAATGTCTTGTGAAGGAGAAGAGCTCTGGGACACGAACCTTCGCAACTACCTACGACTCAAATAGTCATGGCAGCCATGCGTGGTTTATGCTAAAAGTGAGCTAAATTAATTAAAACCCAGGCTGGAGTACCATGCTCAGATCATCATGTTTATAATGGAGATTATCAATTATCAATCATTCGAAGTACAATGAGATCGTTGACTTGGTGTGACACTTTGCAAATTCAAGACCGGTGCGACATCTTGCACTAATACTTCTTTTTTTCACTTGTATCGTGTATCTTTTTTTGAAGCCTCTAATCTGGGTACAGCTGTAATATCTGGTACATACATAAACACACGCAACACCACCCACACACACCCACTCACACCACACACTTGTACAACTAGACCTACAACTACACAGAGATCGGAAGACTACGTCCTTCTCGAGATCACCGGCACCATCAAAGGCTCCGTAGACGATGGGCATGCCGCAATCCCATCGTGGCACTAAGCGGAGAGAGGCTACAGAAAAAAAGAGGGAAAAATTCCATGAGGTGAGGCCCCTAGGTTGATTCCAGGAATCGAACCTAGGATCAGCTGCTCCTACCGCTGCGAGCAAACCAACCGAGTTACGCTCCGTCCTTTTGTATCATGTATCTTTTCTGATGACACACGGCGTTTTTTAGCCAGCGACACACGTCGTGCTCTGCACCACCGTAGACCGACTCATGGTCCGGAGGTTGAACGCCCCACCGTCGGTTGCCGCCATGTCGTGTCGGACGCTACCGGCACGAATGAATCGCACAACAAGATTGTTGGATCTCTGTCATGCCGCCGATGACACACTCCACTACGACCGTACACGCGGTGCCCATATCGACATGTTCAGCTAGCTCTCCTCTCTTAACCTAGGCTCTTTGATACCATTTGTTAAAATTGGGGATTGACGGACGATCAAATAAACATGAACAATAGACATAGACTTGCCGGCGACGAACGATGCGGCGACAAACGATTGTATCTTGACTATTATTAATGAACAACAACAACTCGAGACACATTTGGAACACGAGAGGAGACCTGCCGCCCGACCCACACCTGCATGGCGACGAACGACATAGCCAAAACCAACCAGGGATGCACCACGGAGACTCTCTCATCCACTCACCCGTGGTCACGCCATGATCTGCAGATGCGCTCAGCGACACCAACGAGCCATGCACTCATGCACACCACGGACCCCCAACTACCTACTTATGACTGAAATAGTCATGGCAGCCATGCATCCACACCACAAACTCGTAACTACCTACGACTCAAATAGTCATGGCAGCCAT
Source organism: Bothriochloa decipiens (assembly GCA_023333625.1). Lineage (NCBI taxonomy): Eukaryota > Viridiplantae > Streptophyta > Magnoliopsida > Poales > Poaceae > Bothriochloa > Bothriochloa decipiens. The sequence continues at coordinate 42,021,830 of CM041633.1, read as the reverse complement.
GCGTGGTTTGTGCTAATTAAAACTCAGGCTGGAGTACCATGATACTCTAAAAAACACAGGCTGGAGTACCATGATCAGATCATCAAGTTTATAATGGAGATTATCAATTATTAATCAAAGTGCAATGAGATCGTTGACTTGGTTTGACATCTTGCAAATTCGAGACTGGGTGAGCATCAAGAGATCTGTTGCACTAATACCTTTTTTTCCTTCACTTCTATCGTGCAACTTTTCTGATGATTCTTTTTTTTATCTGTTTTGCTTTTTTTTTACACATAAAACAGATGTAGGTAGATGAAGCAATATATATATGGTAAACGTACATGGATTTATACCCACAGATATACTATGCGACACGCAGGCGAATCGTCCAAGTGTATTTTATACGAGAAGCTTTGCGTGAGCTGTGTAACAGGTTGTGTGAATGGATCGATCTCAATTCTCAACATCGATCACAAATAAAGGCTTAAAAACGAAATATATATGTACCGAGCAGCAAAGGGATACATTAGTTGCAGGCACGTCTACCATTGTGTTGCCCAGTCCCCTGAAAGAAACCATCTTAAAATCGATCCTCGCTCTGCGTTTCCACTCCACACCGGAAAATTTTTGGACTCTGGCCGGCCCATCTACGCGCCTAGCCCTGTTCACCCACCTTGCCACAAAATGAGCAGCAAGCCAAATGCAGAGACCGCTATGGCCAACGACGATAGCAGCACGACCTAGAATGCCGACTACCACCTGGTGGCTCTCTACCTCTTCCTGGCGCCTGTGGCTGCTGCACTCGTGCTCCACCACCTCTCTCGACACACTAGCGACGATTCACATTAGAAAGGGTTGGGGAAGAGAACAAAAAGTAATACAATGTTCTAGATGTAAAGATATAAGAGAGAAAAGGTGGAAGGGCCTTAATTATTTATAAAATATATCAGGGTTCTTGGTGCAAAATATTCAAATTTGATATTTATGAAAACCTAAAATACTTACTAACCACGCAGGATGGTAGTCGGGCGCCTGCCCACCCCCACGCGTGGACACACCCTGCAGCCCCACACACCCCCACAGGCGGAGGGGATGGTTGGCGGGCGGCTTAGGGTGCCCCAGCGGCGGGGGTGGCCAGGCCAGGCCTAGGGTGGGGCGCCATGGCTAGACTTTGGTGGAGCTCGTCGGAGTTCGCCATGGCTGCCGGGGGAGGGGGCAGGGGGGTGGGAGAAGAGGAAGAGGGTGGTTGCCGCTGGCGATAGGGTCTCGCCGGAGCTCCGGCAAGACCCTACTGCCAGCGGCGGGGTGGTGGGCGGTGGGGCTTTCGGAGGTGGGGAAGGAGAAGACTGGGGAGGAGGTCACTGGACACGTGGTGCGTGGAGAGGGTGTGCAGGCCGAAACGCAAAATCCTTATAAAAATAGCGCGCTTGAAAAATTCAAAAAAAAATATAGAAACGCCAGATTAGTTTTGTTAGTTTAATAGAATATTATCTATTCATGGATGTTACGAAATATTATCTATAAGTTAAGATATACACACTAGAAGGGGTAGGAAGGTATAGGGAAGAGAAAACAAAGTAATACAGGTTCAGAATGTAAAGATGTAAGAGAGAAAAGTGGAATGGCCTTAATTATTTTTAAAATATATAGAGTTCCTGGTGCAAAATGTTCAAATTCAATATTTGTGATAACATAGAGATTGAAAAATTCATCAAAAATCATAGAAAATTATAAAAACTCTAGACAATTGTTAGTTTCCTAAAAATATTATCGTTATGACTGTTGTTAGATTATGCTTATCTATAAGTTAAGATATATTTATAACACATTAAAGGGGCAGGAAGGGGTGGGTAGAGAACAAAAAGTAATATAGGGTTCCAGATGTAAAGATGTAAGAGAGAAAATGTGAAAAAGCCTTAATTATTTTTAAAATATATTTGGGTTCCTAGTGCAAAATGTTCAGATTCGGTATTTGTAAAACAGATAGCTTGTAAAACTTACCAAAAATCATAAAATGCCAGACCAGTTTTGTTAGTCCATAAAAATATGATCTATCCATAGATGTTACGAATGTTGTGAGATTATGCTTTATCTATAAGGTAAGATATATTTATAACTAAATAATTATGTGCTTAGGCGACATTTTTTCTTTTGCCTACCTTTTTTTCTTTTGTCTACATTGTTCTATGTAGCCCTATTTGTTTGGTCGTTTCTGGCTGGCTAAATCTGGCTGACGTTGATTTCTCATCAGAGAAAAACACTACTGAATCGCTTGCTACAAGCACTGATAAGAGCAAACAAACATGGCATATGTTTATGTCCAACGGCAAGGGTGATACTTATGGAGCGCCCTACACGGTTGTGTCCTCTAGAAGTGACTCGGGCATGTCATGGACGCATAGGCGCGTCGTTGTTGTGGCCTGCCCAGACGCTAAAGACGCAACGAGCACAAGACGTCAGCGCGGGGCTATCTACATGCCATATGCATAGGTGTGTCGGAGCTCTCAGGACTCCTCAACTTGTTGCTACAGTGATGAGACCATGATCCATTCGCTGATCTCTTAGAGATTGGGGTTCAGGAAGCTGGACGTGCACTGACTCACATTTCTAGGAAGCTGGATGTGCACCGACCCACATCGCTGATTGAGCCCCTCATCGTCACCCAAGGTTGTCTTGATCTGTAGCCTCGTCCTTGTCCAGGGATATCCTAGACAAGGGAAGTGAGGAAGGAGTCCGTACTTCATATAGGTCCACAACCACCCATATTCGTCATCCACGTTTACCACCCGATGATCGAGCTCCAAATGACGATAACAAAAAGGTTTACAGAGGAGCTGTACCACCATAACATGAGTAGCCCAAAGATGAGAAGCTTTAACATCTCTCCCTACGATAGCAGCAACTCCTTGCGAGTGAAGCCAAGGGGCTCTTTTGACAAAAGTTGGGAGCCCACAAGTTTTTAAGACCAAAGCCAAAAACTTCCCAACAACTATAGTGATAATCTAGAAAAATACTTTACCTGGTTTATTTACAGTACACGAGGACTATAATCCATATATACGTTTTATACTACGAAAAGGGTTGGACAACAATTTAGGACATTGCTTCATCACTCTAATTGCTCTAATCTAATGACTACTATTATCATGAGCTGTGGTAAGAATATAACAAAATAACACCTTTTTCTGATTTGTTGTGACAATTTCTAGTATTTTCCTTTTTCTTGTGAAGCACCAGACCTCTCCTCTCGCTAGAATTCTTAAAGGTGGTTGAACACACCAACCACAAGCGTTTTCTGCCGTCTCTAAATGGTCTTCATCTCATTTGGAGGCGATGGCTGTCTTCGTTCAGCCGTGTCTAGAAACATAATTTCCAGGAACAGTTTGTCTTAACGGTCGTCTCTCTAAATGGCAACCGCCAGACATGGCTGACCGTCACCGCCCCCCCCCAACCCCCCCCCCCCCCCCGCCCCCCGACCCACTAATTTTCTGGAGCTGCCGCCCCTGTTTCTATCTCATACAAGACATTATTGCACAATCTTTGTACCGTACCAAATGATGAGTTTATACAGTACAACAAGATTATGTCACCAGAATATATAGTCTGCACACACGACAGAATGAAGTTAGAGCTGGCTACTGTACGGAGGGAGAGGGAGGGTAGACACACCACCACACTACAACACAAACCTTTCCCGCGGCAGTCGATTTTGCTTTACCGCGGCAGGCGCCTTAAGCCAACCTGTAGCAATTCACTGGACGAACGACAACATATCAGCATCAACAACGCCTACAACGATCTCCATATCAACAACGACAAACGCGACAACATCCCCTGGAGCATCACCCGCAACGACGGCTCCGACGACATCGACTACAACCCCCTCCTGATGATCAACATCCCACAGTATGCCATGCTTGGCTGGCACACCATGTGCCTGACAGGCGCCATACATGGCACTAGCAATCTCAGTCTCCCTCGACAGCAAGGCACGATGAACGACTACATCGACTTCTTCACCACGTCCATTTAGGATGATGGAATCACCAACTAGCTCCACCAAGTCCGCATCTTCATTGACAACCTTGAGGATCATCCATGGGAGCAAGGCATCCACCTCTCAGCTGCGATGGGCACCAGCACCACACCGTGCCCAACTGCACCAGCAGCAGCAATGTCAGCACTCCAGATCACCTCGGCGACGACCCTGCTACCACAGCTTCGTCTAGTTACTGCATATGACGAGGGTACTGAATCACCAACCATGATCATCTTCATCGGTGACCATGGCTATCAACTACTCTACGTCGCGAATGTCCACATTGGACTCTGCTATTATGAAGCTCACCTCTCACCGAATACCTTCCATAATGGTGAGTTTATTCTCAACAACATGCTCATCTTGGTTACAACACCGGCAACCATTTACCACAACTCTCCGGGCTACATCCTCCTTGACATCGCCAATTGTCTACATTACTTCGCATCTACACCACTAGTCATGCCATAGCTACCTTCTCGACATTGACGACATCAACAAATAGGTCAACAGCTTGGTTCAGCGCTAGGGCGTCCTAATCGGAGAAGGGGGATTAGTGTCGTATGACAAATGCGGGTCTAGAGCGCAATCATTCTTGGCGGCATCAGCAGCAGTGACATCCGAGGAGCCTCCTTAGCAGATGACATGGCAGCGCCAACATGGTCCATGGACTAAGGACTGATCTTCACCAATGGTCATCTCCACATACTTGTTACACCATCCATTCTAGATAACGCAATGCAGATGCTGCTACATGATGTACCAAGGTGCATGAAGCTACGGGTGATCAGCTCACACCCACCTTTGTCTATGGCACACAACAATGAGGCACCAATGAGCATCCTCCTCGGGCATAACATGGTGTCTACCATCGTCGTGATCTTCATTGACAACTTGGGTCGCCACCTCATCCACGTCGACAACACTTCCATCTTGGTCACCAACAACAATAGCACCCATCACCTCATCACCTAGCATCGACAGATGCTTAACTTCACCAAGGAGTCTGCCATACCTCAACCACCCTCTCATGGCAAGCCGCTAAACAGCAAGCGCCAGCAACAACACGGGCTCGAATGACTACCAAATCTACGACTACATCAACAACCTTCTCTATAGCCTTTTTTGACCCGAACAGCAGGGGAGCCCCCTACCTTTTTTTTGCTTTTCAATTAAATGAAAGAATGAATTGTACAGAGTGTTATAAGGCCTTTAGGCCTAAAGAAGAAAAAAACGTAGTATCATAGGTTGCTATCTCTCCAATTACTAATTAACAAACTCTTATTTGGTTTAGCTTTGACACAAACTAAACCTAGCTCCTGCTTGAAGATGGCTTTCCAAATGTCGAGGCTTCTTGCACCATTGTCAAAAATTATGTTGTTTCTCACACGCCAAATGCTCCAGACTGCAATTGTGATTTCTCTGAAGATTACACTATTGAAGGCAGCTCTAGCTTGCAGTAACATATCCAGAGGAGGCAGGTTGAGGTTCAATGTGATTGAAATGTTGTTCCAACACTCATTGGCAAAGCTGCATTCAAAGAATAAATGAAAGCTGGTCTCCTCAGTGTTTGAGTTCCAAAGACAAGCTTTTCTGGCTTTGTCTATCTGTGTGATGATTTGAGGGGGCAATTTGAGGCAACACATGTAGAATGTGGGGAGGGCAGAGAACACTGAGTTCACTAGTATCAGTCTTCCATTGTATGAGAGGAGTTTGCTAATCCCTGTTAGTCTTCTTTCAATTCTGCTAACCAGGGGGGAAACTTAGGTATATGCCAGCTCACACCAGGAGGGACACCAACATCGCTGATGTCATCACCATCAGCATTTATAGGTCACCAAGGTTGTGGCACGAGGACGCGCTGTGTGGAAAAGGGGGAGTGATGTAACACACCTAGTGGGCCTTGGCCATGCGGCAAGCCCAAGGGAGGCAAATGGCCAGATGGCAGGCGCCGCAACCGCTTCCATCGTCCACATGCTAGGATATATAGGTTTAGATCGTGCACAAGTTAAGTCTCTCCAAACTATAAATACAATGGACCTTATAACCGTTGAATCTTAAGTAAGAAGCCGACATGCTCTTATCGCATCCTCCTAAGCCTCGGTCTTCTCTATTCTCTCCCTAAACCCTAGTCGTCTCCTCCTCACTGTTGTGCACCACAGCTTCTTGCTCCTCCCTTGCGCCGCCGCCTCCACCACACTCAAACCCTAGCGCCACCGCCCCTCTCTCCTGTGCCCTAACCCTAGCCGTTGCCCTCTCCATAGCCGCCGCCGGTGGAATGCCCGGGTAGAACCTCCTGCCATGCTTGTTACAGCTTTTGTATAGTTTGTATTAACTTCTATATCAATACAAGTTCAGCAGAGCTCCTGATCACCGTTTTAAAAACTTTGCTTTAGCTGTGTAATGGTTGTGTGAACTGATCGGATCTCAATATCACATATAAACGCTTAAAAACAAAATATATGTGCAGCTAGCAGCAAGGGATACGCTAGGCACGTCTAACATTTGTTTTATATATGTGTACAGAAACATAACAAAATAAATCATCAGAAAAGATATGCAATAGTAGAAGTGAAATGAAAGAAGAAAAAAGGAATGATGTACTCCTGTGTATATCTTACTATTACTAATTGGAGGCTTCAACGAGGGCTTCACGTTAACTCTCACCAGATGCGCTAGAAAAAATATAAATACTTAAAATTCACACGTTAATCAGAAACATCTAGCAATCAAATTAAAGACTCTGGCAATCGACAATCATTAGATCTACTTTATTTTTGTGGATATGGATGAAAAAAAGCATATAAATCAATATTTGGTACATTATGACAATTGAGTATAGACTATAGAGTACCCTATTATAGCTATCAATTAATTAGACTATTATTAGCGAAGAGAAAATACATTTAATATCCCTTTTTAAAACCTAATTAGTCATTCTTTTTAGTAATCTCATAAGGTTCACGCACGGGCTGGTGAACTAGTACTACTAATCCACATGCAAACTGAACGAAACCCACGTCGTACATAGAGGCAAAAACAAATCAACAGGCCACGGATGAAGCCACATATGCGACACACATAGGCGTATCGTCCTAGTGTATTTTATAACAGAATTGCATGAGCTGTTCAACAGTTGTGTGACCTAACGAATCGGATCTCATAAAAAATAAACGCTTATGAAAACGAAATATATATGTAGCGAGCACAAGGGATATATTAATTGCAGGAACGTCTACCATTTGTATCATGTGTATAAAAAACAAGCAAAACAGATCAACTAGAATCATCAGGAATAGAGCGCACGCACTGCATGTCGTTGTCCGTGGAATGAGACCAGCACGTCGTACATACTACACTTGTAATGGTATAAATAGAACGCACCTCCTCCTACTTCTCCAAACCACGAAGACGCACGCAACCATCCATCCCTAGCTAGCAGCTCTCTCTCTCTCAGCTATATCTAGAGCTAGAGCACAGCCATCTGGTACGTAGCTGTCGTCGTCGACGTCCATGGGGAGCGCACCGGCCACCGTCCAGGAG
>CM041633.1:41983016-42000860 GCA_023333625.1 Bothriochloa decipiens | reverse complement strand
TCATCTCCTGGACGGTGGCCGGTGCGCTCCCCATGGACGTCGACGACTTCACCTACGTACCGGTTGGCTGGGGGATAGCTAGGTAGCTGAGAGAGAGAGAGAGCTGCTGGCAGCTAGCTACGGATGGATCGTTGTGTGTGTCTTCGTGGTTTGGAGAAGCAGGAGGTGCCTTCTATTTATATACCATTACAAGCCTATGACCGACGTGCTAGTCTCGTTCCGTGGACAACGACGTGCAGTGCGTGCGTTGGGGAGTGGCCGGGACATGCAGTACTTCTTTGTGTTTTTTTTTTCTGATGATTCTTTTTTATCTTTTTTGCTTGTTTTTGTACACATGAAACAAATGGTCGACGTGCCTGCAATACCCCTGCTTGCTGCTTGCTGCTTGCTGCTCGCTACACATATATATTTTGTTTTTCGTAAGTGATTATTTGAGATATTAAGATCCGATCCGTCCACACAGCTGTTAATTAGACAGATCAAGCAAAGCTTCTCGTATAAAATACACTAGGACGATACCGTGTGTCTCGCATACGGCCAGGTTTATTTATATACAAGTATATGTAGATGGTGTATATGTTGGTATATATATCAATTAATGTATCATATATTGCTACGACTGCGGCTTGTTTAGTTTTTGCCTGTATGTGTACGACGTGCTCATGTCACAGGTGGATTAGTATAGTAGTAGTACTTCTTCTTTCTTTCTTTCTTTTTCCTTCATTTCATTTCTATTGTGTTTCTTTTGTGATGATTCATTGTGATTTGTTTTGATCCGTTTTTGTACACATAAAACAAATGGTAGACGTGGCTGCAATTAATGTATCCCATGCTGCTCACTACATATATACATATTTTGTTTTTAAGCGTTTATTTGTGATATGGAGATCTGATACATTCACACAAAACTGTTATATAAATCAAGGCAAAGTTTCTTGTATAAAATACACTTGTACGATACGCTGATGACTTGCACTACTGGAAATATCATTTTTGTTGAGTGCAAACTACTTTATCGAGTGCTAAATATCGAAAACTCGGCAAAAAGCTTCTTTGCCGAGTGTCGCACTCGGCAAAGCAAAACAGCCTGGCAACTCTTTGCCGAGTGTCAGGCCCTCAGCAAAGCAGGGCACTCGGCAAAGACGGCCTCGGGTGACAGTCGTCACCTGCCGTCAATCTTTGTCGAGTGCCAGGTGTTAGGCACTCGGCAAAGAATTCTTTTTTTTTTACAATTTTCTTGCCGAGTGCCAGGAGCCACGAACTCTACAAAGACCTTCTTTCTCAAGTGCCAAGCACGACGCTCAGCAAACAATTTTATTTTTTTCTTTTTGCGCTCAAACATTTTCTGTAGTCCTCCAACGGTACTTGCGACTATATGTTACAGTTTGGTGCATTTTTATAGTTTTTTCTATATTTAGTTATTTTATTTTGATTTATTAAATTCTTTTAAAAAAATAAATTTGAACTGCAGGTGCATGGAATCATTGAATTTAGTGATTCAAAAAATGATATTCATGTTATATGTTATTGAATGTTTTGTGATACCGTATCTTGGAACTGACCAGAAATTTCGAACATCTTGTTCACAAAACATAACCACAACTTGCGGGCGAATTGTTTTTAGATTCTATAAAATGCGAACAAACTCCAAAAATAATGAAACTTGTGGAGATGCTGTGATATTGCATGTGCAGGCTATGAAAAAATTTGAGAGGTTTCGTGCACGCTGCAACGTACAATGCTTACGAACCAGGACACCTCCTGCAGCTACCGTGAGTACTAAAATTTATTGCTTTCGCTTGTGCTTTGCTTGTATGACCTCTCCTTCCTAGATTAGCTATAGCCAAGGATATAGTATTGTCTCTAAGTTGCAAAATTGTATGTTGAGGACAAGTTAGAAAAGACTACAAAAACATGCAATCTCACATATGGAAGTAATTCCTAGATTAGCTATCCAAGTAATCATGTCTAACACATGTAATCTCTTCTCTGTTGTGCAACCTCCATCGGCGGGTTTGAATAATCCAGCTCATGCGCCTTGAGGTGATCAATCTTTTTCTTTACCAGGCACTCAGTTTCCACCTTTCTGACGATTGTTTTTTAGGGGAAAAGCATTTTCCATTACTCATACGTGGCTGAATCATGAGCAATTACAGACTGGATATGAGCCGGAATAGGATCCAACTGTGGTTCCGCATCCGGGTCACAAACACCACCAAAACTCGCTAACTCATAAGCTACTTTATTACATAGACACGGGCAATGGCTAACCCTCCACGAAATAAAATTATCAGTTAACAAATTCCGGAGCTCCTCAATAAGGGTGAAGGCATCACTGAGAGCGTAGTCGTCTGAGTAGACTGCATCCACCACAGCACTGGCATCTGTTTCAATAACGACATGACCAATTCCATTTGAGATTGCAGCCTGTGCGCCTTGTATGCACGCAATGACCTCGCCGTGTAGTGCATTCATCAGTATTTCGACTCGTCCTCTGAGAGCACTCACCACATCGCCTTGCGAGTCACGCAGCACACATCCCCAGCCACCGTTTCCTGTGCTAGCATCAAAGGCTGCATCACAATTCACCTTGACTGCATCCCCATGAGGCCGCTGCCACTTGTGAGTGCTGCTCAGATTCACCCTTGCTGTAGGTTCCTCCGCTCCTCGCCATTCTGCAGCTGTGACTTGTATGCCATGAGCAAGGCTTGCAGGCTCCCGTCTGGTTTCGCCTTCCCGAATCCTGTTCCGCTCATACCAACACCACCACAGTGCAATGCAGCAAAGAACTCTGCGGTCATCCTTCATGGCCATGATAGCTTCAGTCACTCCTAAAGCCGATTGCTCAGCGGCTAAGATATCCCTCTCTTGCCCAAGGGCCAGGATGTCCCAGACCTTAACCATGTTCTTACACTTGAAAAAGAGATGAAAGCCATCTTCGCCAAGTCTATTGCAGACCACACATCGGGTATCAATGTCCATGCCTCGTCGCTTCAAATTCATACATAGTGGGTGGTTGTTATGGCTGAATCTCCACATGAAGTGTTTCACTTTGTTTGCACATCTCAGGTTCCATATCTTATAAGTTGCACTGAGTAGGGTCTGAGTTAGATGAGGAAGCACCACCGCTTCGGCTAGCAATGGTACGCGTGGCCTTGAAAACCTTGTAAGCACTTTTCACCGAGAATAAACCCTTTTTGTCGAAGTGCCATGCAGCTCTATTTGTCATACCACTGTGGACAGGGATCAACAGAATCAGTTTAGCATCTTCAACCCAGAATGTATCGCGGACAAGCTGGGCATCCCATCCACCTGATATTGGGTCGATCAGCTAAGAGACTTCCCTCAGAAGGCTGGTACCTCGTGGGTGATCGGTCTTCTTGACATGCTTCTAGGGACCCATGGATCAACCCAGATGTTCAGTCCCTTCCCGTCTCCAATTCTCCAAATCAATCCCTGCTTCAACAGATCAATCCACTGGTTTGGCTTCAAGGCATGATCGTCCATTAAAGTACCGTGCACGCAGCACTCTAGCACACAAAGACTCAGGATTCTGGAGTAACCTCCACGCTTGTTTGCAAAGCATGGCCATATTAAAACCATGTATGTCTCTGAAGCCCAGGCCTCCCTCTTTCTTCGATTTAAGCATGTTCTCCCAACTCATCCAATGGATTTTGTGCTTGCCCTCCTGCTGTTGCCACCAATATCGACATATCATAGAGCTGATCTGATCACACAGTGTTTTAGTGATATCAAAACAACCCATAGCATATGTAGGAATAGCTTGTGCCACGGCTTTTATGAGGATTTCCTTCCCTGCCCAAGATAAAAACCTTTCATTCCAGCCCTGAATTCTCTTCCACACTCTGTCCTTAATATAAGAGAAGGCACTTGTTTTTGATTTTCCCACATGTACAGGCAGCCCAAGGTATTTTTCATTCATAGTTTCTTTCTCTACAGCCAATTCCTGCTTCACTACTCTCCTATCTTCATCAGAAGGTATTTGCGCTAAAGAGTATGGCCGACTTTGACTTGTTTACCATCTGACTAGAACACTGTTCATAAAGTTCGAGTATACCCCCAAGCTGAGAAGCATCCTCCCCTTTTGCCTGAATCAAAATGAGGGAATCATCGGCAAAAAGAAGGTGAGATATGCTTGGAGCATTCCTGCAGATCTTGACACCCAAAATCAAACCATTTTCTTCAGCTCTCAACAACAAAGATGAAAAGCCTTCAGCACATAGTAAGAACAAATATGGCGAGAGTGGATCACCTTGTCTGAGCCCTCTCTCTAGAGTGAATTGTGGATATAGCACACCATTAACTTTTGTCTGATACTTCACAGTTGACACACACTTCATCATTAGATCTAGGGAGAATTGGCCACAGGACATGCAAAGTGACCCCCATATGCCAATGAATATGTAAAATGGGACGATTTGCTGATGGACACTACAGTTTAGTGCCAATTTGCTAGAAGACACTGGCTCGATTAAAATAATATTATTTGGTTGAGAAGGAGAGAGAAAGGTGGCCAATTGTCCAAATTGCCCTTGTCCCCACTGGTCAGCCCATTCTTCCCTCTTCTCTCCCTGCTTCCCTTTCTCCCTGACGGTGTCGTGTCGTCGCACGTGCCCGGCCGCCGGTGTGCTGCGCCGCCGCGCGTGCCCGGCCGCCAGGACAGAGCTCGTGTAGCGGCGCGACGGACCGGGGCAGGCCGCGCGCCCGAGCTGGGATGCGGCGGCGACAAACCAGGCGGCGCGCTCACACTAGAAGCGGCGGTGGTGGCGGCCCACGTCGCGCGCCCGCGTTGGCGGCAGGCCACGCAGCCGCGCTAGACGCGGCGGTGACGGCAGCCCAGGCCGCGGGCAGGATCCACCCCGGTGGCGCGCGTGGCGGGGCCGGCCCTTGCGGGGCGGAGCGCAGCACGCGGTGGGGACGGCCCGGGCGGGGCAGAGCGCGGCGCGCACGCGGCCAGCGGCGGGGACCTGCCTGCTCCGTCCTTGAGGCCCGAGACGGTGGAACGCGATGATGCTCGGAGCTCGGCACCGGGCTCAGCCATGGCGGGTGCTTGGCTCGGCAGCAACAACGAGAGAGGAAGAAGAAAGAGGTAGGGGCAAAAAGGGCATTTGGCAACGTTTCTCTCTCCTATCAAGCCAGAAATTAATATTTTATTGGCCAAAGTGTCTATCAGCATATTACCCAGAATCGGAGTGTCTTTTAGCAATCATTTTATTCGTGATGTCCATCAGCAAATGGAGACCACTTTGCATGTCCTGTGGCCAATTCTCCCTTAGATCTATCCAGCCTTGGCAAAAACTCCACTCGATCATATGCCTTACTCATATCTAGCTTTATTGCTGCAAACCCCTTCACCCCTCTCTTCTTGTTCAGAATATGATGTGTCAACTCATAAGCTATGAGGATGTTTTCTGACGATTGTTGTATGGATGTAATATATACTGGCATATGCCCTTGCGTTGCTATGGGTGTAAATTTTTGAAAATAATAAAACAGTAATGCCACGGCAATCAGAAGATATGTGAATGCTCATACATGAGGGTCAAGTTTTCTCACAACGTCTTAGATTAGCTAAAGTTGCAAAAGGCAAAAGTAGCAATCTGTCATTGTATAATTAGCCTGATCCAGGTTAACAAAGCTACATCACGGGTGAGGACTGAATCGAGATGTAGCTGAATTGTCAATGGGCGGTTATCCTTAAGGCCAAGGTCCCAAACAGGGAACCTAGAGTGACAGTTTATAATGTTCTGTACTATAGGAACATAAATGTTCTCGAAAAGTAAAGTTGCTGATAAACTTTAAACTGAATTGGCTGTATTTTTGAACATGCAAAAACTTCAAAAAGAAAAGGGAGCATAGAAATCATATTTCTTAAGTGCATATCGGTCATTAAACCAGCTCGTAGCACGAGTTTTCATATCCATTGATACTAACAAAGGCTAATAGGTACAGGCAAGATCTACTAAGTTTTCCATTCCAGTTGTTGATCTGCACAATCTTGACTATGCTTAAAACACTACACATTGACTTCATTCTAGGCTAGCTGATAGCAACAAACATATAGGGTGATAGCCTGATAGGTAATGGCAAACAAAAAGAGGGCCTAATGGATATCTACACTCTTGAAGAATGTGGAAAAAAATTCAGGAGTGAAGCTTGTAACCTCTTCTCAGCCAAGTGCAAGCGCCATCAGCTTGCTCTCACTGCTGAACTGGTCCACCGTGCTGAGTTGAAGCAAAACGTTTCCATATATGTACTGAACACTGGCATTGGAATTTGAAACACCTATGCACGAAATAAACATTTGCCCAGCAATAGGCACAGTTGAACTGCACCAGATCACCTTCCCGTGTTTCGACAACAACTTTGGATCAAGAAGCGCAATTCGTCCATGAAGGCATGAACAATCAAAAACATATTTGAAAAATGTGGGACAACTCACTCTTAAAGTTACAATACCTTCAAGTCTAACTCTACTATTCAGCTTCCGGTACCTGAAACTTCAAAATGGAACCAAGAGATCAGACTGCATAACCACTTTGGAAAAATCTGTATTGTCATAGTGACTTTCTGTGAGGCGATGCATATTACCTAACTCCAACATACCTGCTTGCGTCAGCATGGAGAGGGCAAGATGTTTAGTATTGCCCATGGATCCCTGCTAAGACAAATGAAGATTATAATACAGAGTTAATTTTTTTCAAGGGAAAAGTGTAAGTGATAGAATAGTTTGTTGGGTTTGGAATAGATGAAGCTACAAAGACAGTACCCTCTAATCGTAAAAGACTACCATTGGTGGCAAAGGTCTCCCTTCTCAGTACTTAGTGATTGCCCGATTTGGTAATGTTTTAACATAGATATATTTGAAGCCAAAATGCACTGGTTGTGGAGCAGATTGAGTTGTGTACGAAAATCAGATGCATACTTAAAATGGAAATCACATTCAATCAATCAGCACCTACACAGGATTCAAAAAAAAATGAAATTACAATCTTTCTCTGTTCATTAACCTTACTCAGAGAACATCCCTTAATACGTAACTCTGGCCTTATGCATATCAGTCATCATTGCTATCTAATCATGTGGTTCATATGTGTCTATTTCTCAACAAGCTTGTGAACCAGGTATTCAGAAGTTCATATATGCATCTACAGCTATCAGGGCGCTTGAGTCCCTAGTTGACCAGGGCGACAAGCATGGGCGTTGTTCCGTGGTGATGTGATAATACAACAGATTCCTGGAAAATAATAACAGATTCCATTCAATTCTAGGCTCACATATGACAAATCCACAATCCTAAGCTCTTACAGTTCAATCTTCCTTCTTTAATTAATGATATTCGAACCCTAATACTAAGAATGAGATTTGGGAAATGGGGGAAAAGCAATGGAATGGAGAAGAACAAGCACTCACGAGAGGGCCAGTAGGGCACAGGGCACCAGGCGTCCACGCCCCTGCTGGACGGCCGCCGGCTGGCGTGGGGGGCCGGGCGCACACGGCTCTGCCGCGTCGATGGACAGGCGCCTGGTGGAGCCGGACGGTGGACGACCTGATGCCGGTGCCCGGTGGCTCGCAGCCTCTCGGCGCTCTCGCGGTGGCGGTGCCGCGGTCGCGCCTCCTGAAGGTCGGGTGGAACGAGGCGGCTCGGAATTTGCTGCCCGGGCTGGTCTGCTTCAGCGTTGCGTGTAGGAGGTGATAGCGTGGGGTCCACCTGTCGGCACCGTTTGCTAGAGCGAGAGGGGCTCGCGAGAGGGGGCACGGTGAAACTGAGAGGCACGTTGAAGTGTTGGCTGTCTCCAGTTTTACCTTTTTAGGAGCAGAGATGTGATATCTTCCGTTTGTCGTCATAGAATGTAAAAACAAAAAAATGTAATTTTTAGTCGCTTCGTTGAGTGCAAGACCTCTTTTGCGAGTGACATGACCATGAAACTCGATAACGAAATTTATAAGTGGTGTCATTCCAACATATGGTGTTGTCCATAAAAAATGAAAACTTAAAGACTTAACCATCTATTCAACCCAACTCTTTGCACCAAAGGATTCATCCTACACGTGGTATAAGACACATCTTCACGTGGTATCTTCAAGTGGTATTGGCACCATACCCTTTATGGTGATTGATGTCAAAGGGGAGAGAGAAAGCTGCAAAGATATTGCAATTAGGAGAATCGCATTATGAAAAAGCGGATTTGAATGGTTGTGGATATGGAAATGGACCAAGAGGGAGCAACATTAAAGAATAGAGGAGGATCAAATATTCTTGACAATAAAGGCAAAGAAGTAGGGGGAGCAAGCTCATGAACTTGGTTGATTGCATTTGTAATGTGCATATTCATGTGTTTGCTTGCATTTGCATAAGTTGTTAAATTCAATATGCAATGCTTGTGTGGTATTTGCTAGTAATACAACTTGTTTGATGATTTGATATCTAGCATGCATTGGATGGTATAGCTAGAGAAATGTATTTCTTTTACGTGATACTAGAACCTTGCTTATAATGTTGATCTCATGAGGTATCTAGTTTTGTTTCATGTGATATCTAGCTAACCATGTTGCTAAGGATGAACTTAACGGTACAACTCCGATAGGTATCACGCTTCAAACGTTTATCTTATATACCTTAACATCACTTAGTAGTGCTAACTCTTCTAAAATTTCCATATTCATGCATGTGTGCAAGCTTGAAGTCAAACCATTTGAGCACACATGTAGGGGGAGCTATCACTACCAAGTTGACTTTGTGGTACTTATCCAAATCATGACATTGAGCTTAAATATTGCATAAGTGGCATTAAGTCCAAATATTCTTATTTGTCATATGTTTGTAGAGTTGTCATCAATTACCAAAAAGTGAGAGATTGAAAAGTTCCTTATTTGGCTTTAATAATTGAGTGACAACTTTAGGTAGACTAATGTATTTATGGTTGAGATACACAGGGATTAGTCCACTGATACATATGTATGAGCAACATATGCCATGATGGTGCAAATGGCTTGGAGATGTTGCAAGGCTCACAACAAGTGTTGATGGAGAAGCTCATTGCATATGTGACATGACATGGAGTCATGTGACAAAGATGAAGAACATCAAGATAACGCTTGGCTCGATGGACCGGTTGGATGCGTGAAGGGCAGGTCAAGGCTTTAAAGTGATGGACCATAAGACGGTGAAGCTTGAGCAAGACTTGGCTCCGATGGACCAACTCAACGATAAAGAGCAAGTGAGGTCAAGATCGATGGACCAAAACAGTCATGTGATGATATAAAGTGGATCATATTATTTGGTGGTCGTGTCGTGCAGTGTTGTATGGGCACATTTGAGGAGATGGTTGTAATGGAAATGTGTAAGGTAAAGGTATAACCTAGAGCATTTTGTTTCACCGGTCTGCGGGCGCGTGTATGTGTTTGTGTGTGTGCGTTGTCTGTCTGTGTGTGCGTGTGTGTCTATGTATTGCTGACTTGATCTTTTACGTAATAACAGTTTTGAGGCCTTGAACACGAGCTGTCAAGAAAATGGTGCCGATTGTGATTTACTTTAATTTTTTACTTCTACGAAAGTAATAAAGAAATTCATAAGCTTGACTGAGAAAGAACAGTTCGGTCAAGCAACTGTAAGACTGCCTCATGTTTTCAGAGATGCACTACCACAGAAAATGTTACTTGAGTAGTAATGAATTTTGCACGTCGTTTGTGACCGTGTATCAACTATTCGAACAGTACTTTTGCTCAAAACTTAGAAAGAAATGGACGGAGTTGTTGTATGCTTTTCTAAGGCATAGACTAATATATGTCCATTTATGCGTTGCAAGATTAGATAATAATAGACTTTACATACGTTTCCTTCTTTTTATGTTTAATTATCCGTGCTCTGCCACTTTTATATTTAGAGAAATGCTAAGAAATAACCTGTTGTTTTTTTCTCCATCTACCGGATTTATGGCCATTGATCTCGGCTCTCTAATACGATTCGTTTTGCCGCTTCAGACGTCGATCTCACGCTTTTTGAGCAATGTGTTTTGCTGCTCCGTCTGCCGCTGGCCCTTGCCGCCGCCTCTAGCAGAGCTCCAGCGCATTCCCTCCGTCGCTGCCCCAGCACAGGTCCCGCAAAACTCGCCGTCGCAAACGGCACCACATAGACGACAGGGAACTTTCCTTATCGGACGAGGAGAAGACGATGACGGCGAACACGGAGCTAGCAGCAGACGCGGAGCACTCCATTATTGTTGCCGCTGGGATCGACGACGTGGAGGCCTCCATGTTGTTGGGGTTGTGTGTGTGCGTGCGTGTGTGTTCGTGTGTGTCTATGGTACTGCGTGTCTTTAGACTAGGCATGATGAGGAATAGTTTTTTTTTTTTGATACATCTCACGTTTCTAGCCTTGAGCTTCAAAAATAGTTAGCCTTGAATTTGTGAATGTATTTACTTTACGTTACCAATTTTTATTTTTGTATTTCCGAAGTCATCTGAAAGGAAAAGCAGAGTCGGTGATGCAAAAAATGGTTACCTCGGTTCAAAATATAGTTGTAAGGTGTGCTTGTGTGTGTTTGTGTTCGTGTTTGTTTGTGCGGGTGTGTGTAGATAGACTAGGCATGATGAGGAATAGTTTTTTTCAGGATACATCACACATTTCTAGCCTTGAGCTTCAAAAACAGATAGCCTTGAATTTGTAAATGTGACTACTTTATGAGTTTTGTTTCTATCTTATTCCATTAGGCTGGCCTCTAAACGAGCCTCACAAAGTCAACTGAAAGAAGAAACACAGTGATTCAGAAAGTTCTCACCTCGGTATGCTCAAAAAAAAAAGTTCTCACCTCGGTTCAAAATACAGTTGTAAGGTGTGCATATGTGTGTAAATAAACTTGGCATGGTGAGGAATATTTTTTTCAAGATACATCACACATTATATCTTTAGCCTTGAGCTTCAAAAATAGATAGACTTGAGTTTGTGAATGAGTTTACTTAACTTTAGTTTCTGTTTTTATTCAATTAAGCTGGCATCCAAACGAGCCCCACAAAGTGTGCCTCGATTTAAAGCCCCACAACGCATCCAATCTGAAAGACAAAGCAGAATCAGTCACGCACAAAGTGCTCACCTCGATTTAAAATACCGCTGTAAGGTGTGCCTGGACCGCTCAGCGCGGAGTGTCGTTGTGTCGTCCTCCATGAGCTTGCCATGGGTGCGTGTGTGTCTGTGTGCGCGTCGTGTGTCTGTGTGCGTGCGTGTGTGAGTGTTGTGTGCGCACGTGTTTAATCCAGTTGTTTTGTTTTATTGGAGCAACTAGATATACACATTTATTTATCAGTAGATAAGCTTACACCATTATACACGACCGGATCGGCCACCTTTGCCGATGGCCTGAAGCTATCGGCAAAGGCTGTTATACCGTCGGTAAAGCCTTTGCCGATGGCCTGCCACGTCGGCCGTCGGCGTAGGACCGTCGGCAAAGAAAGGGTCGGCAAAGGGACCTTTGCTGACGGCCACGTGGCAGGCCGTCGGCAAAGGCGACACGTCAGCCGTTGCGGCGGCACGATGACGGCGGCCTTTGCCGACGGCTGACTTGTCTGGCCGTCGGCAAAGGTAGGTGACGTGGCTAATTTTTTTAAAAAAAAATTATTTAAAAAAGGCTTTGCTGACGGCCGATCGTCGGCAAAGATTTGGTCACTTTGCTGACGGCCAGGCTCAGCCGTCGGCAAAGCTGGGCCGAGCTGGGAAAATGGACCAGCCGTCGGCAAAGCTGGGAATTTTTTTGTTTTTTCTGTTTTCTTGCATTTATACCTCATTTCATCACATATATCATATAACCCACATTTCATCACATATAAACCACATTTCAGCATCAAATTCAGTTTCAACATGAATCCATACATGAAAGTCCTCAAATCCATCGATACAACTCCACAATACACATAACATGGCCATAAGAATCCATACATGTCCAACATACGCTAAACATGTCCAACATGCAACAACCTCATCGATGAAGGTCTAAAAGCGAGAAGTAAAGGCATCTAGCTATGTGCGTCGTCCCCAGGGGTCCCATAGCCCCTAGCTTGCTCGAACGGAGGCCAACCCGACTGCGGGGACGTACCGTAGTGCCACTGCTGCGGCGTAGGTCTGAAAACGCTTGCCGGCCCGGAGTGCCCCTGCTATGTCTGTGCCTGCGGCCACGAGGAGTACCCCTGCCCTGACGCCGGAGGAGGCCACAGGTACTGCTGCGTGGGGTAGTAGGTCGGGTAAGCTGGAAAGCCGTGCGGTGGAGAAGGACCCAGTGGAGAGCTGGCACCTGGAGTCGGGTTCGAACCCGCCGACGGTGCCTGCACAAAAGCCAAGTGATGTAATTAGTACCTACAGGATGGCCGCACAAGCTAAAGCAATAGACAATATACTCACCGGAACAGGTACAGGCACTGGAACTGGAAGTGGTGGTGGAGCGAAGATCGAGGGAGGAGGCTCCTGCGTTCCCGGGATCTGGGACCAAAAGTAGCAGGTCAGGTCCGATAGAGCACGCTGGTAGTGCTACGAAAGTGCCGCCAACTGCTGCTAATGGGCCTCCTCCTGCTGCTGACGCAACATCTCCTAGGTGACCTGGTTGGCCTGTAGCCTTTCGACCGTGGCCTGCAATATTACACCCGCAAGGTTGATGGTATGTGAAGGCAAGGTACATCATGTGTGAAACGAGTGAACGACGAATGAAACTGCACTTACCTGAAGTGCCGTCATCATCTGTGCATTGCTCGGCTGCCGAGGCGCTATGGGGATTTGCGATCCGCCCCTTTTCGCATCGCCTCTTCAGATCTGGCTCAGTGTCTGAATAGAGGACGGGTCGATGGCGCTGTCGGCAATAGCGTACCGGCCGTGCTACTTCCCTCCTCCCGTCCTCATCACGGGGTCAGTATCCAGGTCAGCTCTGGTGGGGTCGAACGTCGGCCCATGGCGCTCGAGACCTGCGGTGGTGTACTTGGCGAGCTTGTTGTAGACGTTCGGGTTGGTGTAGGCCTCGGGCCCGTCCTCTGAGCTGTAGACGGTGGACGCCGCTGACGCTTTGCCCTTGTGAGCAAGGGCGTACCCCGTGAACTCATTGATTTCCTGCCCATCATGCGTCTTCCTCTGTGAGGAAAACACAAACATGGTTACAAGTAGTGACAATTGAGAGTTATAATAAATGGATCAATAGAAGCATACCCATGTGTCCATGTACCCGTGGAGGCACTGGTTCCCTTGGTGGTGTGATACTGGAGGATTTTGCAGGCGAAGTTGCCGACGCTCTTTGCGCTTCTCGTACGCCGTGTCCGTATGCCATCCACGCACAATTTGGCGCCAGCAGTCCTCGTACTTATCGCACCAGCTTGGACACCACTGCATGACATTCAAGTATTTGATATTCCATAAGATGAAATGAATGTGTCACGTAAGGAATTATAACGGATGTTTCCTACTTAATTACCTGCATGTACTGCTCCTCGGTGAGGTTGGTCTCCTTGTCCAGTATCATCTCCCTGACTCGCTCCTTCTTTACCACCTTGAGCTCCACGTTGGCATAGTAGCTAATGACGGCCTGGAGACGTGCCTCATGGTACATGTCCTTGAGACGGTTGTGGCAGACCGCCTCCTGCTGCCGCACCGCCCGCTGCTCATCCTACCCCTCCTCCAACTTGAAGTACAACTACACACAGACATCAAACATCATTTCATTGTTTGAAGAAAGTCCAACGAATGCGTAGTATTGAGATATGCGGTGCGATCCAAAGACTCACCCAGAACTCCCTCTTGATCTTATGAGCAAGGACTTCGCCATGCTCGTCCTTGACCTTGTAGAAGTGGTCCCATTTGTCGGGCATGATCCGCTTACCCTCGATGGTGACCAAGCCAGGGTAGTGCTTTCTAATCAGGAGGCCCTGGATGCCATTGACATGGCATGAACTCTTCCTGTCAGTCACCTTTTCCCAGCCCCTGCACGAGTCATTAGCAACAATTGTTAGTCTGCAGTTAAAATTTCAACATGTCATATGAACAACAAGTGAAATCAACAATGGTTACTTACATCTTGCCCACGGGTCGAATCACCACGCGACGGCTGAGGAGCGGTGGGTCAGGGAGCGACGAGGCCCCGCGCATGTAGGGCTTGCTCGAAGCTGAGGAAGTCGATGCGTCTGGTGTATGCTCATTGTCCCTATCGTCTCCGTAGAGGTCGTCGTCGTCACCGTCACCATCACCGTCATCGTCACCGTCACCGTCACCATCACCGATCGTCGTCGTCGTCCCCTGCTGGGTGTCCTGGAACAGCCTCCTCGACGATGTGCAATGACGGGTGCTCCTCTCCACGTCAAGCTCCTCACCGATGACCGCCTCGTCCTCGGCGACGGCGGCCATAGGCTCCGCGTTGGTGACCATGTACCGTGAGTGGATCCCTGTTCGCTGCGGCCGCCTTCCGCCCGGCATCATGTCGAGTGCCTATAATGACAAAGATTGAAGTAGTTAGCATAAATAACTGACAAGTACTTGTAAAGAAACATAATTGCAAGGTAATAATATTAACACTATAGTATTACATAAATTAGAAATTATCTCCGCAAACGGCAATATGGCTGGCGTGTACTCATCATCACTACTGTCGTCATCACTATCAATATTGTCGAGCTCTCTTAAGTGTCGGGCTTCATCTCCATCATCATCGTCATCTCCATCGTCATCAGGCTCTCCATCGTCATCGTGCTCTCTCATCAGGCGCTTCATTTGCCACTCATCAAGGATTCGTAAGTCCTCAGCATCGTGCACCTCATCACCCTCGTCCTCATTGATGTCGTTCTTTACTTCCATACCCATCAGTGAAAGAATGTCTATCTCCAAACTACCTTCTAGCCCCTCAGGTTGATAGAACTCATCTGTCGTTGGGTCAAAGTTGTAATCATCCTCGTTTGGGACAGCCGCTTTACCGTGCCGCGATACCAACTGCACAAGGCTCCAACCCGCAAGATTCTTGTCTTTTTGGCACACCCATGGCAGTTAATAAACTTGTGTGGCATCTCGGTTAGCCACAATATAGACATCGTCTTCTTCATATTTGGAATCCTGTTGAATTTCAACTTGCCCAATCGTAAGGTCCTTTTTCGTGACATTAGGATCGAACCAATGGCATTTGAATACCACTGGCTTACAACCTAGGTCTGGTCCAAAGTCAAGCTCCAATATCTCTTCGACTATGCCATAATAGTCCTTCCCATCTGAGCCGGGTGTACGAACTCCGCTGCACGTGGTGTTTAGGTTGCCCCGTTTCTCTTCGTAAGTTCTCGTGCGAAAACGATAGCCATTCACATCATAAACGTTGAATGACCTGACCCTTCAGTTGAAGCCTTTGCCTACGTTTCTCAATTCATCACTCATTTCTGCATCATAAAGTGCCTGCAAGGTTAGGATAGGGACGTCGTTACATTACTCGCTCCTAGGAGCAAAGTGGAATCTCAAAATCAAAACAAGGTTAGTTGGATGGTACCTTTGTACAGAACCAATTGACGAAACTGGGCACACCATGTCTGAGAAGATGGTCTTCTTCTTGCTCGGTAGGATTCGTACTGCCTCTCTAGTGTTCATTAATATATTCCTTGGAGAAACAAAAGACAAGGGGGGTCAGATCGATAGGTGCAGGATAGTGGCATATGTAACAAGCTCATCAAGAACTTACTTATGATAAGGAATGCATTCCTCAAGGTTCAACAACAAGCAGATCATGATAGTGTGCCACTCATCATGCTGCAAGTTCTTGTTGGGCCCTGGGCCTCCTCTTCCGAGATCACCTCTGAAAAGGCTGAGGTTCGATGTATTCTCGTCGATGTTGTAACGAGGGGTTGGATCACGCGGTTTGTGAAGTTTCTCAGTATAGTACGCCTGTGTGAATGTCGACACCTCCTCTAGAACGAATGCCTCTGCCACGGAAGCCTCAATTTTGGCTTTATTTCGACACTTTTCCGAAGAAGCTTTAGACACCTCTCGATTGGATAGCACCAACGGTGCTGCACGGGCCCCCCAAATGTGCCTCGCTCGGTAGGTGCAAAATCAGATGCTGCATGGACAGGAAGAAGCCGGGTGGAAATATTATCTCTAACTTGTAGAGCAACAAAGGTGCAGCCTTCTCCAGTTCAACACAAACGTCCCGAGGTAACTCCTTGACACAAAGCTGGCGGAAGAAAAGCTCAACTCTGCTAGGACGCGCCACACTGGCTCGGGGAGGTATCCCCGTGTCATCGCAGGAAGGATCCGCTCAATCCATATGTGGAAGTCATGACTCGTACGTGTTCTTCAGCAGGAAGTGAACATTCAGGAGCAGTGTCCCAACAGTTGCCAACAGGAGATCAAAACCTTCTCGACTAATGCCTAGTTGCGACTTCAATGCTATTAGGTGTGAAATGGCATCCAGTCGTGACACCATAGTGTTCTCATGAAGGGGCTGCTTTGCCACCTCCATCATGGTGTAGTACGCCTTTACGGTCTCCTCTGGATCTTCTTCATCCACCTCCATTCCTTGAGCGAACCGCTCTTCGTGTACGTCTGCCAGCAACTCTGTCATCCAGGCATCTGCATCAAACCCCTCGAGGAGGGGTCTCACCTCCTCCCCCCTAATACGATGGCGTTCACCACGGTAGATCCAACGGGTATAGTTTGGAACGTATCCATTGTTGAAAATATCTTTGTACATGTGACCGTAGTCTTTCTTTTTCTGGTTCTTGCACTTGGTGCAGGGACACGGCATCCGAACCGACCCTTTAGCAATAGCTGGGCCAAATGCTTCCTTCAGGAAGTTATCCGTCCCCCTAACCCATTCTGGGCTCTTACTTGCGAAGCCCGTGTACATCCACTCACGGTCAGCCATCCTCTGTCATGCGCCAACAAAAGCACCATCTGCATCTACAAGGCGTTCCTACCATCTAATAGGTGAAGGATAGGTCATAATCCCACCTGAGGATGCATAGATGAGGTCAACTTCCATGCTCCGCAACCGTCCAAGACGGAGTTTCGACAGCACCTCCCCGCTGTTCTCCCGATACACGTCCCGACAGGGAGAGTGTGTATCCGGAGAACAACAGGGAGGTGCTGCCGAAACTCCGACTCAGACGGGGGTGGAACATCGAAGCTAACCCATCTGTATACGCATCCTCGGGCTGTCCAAAAAACATGGACAATTCAAAAGAGATATCGTCGCAGATATGCACTGATCCGCATACCAACGACCACGTATCCCTTTCGGACGGGAGACGCCTAACTCGGTTATGCGATCTACTTACAACAACTATAAGGCACAGAGGTGATTTATACCTAGGGTGGTGGTGCAGAGGTGCTCCGGGTCCCCTCCGACACGTCCTGCTCTGCAAAACAACAAAAACATCGCTATTAGTAAAAAATTTCGACAGAACCTCCCCTACACGGGGAGGTTTTCAAAACCTACAAGAAAAAGCCGGCACGATGGCCGACGTCCACATTTGGGGCACGAAAGCCCACATAACCATAATTCTAGCACGAAGGCCGTCAATGACACATCGATACGAAGGCCGACAACCCAGGGGCTTTACCTTCTCCTCCGGCAACGCGCGAGGACGACGGCGTGGACGAACGGAACGAAAGGTCATCGGGCGACGCAGGCGAGCGGCGAGCGCGGAAGATTACCTCGGTCTAACGGAACGGCGTGGACGAGCGGCGCGGGCGGGCGGCGGGCCGCGGAGGAGCGGCGAGGCAGCGGGGCGGCGCGGGCGGGGTGGCGGAGCGGCGTGGACGGAGCGGGCGGGGGGCGGCAGAGCCGCGCGGGCGGAGCGGGCAGGGGGCGACGCGGGCGG
>CM041633.1:41927602-41973016 GCA_023333625.1 Bothriochloa decipiens | reverse complement strand
CAGAAACAGTACTACATAAGCAGTGAACCCAAACTCATCAAGAACAACAAGATAATAGAAACCGAAACAGATCAAGAACATAGGTACTAAAACCAAACAGATTAAAAAAATAAGGTACAATAAACTTTAACAGAACAAGAACATAGGTACTAAAACCTAACAGATCAAAAACAGGAAGGTACAATAAACTTTAACAGATCATGCACATAGGTAGTGAACCTAACAGATCAAGAACCGTATAGTAGAACAAACCCTAACAGACCATGAAGAAGATAAATAAACCGTAACACATGAAGAACAGGGAACCACAGATCATGAAGAAGGGGGTGGATTTCACCTTGCCTTGGGGTCACACGAACGGAGAGGAAGTAGATCTG
The DNA here is from genome assembly GCA_023333625.1 of Bothriochloa decipiens. Taxonomy (NCBI): domain Eukaryota; kingdom Viridiplantae; phylum Streptophyta; class Magnoliopsida; order Poales; family Poaceae; genus Bothriochloa; species Bothriochloa decipiens. Next base: position 41,972,639 of record CM041633.1, on the reverse strand, counting down.
GAAGTAGAGGATGCAGATTGAGAGGAAGACGAAGAAGATGCGCATGAAGAAGAAGAGGAAGACCAACGCCACGGAGTCCCAGCAGCAGCCGGGGCGAGGACACCGCCACGAACCTCGGGGCCGGAGCGGAAACCAGCTGGAGGTCGCCGCCGCAGCCATGCGCCACCAATCACCGCCGGTCTCTCACGAGGGAGGTGGAAGAGCAAGCAATGAGAGGAAGAACTCCAGTGGAGAGTGGCAAACCCTTATAAAGGCAGGCGAAATCGGCGTGCTTTCGCTTCGCGCGCGGCAGCCATGCGCGGGAAGGAGGTTTCCCCTTCCCGCCAGAGCCCGCGCAAGCCACCCCGCCGCCGTCCGAAATCGCCCGTGAGCGCCGCAATGAGCACGGCTCGGAAGGAACGACGAAAATCGTCGTTTCCAGAGAGCCAGGCGGAGAGGGCATTTTTGGCTCCCCAGAGCCAGGCCACCTCGCGAGCCAACGCCGCAAACACGCCAAGTTGCAGCCCACGAGCGCAGCCGAGCCCGTGGGCCGCCCTCGCAAACGCGCGCAATATGTCTCTTTCCTGTTCTGCATCCATCTCAGAAGACATCGAACGGCGCACAGTATGAGAGCATGTGTCCTCAAGGGTAAATTTTACTTTGCCCGGCCTTATATCTTCCAGTGTTGTGTGTTTTTCAATTTGCTAACTATTCATGAATCAAGTAGCATTTTTCAAGAAATCAGCTCCAGTTTTCAGCTTTGCATAATTCTGTGCACACCACAATAGTAGCCCATGTTCGTCACATTTGCTAAGGATTAATACTCCGTTGAGCTGCTTTGTGGTCATCAGGGCTCAAATTGGCCGGGATCTTGTTCTTGTTTTCTTCTTCTGTCTTCTTTCATCCATTAGGAGTTCACTGAACTGAATATTGGTCTGTCGGAGATCAAACCAACTGGAATTGAGATATGAAAAAATGACAAGCTACATGATCTCCCTTATTCAGCCGCTAAACTTTTCACGGATGAAAGAAAGCCAGATGAACAGCAGACCAAGGTTCGCCCTGAAAAGGCTCACTGGATCCTTAGAGAAGGAGACGAACAAGAGCAACGAAGATGATGTGGACACAATTTTGCACGGCCGCGGTGTACATTTGGACTGACATCTTGAAAACCATTCATTGATTAATAAACTAGTAATTTGCGCGCGCCCATACGCGCGTGATAATTTTGCATGATAGTTTTATGATTATTTGAGGCAAAGGACAAATATGACTCAAAAACATAATGTTGATGGCAACACATTACACTAATATATAATAGGTTGGCATAAACACATGTTACATGAGGCGCTTGTTGTAAATAAGCCAACATAGACCGGATATAGTTCTTTATAAGATAGGACATGGACACATAAGAATTTGAATAGTAAACACACGATATTTTTTGTGCATGCCCAGCCCTGCACACACCAACTTTGTCAAGGGGGGCAGATCACATCAAATTCTAGACCATGCAGTTCCATAGCAACCTTAGCATATGCTTCCTTTCATGCACCAAAAAACTACATGTACAAATATATATCTCTTGATGCACACAGAGTTAAACACAAAGTGTAGTCACCAAAAGTTCAAAACAAGAAACCACTGTATGAGCTAACCTGCAGTTCTAGTTCCAAAACAGCAAGTTCACCTTTGAACTTCACAACTGCATCATCCTTTATTTGCAACTGCAGAACATAAAATTAAAGTAGCATTGTGCAGATTCAACATAGCAACTACTCTATATCCTTTCGATACAGAAAAACATCTCAAATGTATGACAATTGCTTGAGGTATAGGTAGCATAAAATGAATTGCAGAGTTTTCCAAGAAAAAAACCCTTGCTCTTGCAACAAGCTGCTTCAAGAGTCATGTAGACATGCACAACGATCAATGCAAAAGGCCTTCTAAAGTTACTTGTGTCAGTTATTTCTCACTTTTGCTAATCACCAACAGCTACAGCCAGGCTTTTCTGTTCACCATTATATTTTGTGAGAAACTGCTGTGAGTTGCATTTCAAGTCCAGGACTCGTCCAGGGCAGTGTTCTCCCTAGCTTTGCCACAGCCCCTATTTTGTTAAGCTATGCTTTCTCTATCTATTTTTTGCTAAGCAGACATCCTTTGATTTTGCTAAAGAGTGAATTAAACTGAACTTAAGAAATAGCTGGTGAGTTCTACATGCATTTGTTTTCGATCAAATCAAATTCACTGTATGTCGCTCAGCCACTGACCACCACATGACTACAAACACAATGACTGGACAGAACAGTTAATTTTCCTTATTTTTTTAAATGCCTAGATGATGTTTTCAATAGATTAAGAAATTGAGCCGCTGTTGGTTATTCCTTTTTGGTAGCTTAGTATTTGGGTGGGAGAAGTAGAAAATAGTTCACTATGGACAAATATTTGATGATGTGTTATTTGAAAGAGAACACCAAAAATAACCTGTCTCTTGAGGAATCAGTTACATTGATTTGCTTCGCTGAGTCTTCTCAAAAGCTTACTTCGTTCCGAATCAGCCAAAAGAGCCTTTAACTGCAAAATTACGGAATGTAAAGAGATTAGCTTAATCTAGTTAATTTAGAAAGGACTGCATTAGTTAATAAGACTGTAAAGAGATTAGCTTAATCTAGTTGGTTCTTCATTAGTACCTAACCCAGGTCTAATGACTTGATTTTTTTTATTAGTATTTTAGCAATCTTAACGACTTTCAAGTTCAATGTATCAAACAGTAAACAGAGTCACATGGTCATAGGCATTATAGAAATGTATTTTTCTCTTATGTTAAATGCTGCATATAAAGCCTCTGATTAACCAATTCCACAAATAGAAAATGAATAGAAGACGTCCATCCGACAACACAGAAATAAAAGCAAAAAAGAAGAAAGTATACTTGTGTCTTAGAAGTAGAAAAACATCAACTATATAGGCTAGTCATCTGAAGAGTTACCGCATAGGCTAAATAATTAGTGGTGAGTTCAACAGATACCTCATCAGAGCTCAGCTTTCAAGAAAGCAGATCTTCAGATGCATCACCGTTGGTAGTTCCATCAGCTTCAGTAGTTTGTTCTAATGAAGATGACGTTGAGTCAGAGGGTGCAGGGCCATCTTCTAAGTTCAAACTTGCAGCAAAGGATCTCAACTCAGCCCCACCCTGTAAAAAATGCAGCAAACCATTGGAACCATATGGTCTAGATTAAGACAAGAATAAGTAGTAGAACTGATAGTAAGTCAATGACAACATTTTAGGATGCTAGGATGTGTTCGATTTTAGGATGAATCATATGATCTAGATTACGTCAGCGAGTTAATAGAGAAATCTAGCAATTACATCAAATGTGTGGCATCTGATCTGTAATGTCAAAGAGAGGCAAGATTTACAATTTGCATGAAACTAAAGAAATCATATTTTGAGTAAAAAAGGCCACCTGCAATCAAATTTCATAACAAAAGGAAATGACAAACTATAGTTTGCATGCTGAGATGAACACCGTCTAGATGGAATGTAATAATATGCAAAAACTGAAGTAACCACATCCTGATTAAAAAAGGCTACGTGGAAACAAATTTCATAAGGAAATGCTAAACTCTATTTCATGATTTGAGATGCCCACCATTCAGATGATCTTTTTGCGTAGCAGCCAAAATACTATGAGGTTGAGGAACAAACAGAAACAAAAGGAACAGAATTGCATCTTCAGAGATGCCTTCATGGTTCCATCAGATCAGAGATGAAACTCAGGACCACAAATTGTTGAAGATAGATATTCAAAATCCAATATCATGCATCCTATTTTTATGTCTTTCATACAATTACTAACATCAGTTTTGTTGTCAATAAGCTGCATGATCTTTGGCTGAAGTATCAGTTGATTTTCCTGACCACTTAGATTAGGCTGGAGACATATGTTTTTAGAATTTTGCATAAATTTACAGACCGAATGCAATACAATAACCTCCATTGCTCAGAAACTAAATGCAACATTTGTTCAATTATTATTACTGAAAATGCTATCTCAACTGACCAGAACTCCGTGCCGTGTAAATTCTTGGCGCTAAGCTCCTGAAACGACCTCTACTGGTTGTAGTTCTGCATGTGACACCAAATAGAGTCAAAGCAATGCATATTAAATTACTCAAATCCTCAACAATAGATCAGAAAATATATTTACTAAATATAAGTTATGGCGTGATTCTTGCCCCTTCCATTGCAGACTGCGAGGCCATTGCTGCCAGCCAAGCTGCCGCCGGTCACATCAAACAAGAAAACCAAATCACCAAAGCTTAATATTTTGTTCAGTAGGAAGAGGATGCAGAGAAGAACGAGGAGGACCATGGGGTGACAACCGACCAGTCGAGGCCCCTGGCACTGCCTCTAGGTCTGGTGGGTAGATCGATGGATCCTTCCATGGAGCCACCAGATCCAGTCGTGGGTCGTCGAAGCCGCTCCTGAGACAGAGAGGGATGGGAGCAGCTGAGAGAAGCTGGGGCCTCGACTGGGCGTCGTGCCGCAGCGCAAGGCGCCTGCCCTAGCCGCCGCCGCCGCCGCAAGAAAGGAGAGGGAGAGGCCATGGAGTCCGCCAAAGGTTCATGCTTGGTGATCTGCACAGATTTAGTGGGGGACGACGGGATCCGGCCATGGAGGCCCCGGATTGACACACCAAAGAAGGGAACAAGCACAAATCGGTGATGTTGGGCACCGGCAGAAGGCAAAGAGAAGAGGAGCATGGAAGGAGGCCACCTACTTAAGCCGTTGTGTTTTGGCGGCGCCCCCACTCACGCAAACGCATCGCCGCGCTGGGGTGACCTCGCTCTGGTGCCATGCCGCCGCCGTCGCCTTGCATACGCGCCCGAAGTCGAACCGCCTCGCTCTGCCGCACCGCCTGGCCGTGCCGCTAGGCCGCACCCGTGGGCCAGCCGCCGACACGCGCCGCCGCTCCCGTGCCGCTGGCACCGTGCCGGGTCCGCCCAGCCGCGCCTGTGCCAGGCGGCCGCGCCCGTGCCGGTTGACCGCGCCCGGCCGCCGCCACAGAGCCGCGCCGCCTAGCTGCGCCCGTGCCGGGCGGCCACGGCGCGCCGCCGCGCCTGGCCGCCGTGGCAGAGGGAGAGAGGAGGCGAGGGGGGTGTGTGGTGGGAGCTAGGGTTGGACCGATTTATATATGACATCAGAGGAGGCAGCAGGACCATTAGATCCGAAATCTAATGGCCAAGAAAATTTCAAGCGACGTGGATACCCTGGCGCCGCGTCATGGCATCGTCTGTTACTTTTTTTAATACCAAATCGACCAAACACATCTGTACAGGAGGCTGAAAGCTGAATTCGGTCAGTATACAACACTGAACAGAGCTTCTGAACAAAACATCTAGATTCACCGAGACCTTTCACTTTGAGTAACAACAGCACGCCCCTCATTCTGGACGCTGAAATTCTAAAGAATAAAATTAACTTTCTTCTCTGCTTGAACCTAGGAGTAATTTTTGTGTAATTTTGGTTAGACGAGTCACGCAAAATTCTTGCAAATTCCTGGGTTTCTCTATGCATAGGTAAACCCTGATGGGGGTCGAATCAGTTCGTCATGTTGTAAACCAGAACGCCCTGACCACTAGCGTCTCGGGCGGGTGGCAGTCGCCGCAGTAAGGCTATCTCTAGGAGGCCAATCGCCGAAAAGGATAATCCTAGCCCGCATCAGAGGAGCTCCCCTCGCTCTCCGGCGAGTACCTTCGGATCGATCTACCACGTGCTTGGTGTCATCAATCAAGCCGGGGAGGCGCGCCGATGTACAAGTTCTCGGTATCGAGGACGAAGTCTGTGGCCTCGCTCCCGGAGCTCGGCGTCTCCATGCACGGCGTGTTCCGGACCTCCGGCCGGCCACAAGATTATCGGCTCTGGCGGCAGAGTCACCCGTGCCATCGTGGAGGCCACACACACCGACATTGTCCTCGAGGCCGAGGACGTACTTCTACATCGGCGCGCCTCGCCAGATTAACGACCGCAAGTACATGGTGATCAACCCGAATGTATACAGGAAGCTCTCCCAAGTGCTTGCATCTCGGGGGGAGCTCCTTCTATACCTTCATATCGACCTCCACGTGCTTGCTGTCATTGATCCGGCGAGGCACGCGGTTGTACATGTCTTCAGCCTAGCTTGAGGACAACGCCGGTGGCCAGCCTCCCTTCACAATTCAAGCACGGCGTTGTACGCCGACTACCCTACCACGGCACGAGGTGAATGACGAGCAGGGGCGGTGCAGATCCAGCCTGTGACGGACTGCTCTCGGGTTCGAGCGCCGGCATCTCGATTGACACCTCAAGCACCTGGAGCCTAAATAGAGATAGGCACAAAGTCCAGGTCATAGTGTCACAAAAGTTCCTGGTACATAGGTACGAGGAACACAATTTGTAGGACGTGGAACGTTGTTTTTGAAAGGATTTTACCTTGTTGTTGGGACGAAAAATGTTCCATATCCCGGGAACGGAACGCAACACCGTACCATGTTCCCGGTGACTGTGGTCCAGGTAGTCCAGTTGTGGGCGTGTGGCTGTGAGTCTTGCGCCGCGACGCCAACCCCTGCTCGGAGATGGCCTCCACGATGGTGCGGGCGACTTAGCCGGAGACGACGCCACCCCCCCTTGCGGCCGAAAGGCCTGGGACACGCCGTGCATAGAGACAAACCCGGTAGATTTGCGTGCTCCGCCCGGGCAAAGGACCAAAGGTGCAGCAGCGTTACAAACACGTTACCTCAGGGATGCTTAGAAACACGTACCTCAGTCCAATACTAACAAGTCCATAGATAAGATGTAAATCTCTTCTTCAAATTCAAGTGCTGTATGCATTTCCATCGTCTTCCTTTCATTACCCACTGTACCTTCTTGAACTGCAAAAATAAGCTCCACGTGTCCAAATTGAATCCAAATTGAGCGGCAATGAAATTGAACCCTGCAAAATAAGCTCACATGCCCAAATCAAGAATCCCCAGTTAGAAACCTAGTTTGTTTACCTGTCACTATCACTGTTTGGGAGATGAACTAAACGGTGGAAATGAAAGGAAACAAGTATAGAGTGCACAAAACCAAACAACAAATGAAATGTTCTATTTCATTGCCGTGTGAGGCCTCTGCAACGACACGTGTACATCCTTCGTAACGGTATTTGATAATAACACGTTTATATCAGATTTGGAGTGGAGATGGCTCCCCGCCCACAAGTATTTGTTAATATCATAGTCATCTCCTTGTTCACCACTGTTAGTGTCAGTTTCCGCATGGATATAAACGTGTTATTACCAAATACCGCTATGAAGGAAGTATAATCAGAGCATTGACATACTCAATAGAAACATACCATGTTGTTTCAAACTAATGCTATCATCTTTATTTTGGCAAGAATAAACTTGATACTGCAATAGTCATCGGATTTTCGTACTAAGCAACAATATCTCAATGGATTGTACCATCTACCAAACGAGCAGCAAACAGACTAAATGTTAAAAAGGAGAATTTTTGAAAGCAATACATGACAACCTCCGGAGAAGAAGAACACAGTCGCCTACTGTTATGATAGTGCTATAGGTATATGTGTGTATATATACACACTGATAATTGTATGGTAGTTGGATCTCCTTGGTGATAAAAAATAAGCATTTTGTTCATCTCTAATTAGGAAACACCATCGTACTGTTGTTTTGTTGCAAATAACAAAAGTTGTCGATCATAACAATGCATACAACTTGGTCGATTTGACTTTAGCACATCAATATCATCAATTATGTGTATGGTGTAAGCACAAATGTGCTTAGGTACATGATGTTATTAATTATCTAGGAGAGTTGAATGAATCAACCACAGATATGTACATGTGCCTAGATCTTGCTATCCTACTTCGGATGAATATAAAGATCCAATACTGACTAAAAGGGAACAAGATATAAAATCACGGACATTTACCTACTGATTGACAATATAACGAACACACAGGGGCATAAAAAGTAGAATTTGTATCGAACAATTTCATTCAATATCGATCCAAACTACAAATCTATGTTTTTAGAGGAAATATTGGTATAGATGCTTGATCCTACAAAAATAAAAGCCACAAACATCAAAACGGGATGGATTTAGGTGTAACTTACATACACGTAGGTCGTCATGGTGTACAAAATAATTCCCAACCATCTGTGGCGGGCCAACTGCACATGCCGATCATGGGAGCCCACAGCCTCGCATCCAAGTGTTCAATGCCATGGCTATGCCCATAAATTGAGTCGAAGCATCTACGATTCGAGCCACCGCACATGCAAACCGAGTCGCCAAGCCACCAGATAATCAACTCCAACGGTTTCCATTACCGCCACCACCATTGACCATCAACCCAAGAAAGGAGAAGCATGGATTGGGTAGGTGGATGCCTTAAGGAGGAATAGGTGGATGGAGCATGGAGGAGGGGCAGGGGAGTTGGAAGACGGCGACTAGCAGATAAGGAAGACGAACACCACGACTAGGGTTTCAAGCGGAGGCACCCGAGTTTATATAGAGCTTGGGTGCAATGTCGACCATTAGATCAAGAGTTAACGACGAGGAGATCGTGGGTTATGTGGGCTGTTGCGCTTGCTAGTTGGGCTGTTGGGCTACATGACAGTGGGCTGACTTGTAATAAATACTTTTAAATTCTAAAAAAAATATGGTTGCGTTTTGTCATTAAACTTATTTTTAGAAATAGAGGCTATTCTAACTTATAAATAAGGTACAAATCTTAAGTTTGGGTCACGGATGGGACCGAGAACCAAACTCTTATTTAATTCATTCAATCACGCACTACCATTCTTAAAATTGGTCAGGTCCTGTATACTATTACCCTTGGCAAAACAGGGACGGGTGAAACATATGGTTCGGATGAGTGAGTGGTGAAAAATCTATAGTAGAAAACACGACAATGCTTGCGGATTTTAATTAGTACGCTTTACGTGAAAAAAGTTTACTATTGATCCTCAACTATTGCGCAATCACAAAACCGGATATCCAACCTCCTTCAACTTTGCAAGAGGTTCACTTTACCTCTCTCGGTTGTTTTGCAAGCGGTTTGTGAGTGGCATGCTATGTTTTAAATCGCTAGCTATGAAAAATAGCGGCACCGTTTTTTCAAAAGCTATACAGCTATAGCGAAGCTATACCGGATAGTGTTTTTATAAAAAATATGAAAAATACCAATAATCAAAGTAAAAAATATAAAAAATATGAAATTTGATGAACATAAATATGAGTTTCTAAGGTTCCACAAGTCTAAAAAAATATTATAACATGACACTACTACATGGTTCATGAAAGTTTGGTTGTTCAAAATATCAAATTACTAATAATGATAACTAATACATTGAAAATACTAATTAAATTTCAAGCACACAAGTGCATGTTACCAGGCTTTTACTTATACAGGCTTTTGAAAATAGCGTAGCTATTTGAAACGCTAAGCTATGCAACTTAGCGCAGTCGGCAAATAGCGACAAAAATTGTCATAGCGGAAAAAAGACGAATAGCTCAGCTCGTGCCTCTCGCGCAGCTATAGCTAGCTATTTTTTTGGGGTGGCATGGCATGTGGGCCCCACGGAGGAAAGACGACCGCCGCGGCACTCTGCCTCACGCCGCGCTACCTGCCGCTCCCGTGCTCTGTGTTACCAACTTCCCGGAGTCGTCGTCGTCGATGCTCGCCCATGCCATGTGCTCGACGGAGCCGCCGCTCCCCTGTTGACGCAGCTGCACTCGCCTTCTGCCGCCGCTTGTTCGTCCGCGCCGCCGCATGCGCTCGCCGCAGCCGCCGCGCGCTCGCCCGCCAGATCGCGAGCACGAGCTCCACCGGCCCCAGTCCATGGTGGAAGCATGCCTGCCCCAGTCCATCTTCTCCATGGCAGCAAGGATCTCCGTCGGTCACGAGCACGGGCTCCGCCGCCCGCATCTCCACCGGCCGCGAGCGCCGACCGCAGCTCCGCGCTCCCTGTAGCGTTTCCTCATGAACTCCCCGACGCCCTCCCTGTAGCTGGAACAACAAGCACTCGATTCTCCAGCAAAGTCTCGTAGATAGAGAGCACAAGCAGCCAAGCAGGGCAGCAATGGCGTCTGCAGATGTGCACATGGCCGGCTGCGCGGAGACGGAGGCATTCACGTTCCAGGTCGAGATCAACCAGCTACGTACTCTCCCTCATCATCAACACAATCACTCAAACAAGGAGATCTTCCTCAGAAAGCTCATCTCCAACGCATTAGATATAAGTTGTTCTTTTTCCTGATCAATCAATCAATCATTTGATCGATCGATCCTATGTTTTTGTTTCAATCCCAGTTAGGCTGCTCTGTTTCGCAAACACAAATGCTCTGCTTTACTCTGAACCTGACGGACAAGTCAAAGCTGGACGCGCGACCGGAGCTCTTCATCTGTCTCGTGCCTGACAAGGCTGCCAAGACGCTGTCATCATCGACTCCGTCGTGGGCATGACCAACTCGGACCTGGTGAACAACCTGGGCACCAAGGAGTTCATCGGCGACGGCGATACTACCACCGCGGCAGCGATGCCGCCGGGGATCGCCACGCGTCAGGTGGCAGCCGCAGGCGAGCGCGCCGGCCTCGTCGCTCCCCGACGTCATGAACTCGTAGCAGTCGTCGAGCACGTGCGCGCTCCTTGCTGGAGGCCAGCGCGCACACGGGCCTGACGATGCCGGAGCCGAGCACGAGACCTCCGGCGCCGCCCCGCCCCGCCCCGCACGCTCCGGCCGCCATGGCCCCACGGCCGCGTGCGCCCGTTCGCCATGGCCGCATGGTCGCGTGCTCCCCGTCCGCCGTGGCCGCATATGCCATAGCACCCCACTCACCTGATCTCGTCGGAGGCTGCGACAGTTCTGTGAGGCGGCTGCTGCGAGCTCCTGCGCCCAGCACTGCACGAGTGCCTCCCCTTCCCTCCTGCGTGCTGATAGCCGGAGGTTGAAGGAGGAGAATACGATATGCGGGGCGGCATGACGGCGGCGAGAAGGCATATAGGAGGAAAAAGGAAGAAAGCTCGCGAGTGGCGGCGGCCGCGCTCGTGAGATGCGGCGTGGGCAGCGTGAGCGGCATCTTGGGCTGGCCCAAAGACGACGTGGCACCAACAGTGCTAATACCAGAGCCGAAAACCAGGTAAGGGGTCAAGTTGCACAGTTTTGATAGTTGAGTTTTTGAGACGAGGGAGGAAAATTAGACTTTGGTGAAAGACTGAGGAGGTAAAGTAGACTTTTTTCTTCTTTTTTACACGAAATGGCAATGTGATATTGGCCTTGCTTTTTCTCGTAGCATCACGTCGCGCTGGTAACCGGCCTTTCGTCGCGGCAACACGACGGCCCACAACAGAAGGATTCCAGCCAGGCCCAACAAGCCCAGCAGGCTTACCTACCCGGGCCGACGGCCACCTAGGGCTTCCCTCCCCTTCGTCTCCCCACGGTTCTAGAACGAAGGCCTCCGCATCTCCCCGCCTCCAATCCCCACCACGCGGCACTCGCACTCCCAAAGCAGCAGCGCCCCCCACTAGGGTTTAAACCTTTCCTTCCCCCGCCGATCCGCCTCGCCGTCGCGGTCACCCGCCGCCAGACCACCACCCCCTTCCCCGCGCCCCAGCCGGAGAGACGAAGATGGTGGGGCTCGGCTCGATGGGTGGCTACGGGATCCAGTCCATGCTCAAGGAGGGCCACCGCCACCTCTCCGGCCTCGAGGAGGCCGTGCTCAAGAACATCGACGCCTGCCGCGAGCTCTCCGCCATCACGCGCACCTCCCTCGGCCCCAACGGTGAGTCGTCGCGCTCCCTCCGCGTGCGCCTTCGCTTCGCTCGCGCGGGTATTCTGTAGTGAGGCGGGATCTGGAGCGAGCAGAGCGTGTTCGGTATTCGGTGGGTTATTAGCGTGAGGCCGCCGGGTCGAAATGTTGTGGGGAGTGGGCAGGGAGTGAGGGGGATCTGGAGCGCGTGGAGTGGCCTGGTTGTTGGAAACCTATTGGGATACGGTGACAAGGCTGATGAATGTCTGGGTAGTGTGAATGTTTGGATCACAAGCAATTAGTTTCTCTATAGTACTACTAATATTCTGCACTTCGTAAACCGCATCTGACTAAATTTTACTTACATAGATGCTGAAACCTCCCGGTGATCGATTGCTTGATGCTGTAGTTCTACTTGTTTCCCTGATGCAGGAATGAACAAGATGGTTATCAACCACTTGGACAAGCTGTTTGTCACGAACGATGCTGCCACCATCGTGAATGAGCTCGAGGTTCAGCACCCGGCTGCTAAGATCCTGGTACTGGCTGGCAGGGCCCAGCAGGAGGAGATTGGGGATGGAGCCAATCTCACCATATCGTTTGCTGGCGAGCTGCTTGAGAAGGCTGAGGAGCTCATTAGGATGGGCTTGCATCCCAGTGAGATCATCATTGGCTACACCAAAGCCATCAACAAGGTGACTTGCCCGCCTGGCTCCCCTAGGCTTTTGTAACATTGATTGAAACATGCAGTCTGATAGCAGGCTCTTTGTGCTTGTGTCTTGGTTTGCAGACGATTGAGATCTTGGAGGATCTTGTTGAGAAAGGCTCAGAGAACATGGACGTAAGAAACAAGGAGGAGGTTGTGTTGAGGATGAGATCTGCTGTCGCGAGCAAGCAGTTTGGGCAGGAGGATATACTGTGCCCTCTTGTGGCTGATGTAAGCTAATCAGTACCAGCTTATAGGGGGCTTTCCCTTGCATGTCATACTGATTCAACTAATAGTGGGATTGTTCTACCATCTTTTAGGCCTGCATTCAAGTTTGCCCCAAAAATCCAGCAAACTTTAATGTCGACAATGTTAGAGTGGCTAAGCTGGTTGGAGGTGGTTTGCACAATTCTTCTGTGGTCCGTGGGATGGTTCTGAAAATTGATGCTGTTGGTAGCATCAAAAGGGTGGAGAAGGCAAAGGTAAGCTCAAAATGCTACTCTTCATTCACATTGCACACTGATTACACCTGTGAAAGTTCTGTGTCCTTCTTTTTTATTGATTTAAAGTTTTCTTTAATGAAATTGGCAATGGGCGGAGCTCTAAATATTATTTTCACAAGATTACAATTATATGTTGTTGGAAGCTCAAGGATAATCGCTTACTCAGTGGTGACTTAGACATGTGTTCAATGTTTGTATATTTTTTGTTGTCAAGTGAATCACCTATGCTTATGTAGCATAACATCACTCATAAAGCTCTGGCAAACCAATTCATACTTAAAAAGGTGGTTATTGCACAGCATATTTCATTTTGCTTGTTTTGCTCAGTGCTATTGTAAACTTTTCTGCTTCTTAAAATCACTCTTCAGAGAACACTATTTTATTAATTACTGTCTTTCTAGTTCACGCTGCTGCTAAGGGCAATGAATGGATAAGAACTATGATTTTAATTAAATGGGAAGTTATATGTATAACATGGTGCTAGAAATTCAATTCATTATGCACAGGAATCCTAACCAATTACAGCACAGTACCCATCTTTTTCTGTATGATGTCTGGCAGTGTTTCTTTCTGAATTCTAAAACCAATCACTATTCAGATTGCAGTATTTGCTGGTGGTGTCGATACCTCAGCAACTGAAACAAAGGGAACCGTGTTGATTCATTCGGCTGAGCAGGTATTTTCTTACTCTGAGAATCTTTCTTGACTAAAGTTAAAAGTCGTCCCTACTTTTATTATGCTCATGAAAGTTGACTGTGCAAACTGTTTGACATTCCTTTTTGATAATTGTGGATTCATTTCTTATGCATATGCTGAACTTCAAATGGAGCACATGATATTTCTTTGCTTCTGTAGCGCATTGCAAGATTTAGTCTGCAAATATCTGTTGGAATCTATAATACATATGCTTTTGCAGCTAGAAAATTATGCTAAGACTGAGGAAGCTAAGGTGGAGGAGCTTATCAAAGCTGTCGCTGACTCAGGTGCCAAGGTTATTGTCAGTGGAGCTGCAGTTGGTGACATGGCATTACATTTCTGTGAACGTTACAAGTGAGTTTTTGTGCTTTTCATGCGTCCTGAACTGAATAGATTACCTGAATTCTCTGTGCAGTATTGATACTTGTTGAAAATTCCTTTTAGACTGGAGAATTATGGTATATGCTCTGGGTGTGGCCGTTGACCTTATGATACCAATTGCTTACTGATGTTCTGTTTGCAGACTGATGGTTCTGAAAATCAGCTCGAAGTTTGAACTGAGAAGATTCTGCCGTACTACTGGGGCTATTGCAATTGTAAGTTCTGATTTTTCAGATGTATGTGTTCTTGTGGCGTAGTAGCATTCTTATTCTGATTTTGAATTTTCTCCTTTTGAAATATAGTTGAAACTTAGCCAACCCAATGCGGAAGAACTAGGATATGCAGACTCTGTTTCCGTTGAAGAAATTGGTGGTACTCGAGTATGTTCTACTCCCTTTGTGCTTTTACAGAAGATATATCTTTATTCTTCCCTGCCAACATTCATTTTATATTTTATTTTTTATCTATATATAGGTTACTGTTGTCAAGAACGAAGAAGGTGGAAATTCAGTGGCTACTGTTGTCTTGAGAGGCAGTACTGACAGTATACTAGATGATCTTGAAAGAGCTGTTGATGATGGAGTCAATACATACAAGGTATATCTGTGGTATCTACAGTAGATGTGACCTAACCTTTTATTGTATTTTAACGTCCATGTCTATTTAGCTAATCTATCTGAGTTCTGACTGTTTTTGTTTGTACTAGTCAATGTGCAGGGACAGTAGGATAATTCCTGGTGCTGCTGCAACAGAAATAGAACTGGCAAAGAGATTGAAGGAGTTCTCTTTGAAGGAAACAGGGTAAGTTTGTTTCTACCATGATAGTTAATAACTTCTCATTTCATGTACAAGGTAAGAGTACAGCTGAAACTTGTTGCTAGTTACAAAGGAGAAGGATCTTTATATCTAGTATTTGCTTGCTAAATTGGCAGGCTTCATTGACATGTAAAGAATCTAGTAGGAGGCCAGTATTATAACTACTTTTATGGTTCTTGGTCTCCTATTTGTTGGGACACAATGATGGATGGTATTAAAAAAATCTGATGTCTAAGATGCAACATTTTTTCATCATGGTGCTTTTATCTTCAAATCTAGAGGCAACCACGAAGTCTATATAGAGCTCTGTGGTTTAGTTGGCCTTGATCATTTTGGTCTGACAAAATTTCTTTTAATACAATGTTGGTTTGTATATTATGTTTCCCTATAAATCATTTGTTGGTTGCTGTTGATAATTGTACAGGTTGGACCAGTATGCCATTGCCAAATTTTCTGAAAGCTTTGAAATGGTTCCAAGAACCCTGGCAGAAAATGCTGGACTTAGCGCAATGGAGATAATATCCTCTCTTTATGCTGAGCATGCTAGTGGCGATGCGAAAGTTGGCATTGACCTGGAGGAAGGTGCCTGCAAGGACATCTCGACCTTAAAAATATGGGACCTCTATGTCACAAAGTAAGTCAATATGATCAGTAAGTGGTAACAGATGTGGAATCACGTGTATGTTTAAGAATGTTTTCCATCTTTAGTGGTAATTGAACATTTGCTCTTTTGGATGTGGAAAATGTTGCACCATTGTTGGTATACATATGCGTGTCTTCAAATTGGAGGGATGAGTTTGCACATTATGTGTGGCAGTGTAAGCTGCTTATGATGACCTCTTAGCAGATTCTTACTTTTCTTATTTCGCTGTACAGGTTTTTTGCCCTAAAGTACTCTGCCGATGCTGCATGCACCGTGCTACGGGTTGACCAGGTACGGCAACTGTTCTAAATTATTTCCAATGCTTGCTTGCATTTCATATGTCCACATGGTAATACTTGCATAAATATGAACTGTCCAGATCATCATGGCAAAACCAGCAGGAGGTCCAAGAAGAGATGCCCAGCCTGGTGGCGGGATGGACGAGGATTAGTTTGATTGTGATTGTTTCATTTGTATCACGTATGCGAGGTTTCAGAGCAGAGAACATCATATCTTATCTAGGCTTTGGTTCTTTAGAAGTTTTTGGGTGCCTGGAGATCATGTTTGGAAGGGTTGCATGGTTGAATTTGCATGTTCTTGGAATATTGCCGTGCAGATGTATCAAATTATCCATTCCAGGGTTCGTTCCTCAAGTTCACACCAACTGAGCTCATGTAATGGTGTTACTTCAGTTGTAGCTGAAAGGGTGAAAGTTGTTTTGATAGATATTGTCTTGGGTAATGTTGAAATGCAGTTCTTTGCTCCCATGGTGAGCATTCTTATATGTGTAGCTAGACAGATTGGCAGATGGAATGAGTCTAGGATGGTAGTTGGTGGAGGACCAACCATTTCCATCCATCACTAGTTCACCACGAACTGAAAGCAGCATAGGCAATCATCAACCAATGCTCAATGGGAATTACTTTGTTCCATTTGTGTTTGTACGACTGTACCTCTGTTTCATTTTGATTGTCCCTGTAATTTTTTTTCAATTATGTGATTTTGCCATTAACCTTTAACTTAAGGTAAAGTTTGCCCTGTTCATCAAGACTTATCGTTGTCGATTCAGCTATATAATGATTAGTAGTTTATACAATGCATGTGCATTTGCCACTATTTTCTGATTGTTTTGTGGTATTTGCCCATTTTTTAATTAGCAAACCTGTGGAAATTTTGATAGAGGTCAAAAGAATTTTGATAACAAAGCTTAACAAATTTTGCATACATTTCAAATTCGATCATCGTGACTTAAATTTTGCACATGTAAGAAAGCATGGCAGCCAAAATGAAAGTCACAAGGTTATGAAATTATGTTCAGATGCAACAATATGAAGCTGTTTAGTTGCATGGCTTATTTCTAATCTGCTAAGATAAGCTTGGGTACGGATAGATAGGCTAACACGAGCTTATTCCTGAGATTCAAGGGTTCGTTTGGCCAGCTTTCTGGATTGGATTTGGTAGGTTTCTTCAAAGACTTGTAGATTTTGCAATTGAGTAAAATGCACCGTAAACCTATGAACTTAGATGGATGTGTCAAATAGGTCCATCAATTATACAATTAGGTATTTAGCCCTTCAAACTTGCGAACCGATTCACTCCAAGTCTAAATGCTATACCAGCCAGGTTTTACCGCGATATTTAGCGAAAACGCCCCTCTTCTATCTTCTGTCTCACCCATATGACCTCACGCTTCAATTCGTAGATTCACAGTTCGTCAGTTCCAAATTCCTTGGAAGCTGGTCAATATCAGCGTACTAATCACATGTCCCTTTTCATAGCACCACCAAACTTCCCAGGAAAAAATCGCATGGAGTCAAAAAGAAAAAAAAAAGGAAAAAAAATCGCATGGAAGTAAAGCCAAGTTGCATTCCTCATGTCCTTTTTGCTCTGCTTCTGTTGTCAATATATATATATATATATCTCGATGGGTCCGATCTAATCAGCTTCACCGGCCGGCGGCAAGGTGGGCAGCAGCTACACGGTCGTCAGGTTCGAGGTCGTCCCGTGCAGCATCGAGTGGTCGTCCCGGCGTGCAGTGCAGCAGCATCGAGTCCCGTGCATCACTCAAGACAAGCCGCCGTTGTTCTCCTACGAGGTGGTGTTCGTGGAGAGCAGCATCGGGTGGCCGTCGTGCTGGGACGCGTACCTCGTGATGGGTGGTACCAATGTGCACTGGTTGATGAGAAGAAGGGTAAGGGAATATGGGTGAGACGAGAAATTTGAGGGGGTGTTTTTGTAAAATGTTATGGCAAAATCTGGTTTTGACTTTTAGACCTGAAGTGAACGGTTTCACAAGTTCGAGGGGCCAAATAACTGGTTTTGTAGTTGATGGACCTATTTAGCACAGCTGTGCAAGTTCAGGGGCCTACAGTGTATTTTACTTTTTGCAATTCATTTGGTAGGTTTCTGGTATCACCGTAGTATAATTTTATCTTTTAAAACTTTAAACAAGACATCTTTTACACCTTAAACTAGCAAAATCTTTCAAATTACCTTACTGATCAGATTTGGAGCCGTTTTGAAAGTGATTTTGTCTTTTTAGTTAAAAAATTAGTAAATAGTTGCTAAGGTCTACAAAAGAAAAAAATTATAGATAGATTGGAACCGAAAAAATACAAATAAAATATTCAGATCCCATGAAAGTAATCGTAGATGCTTGACAAAAAATAGATTTAGCTTCAGGAAATAAAAAATATCCATAGAAGTCTCTAACGAACTCTCGGAATATTCTTAATTGAAAAATAGATTTAGCTTTAGGAAATAAAAAACATCCATAGAAGTCTATAACAAACTCTCAAAATATTCTAAATTGATACGTAAACGTGTTATGAAAACTTTCCGCAACAAAAAATAATACACAGCCAACACAAAGGCATATCATGAATGCATTCAATTCAACATTATTGTATATTGCATTCATGTTGGTAACAAGTTATATCAAAGTTTTAAAGACATGTTTATACATTGATTAGTGTGTCTTGTGATTTTTTTTGAAATCTTCTAGATATTTTCCCATTCTTCTAGAGCTATAGACCTATTATTTTTAGGTTCTATTTTTTTACTGAGCTCTACATTTTTTTGGGGGGTTTTAGTATCCTATATAATCTGGTCTATCTTTAGATTTCTTTTGGATACAATACTAGATTTTTTGTGGTTTAGAAAACCTTATCAAGTACCAAATGTTTTGAATTGAAGGACAAAAATCACATGTCTTAAAAGTTACTCAAACCAATGCCGAGAGATATTTTGAATTGAAGGATTTTAAATGTTAAGAAGTTTTTTTGACAAGGAAAGACGTCTTAAGTATGAAAAGGAAAGTACACATGTCTTAAGTTTGAAAAAGGAAAAGGAAAAAGTCTACTTTTGGTTCTTCAATTATTGCGGAAGTTCACCTTTGGTCCCTCAACTTTAAAACCAGACAAACCACGTCCCTCAACTTTTGAAACTATGCAGATTACATCTCTCGGCGGTTTTGGTCGGCGGTTTTGCTACAGTAGCAGAGGTTTTGCAGTGAGAGTGGTTTTGTTTTTCTTATTTATTTATTTATTTTGGTTGAATCTTTAAAAAATCATAATAAATTATAAAAAAATTATAAAATAGAAAAATCGAATAGTTTTGGACTCCCCACGAGTAGATATATACAATGAATATATAATATGGTATGCTTTAGTATAAAGTTTTTGCTATATATTATTGCTAAAAAGAAATAT
This sequence comes from Bothriochloa decipiens, assembly GCA_023333625.1. Taxonomy (NCBI): domain Eukaryota; kingdom Viridiplantae; phylum Streptophyta; class Magnoliopsida; order Poales; family Poaceae; genus Bothriochloa; species Bothriochloa decipiens. The sequence continues at coordinate 41,953,398 of CM041633.1, read as the reverse complement.
AGCAAAAACTTTATACTAAAGCATATCATATTATATATTCATTGTATATATCTACTCGTGGGGAGTCCAAAACTATTCGATTTTTCTATTTTATAATTTTTTTATAATTTACTATGATTTTTTAAATATTTGGTCGAAATAAATAAAAAAATAAAAACAAAACATTGGTACTGTAGCAAACTTCTATTAGCAAAACCATCGTCCAAAATCGCCAAAGGATGTAATATGCATTGTTTCGAAAGTTGACGGATGTGTTTTGTCTAGTTTTGAAGTTAAGAAATTAAAAATAAACTTTCGTGATAGTTGAGAGACTAAAAGTAATTTTTTTTTTAAAAAAAATAAGACTATCTCATGCCTTTTCCTTTCCATTTTTCACGGATCCGAGTGCTGGTTGCCCTGGTCATTTGGCCAGGGTTTCCTCAGAGAGCGAGGCGGAGGTAGGCCCAGCCCAGTAGAGTTGCTCTGGCCCCTGGGCATTTGTTGGAGAATCAAAATAGCCCTAAGCACAGGGGCAATCACTGGAAGCCACCGCCCCACCAAAAACTCCGGCGCCCCCGGCTCCCGACGGCGGCGCCTCATCGCGGACTCCGGCGATCCACGCTCGACGGACTCGCGGCGCCCCGCTCGCCGCCTTACATTCTCCCGCTTGTTCGCCGTGAGCTCGCTCTCTCGTGGCGACAACTGGGCGACCGCCGCCGCCGTACGCGCCAGGTGCCCCGGGGTTTTGGTCGGTCTCTTCTCCAGGCCTCAGTCGGGGACCCGCCCTTCGCCGTCGACGAGCTCCGCCAGGTACGCGCACCGCATTCTCTCCCGTTCCTACTGTGCGAAACCGAGTTCCCGAACCCTAGCCTACGGCTATGCGCTCCACATTCTCCCCCACTCCTGCTGTGCGAAACCGAGTTCCCCAATCCTAGCCTACTTTGTTTGGCTGTATTCGGATCTCATCTCACAAGTTTATACATGTATTATGCCTACTAACCTAGTACATTGGTTTTTTTTTCTTCAAATGTACATGTGTACACCCATGCTCTTTTCGCCCGTCTGTTAGCTTGACTGAACATGTTCTGATTTGGTTTCTAGGGTCACCTGCTTGTTGCATGATGATCCTGTATTTTTGCCACATAGGCGAGTGTGTTATCTATTTCTAGCTCTGTGGTCAGGCTGATTAAGCTTTACAATCAGTATGAGTTGGGTGACCAAATAGATCCTGCTGTGTCTGTGTGCTTTCAGAAGCTTGCATGTAACAATGAATATTCTTACTCAGATGTTATCTTACAGAGGTTTTTTTAGCTGCAACAGATTCAGAAAATTCAGGCACTGATGTAATAGTATAATAGTCTTGCTAAAATCATAGGATCATCTCTTGCGCAAGCAATGTTTACAAAGTAATTTGCCCGAAGTCATTGCTGTCACATGGCAACTATGCTTGAACTGTGGCTCTGCCCCTGTTTGCAACATGGGTACCTATGCCTTGTAGAAATGTTTTTGAAACACAAGTACCATTATGTACATTTCTGATGGTGCATTGGTTGGACAATTAACTATGGATCTTGCTTCCTCTGGTCATACCTTCCATATTCTCTCTATGAATCTCACATTCTCTTACTGAAAAAACAACATGATACACTGCTATGAAATTACATCGCTGCAATATATTTAATGTTTCGTTGCATGCAGATTTATGGTCCAATTTGACAAAGGCAGTAGTGGCCAGTGGGCACAGAAAGTAGCATGTGTGATTATTCCATGATTTAATGCTTGCCTATTTCTTGATGTATGCACGTGTATGGGTATAGTCATGGAATCTTTCGTGCGCAATTGTGCAGGTGACACTGTATAACATAATTTCTCTTGGAAAGAAGCTGGAGTGGTGAGTTACAAATGGTTCACAAGGATGACCTGCTGTTGCTGTGTGCGTTCATAGGCACATCAGGTAACCCATATCTAAGTTGATTCCTTTCCTCTTAACATGCTCACTGAAGAAAAAAGATATATTGTACATAACTATCAGTCTTGATCAGTTTAAATGGCTGTTTGGAGTTGGGCCATTTCCTACTTCTCAGTTAAGCTAGCTTTTAATGGAAGTGCTAAGTTTACCTCATTGGGAAGATGAAGAGGTGATTCTATCTAATAAAAGAGGTTGCAGAGATCTGTAAATCAATAGTATTTTTTGTAACATGGTCCCCACAGAGACACTGTAACTGTTTGGAGGAGGAGGGATATACACAAAATAGGCACCTCATTCTGCTACTTTGTTTCCAACTATTGTGAATCCATGTTACGGAGTACTTTTCATACCTTTATAACTATGTGCAGTTAGTCTTCACAATAGTTAAGAGAGCCCTCTCCATAGTGAGTGTATCATGATCATTCATGTCAATTAGATACCTTCCTCAACCTCCTGTCTACTTATCTTACTTGGGCCCCATTAATCTCCTTTTTAAGTTTTAACCCTTTGAACACACTACAGCTGCAATTGGTAGGTGGTGTTAACCTTTCTTTGGTGACTTCTCCATTGTGTCTGCTCTCTAGAATCAGCAGGGATGCCACTTTCTGAACTCTATTTCATCTCATTTTTTTTAACTAAATCAGGATAAAAAGATATCAAGTATATGTTGTCACTTTGCTTCTATTTGAGCCCCTTAAATCATCTGCTGCAAGTCTTTGCCTCACTAAATCATGCATAATGCAAACAATGTCAACAAGTCTGACCCATTGACATATGCTACCTTTGTTAGTCTCTGGATCCTTGCTCTAGGTGTGAGCAGGATCCTTACTCTCATCGAGAGGATAGCACACAGAGATCTCAGAGTTGAGGCAATTTTCTGGGTTTATTTCTCACACCATGCTATGCCAACCTTAGGGGTTGGGGATACATATTTATAGGCTGCTAACTAGCCAAGCATATGCTAAGATGCTAGTCTAAGATGCTGTCCTAGATGCTGTCCTAGATGCTGTCCTAGATGCTAGTCAAGATGTTGTCCTTAAGATGCTAACTGCTGTCCTAAAAAGCAGTCAAGGATGCTTTTACAAAGGACACAAGGACCATGTACTCTTGCAGCACACACACACAGGGACTTATCCATCACTCTCCCCCTAAGTCTTGTGTGACTCCTTGTGAGGTATCTGAGCCATCCCGATTCTGGCGCGAAGTTCCTGGAACTTGACTCGCCCAAGGGACTTGGTCAGGAAGTCGGCGAGCTAGTCTTGGGTGTTGATGTAGTTGGCCCGGACACTCCCTTCCTCCAGGCAGCTCCTGATGAAGTGATACCTCACCCGGATGTGCTTGCTGCGCTCATGGAAGACTGGATTCTTCGCCAAGGCCAAGGCGGACTTGTTGTCCACCCTGAGCTCCACTGCCTCTGCGTCTCTGCCAAGGAGATCGCCAAGCAGCCGAGCCAGCCACAAAGCCTGAGTAGCAGCGGTAGTGGCTGCGATGTACTCTGCCTCGCAGCTGGACAGAGCCACCACCTGCTGCTTGGCCGATTGCCAGCTGATCGGACACTTGCCGAGGAAGAACAGCGTCCCGCTGGTGCTCTTGCTCGTGTCGATGTCGCCGGCGTGGTCGCTGTCGCTGTACCCGATGAAATGTGCCGCGCCGGGGCACCTCGGGTAGTGCAAGCCGTAGTCGGAGGTGCCCGCGACATAGCGAAGGATCCTCTTCACGGCCTGCTGGTGCTCCGTTGTCGGTCGCTGCATGAACCGGCTGACGTAGCCGACGGCGAACGCCAAGTCCGGTCACGTGTGGACAAGGTAGCGAAGGCTGCCCACAATGCGCCGGTACTGCGTCGCGTCCACCTCCTCCGTACTCTCCCGGCTCAGCCTCAGCCTCTCCTCCATAGGAGTGTGGGCTGGGTTGCAGCCGGTGAGACCGCCAAGCTCCACAATGCGCTTGGCGTAGGCAGTCTGGCGAAGGGAGGTGCCGGAGCTGTCCTGGTGGACTTCGATCCCCAGGTAGAAGGAGAGAGGGCCCAAGTCGCTCATCTGGAAGGTCACCCTCATCTTCTCCTTGAACGCCTCGATCTCCACCTCCTTGGTACCGGTGATCACAAGATCGTCGACGTAGACACCTACCAGCAGGGCTTTTCCTCCACTGCCCAGCCGGTAGATGGCCGCCTCGTGCGGGCTTTGCTCGAAGCCCATCCCCTTCAGCGTGGAATCCAGCTTGGCATTCCACGCCCTCGGTGCCTACCGCAAGCCGTAGAGGGCCTTGCGCAGGCGAAGCACCTTGCCCTCCTTGCCAGGAACTGTGAATCCCGGCGGCTGATGTACGTAGACCTCCTCCTTCAGGTCGCCGTTAAGGAACGCCGACTTGACATCCATGTGATGGACACGCCAGCCCTCCTGGGCAGCTAGCGCAAGGAGGAGTCGCACGGACTCCATCCGTGCCACGGGGGCGAAGGCGTCGTCGAAGTCGCCCCCCTCCTGCTGCACGAAGCCTCGTGCCACCAAGCGAGCCTTGTGCTTGACGATGGCACCGGCTTCATCCCTCTTCAGCTTGAACACCCACTTAAGGGTGATCGCGCGGTGACCACGAGGGAGGTCAGCGAGCTCCCAAGTGCGGTTTTGCTCGACCGCGTCCATCTCCTGCTGCATCGCGGCACGCCATGCCGCGTCTCCCTCCGCCTCAGCGAAGGAGCGAGGCTCACCGTCCTCATGTGCCAGGTGCAGCTCCGCCTCGAAGTCGTGTACCGCCAGCCCAGGGACAGGCTGGTTGCCGAGGATGTTGTCCATGGTGCGGTAGCGTAGAGGCTCGTCGTCGTGGTAGGTGTCGACGCGGTCCTCATCATCGGACAGCGGAGTGGCGAACTCCACCGAACGCTGACGGGCCAAAGCTGCTGGTGTTGATCTTGGAGATGCCGGCGCCGGTGCAGGAGAGTGGGGAGCCGGTGCAGGAGTGCGTGGTGTAGCCGGTGGTGGTGGTGGACTCGCTGGTGGCGGAGGCGGTGGAGGACTCGCCGAAGCTCATGGCGAGCCGGTTGCTGAGGAGGACGAGCTCGGTGAAGATGAGCTGCTAACTCCCCCGGCTCCCTCCAGGTGGACGTAGTCGACGACGAAGTCCCTGAGGGTCGAAGCCGAGCCGTCGTCCACCGCCTTGTCCCAGGTCCAGCCTCGCCCTTCGTCGAACACGACATCCCGGGAGATGCGGACGCGCTGTGTCGCAGGGTCGAGGATGCGGTAGGCCTTGGCGCCCTCTGCGTAGCCGATGAACACTCCTGGAGTGCTCCGGTCGTCGAGCTTGCCGACGTGAGTGAGCTCCTTGGCGAACGCCAGACAACCGAAGACGCGGAGGTGGCTCACCCCCGGCTTGCGCCCGTGCCAGGCCTCGTACGGCGTCTTGCTGTCAAGCGCCTTGGTGGGCGAGCGGTTGAGGAGATGGACGGCAGTCATCACCGCCTCCCCCCAGTAGATCGCCGGCATCCCTCTCTGCTTGAGGAGGGCGCGGGCGGTGGCTACCACCGTCTGGTTGCGGCGCTCGACGACGCCGTTCTGCTGCGGGGTGTACGGCGCGGTGAAGTGGCGCTTGATCCCCTCATCGGCACAGTACGTCGCGAACTCAGCCGCCGTGAACTCGCCGTCGTTATCCGTGCGCAACACCCGAAGCTTGCGGCCGCACTCCTTCTCCGCAACAGCTTGGTGGTGCTTGATGGCGTCCGCGGCTGCCCCCTTGGTGTCGAGGAGGATAGCCCACATGTAGCGGAACACGTCGTCGACGAGGAGGAGGAAGTAGCGACGTCCTCCAGGTGTAGCCGGTGTCACGGGGCCACACAGTTCGCCGTGCACGAGCTCCAGCTTCTCCTTGGTGCGGAAGCTTGCTTGGCGGGGAAAGGACAGCCGTCGCTGCTTGGTGAGGACGCAGGTGTCGCAGAACTGCTCCACATGGTCGACGCACGGCATGCCCTGCACCATTTCCTTGTTGCCGAGCTGCTTCAGGGCCTCGAAATTGAGGTGCCCAAAGCGCTCGTGCCACCGCCAGGCCTCATCGTCCCGCCGAGCTGCAACATAAAAGGGTTGCGCCACCTGTACGTGAAGAACATAGAGGCGGTTGCTTCCCCTGTTCACCTTGGCGAGAAGTCGGTGACGGGGATCCCAAATGCGAAGCACGCCGTCGTGGATCTCCACGCGTGAGCCGTTCTCATCCAGCTGTCCCAAGCTGATGATGGAGTTCCTCAACGCGGGGATGTAGTAGACGCCGGTGAGCAGCCGGTGCTCGCCGTTCTTGGCGACGAAGATGACGGAGCCGGCGCCCTTGATCTCCACGGTAGAGGCGTCCCCGAACTTGACAGAGCCTCGAACGTCGGAGTCGAGCTCAGAGAAGAACTCCCGCCGGCCTGTCATGTGGTGGGTGGCGCCGGTGTCAAGGCTCCACCCATCGATCTTGCTGCCGCTGCCGGACCCGCTGCTGAGGAGGGCATGTTCCTTGGGCTCGTCGAGGTGGAGAAGGGCCGCTGCTACCGGTGCTGCTGGAGGTAGCTCGGCGCTCGCATGTGCCATGAACAGAGCTTGTTGCTCCTCCTCTGCCTGCGCGACGTGGGCCTGGGCGCATCGTGGCTGTCTGCAGTCCCTGGCCCAGTGACCAGCACGGCCACAGTTGTGGCAGGCGTCATCTTGTGCCGGCTTGGGCTTCTCGGCGGCGCCGCCCTGGGCACCTCTGCGGGCGCCGCCCTCGGCGCGCCCTTGCGCCCCGGCCTGGGCGCCTTTACGTGGCTTGCCGCGCTTGCCACGCTTGCGGCCGGCTGTTGCGGAAGAAGGCTCCCCCCTCTTGTCACCTTGGCCGGCAGCCCACTGCTCCCGGGTGAGAAGGAGCTTCCCACCAACGGTGGCAGGCCCCGAGAAGGGTTGTGGCTCATCACCGTCGACGACCTTGAGGCGACCTATCGCCTCTTCGATCGACATCATGGAGAGGTCCAGCAGGGACTCGATTGAGCGAGCCATCTGCCTGTACTTCTCGGGGATGCAGCGGAAAAGCTTCTCGACAGCTCTCTCCTCGCTGTAGGTGTCGTCGCCAAACTGCACCAACTTCTGCAACAGAGTGTTGAGACGGAGAGCAAAATCATCGACGTCCTCACCAGGCTTGAAGGCCAGGTTCTCCCACTCCTTGCGAAGTGCCTGCAATGTGGACTTGCGGGCGCGGTCGCTGCCGATGCGTGCTGCAGCAATGGCGTCCCAAGCCTCCTTGGCAGTCCGCTTGCTGGTAAGCGAGAACTGCATCTCGGACGGGACTGCAGCGATGAGGGCATTCAGTGCCCGTCGATCCTGGTCGTAGTCGACGTCGCCGTACCGGACTGCCTCCCACATGTGCAGCACCTGAAGTCTCACCTTCATCACCGCAGCCCACTCAACATAGTTGGTCTTGGTGAGGATAGGCCACCCACCACCGGGGCCAACGTCCCTGGCAACAGCCTGGTACCCGTGGTAGCCACGGTACCGGTCCGGGGAGAGAGAGCCACGCTGCCTACGATGGCCGTGCTCTTCCTCGACCCGTCCACCGCCGTGCCGGTTGCCCTCATGTCCGACACGGCCGTGTGCGCGCTGCTCCTGGCGCTCGAGCCAAGTGTTGGCTCGGCGTGCAGCACACTCGTCCCGCTCGGGGAAGTCCTGCTCGCGGTCCAGTTCGGCGTCCAGCCGCGCAGCAGCCTCCCGCAGACGTATGGCCTCCAGTGCCCGCTCTTCGCGGGCCGCGTGGTTGGGGTCGAGGTTCCCTGCACTCGGAGCGTCGCCGTCGCCGTGCGCGCCTCCTCCAGGAGCGTCGCCGGGCTCGTGGGCGCCTCTTCCAGGAGCGTCGCTGGGCTCGTGGGCGTGCGCAGCTGCCCACTGCGCCGCTCGCCCTCACCCTGCCTGCCTCTCCAGCGGCTCAAGGTCCGGGTCGGCGCTGTCATCAGCAGAGATGGAGCTGTTGTGACTGCCGCGCAGGTCCTCAACCTCCTCTGCGGCTGCACGCGCTGCATCCGCAGCTGCTGCTGCCTCCACCTCCGCTCTGGCTGCTGCCAGCTCCACTTGGGCCAACCTCGACGCCCTCGCTGCTGCTGCAGCGGTTGCTGCCGCCGCTCGCCTGCGCTCCTCTGCCGCGGCGAGGTCGGCCTCTTGCCGACGCCGCGCGCTGGAAGCGGCCGAGTGCTGAGACTACCCTCCTGTGGTCATGGCGCGCTGCTGCACGAGGGGCAGAGGCTGCCAAAACAGCTGCTGCTGGCTGCTGGGGCTGCTGCGAGGTAGGGAGCTCGACTGGAGAAGGGATTGAGCAGGAAATGCTCAGGCTGCAGGATAGTACGGCTCCGATACCACTTGTTAGTCTCTGGATCCTTGCTCTAGGTGTGAGCAGGATCCTTACTCTCATCGAGAGGATAGCACACAGAGATCTCAGAGTTAAGGCAATTTTCTGGGTTTATTTCTCACACCATGCTATGCCAACCTTAGGGGTTGGGGATACATATTTATAGGCTGCTAACCAGCCAAGCATATGCTAAGATGCTAGTCTAAGATGCTGTCCTAGATGCTGTCCTAGATGCTAGTCAAGATGCTGTCCTTAAGATGCTAACTGCTGTCCTAAAAAAGCAGTCAAGGATGCTTTTACAAAGGACACAAGGACCATGTACTCTTGCAGCACACACACACAGGGACTTATCCATCAACCTTGCACAATTGTTGGGGACTAAATAGCTCTCTTAAAATTTTATTCTTGTTGACACCTTACTTCTACTTTGACTTTGAGTGCCTTGAATCATCTGCTGCAAGTCTTATTTTGGTCATTAAATCTTGCATGATGCAAACGATGTTAAGATGTCTTACACTCTTACCCATTGACACCTGCCACCTTGCTTTGTTGACAGCCAACTGCTGAAGCCACATATACTACCCCAAGATAGTTGATACCCGCAGAGGATAAATAGTACTGTTCCACTCAAACGTGTCTCTGTAAGTGATGCCATACTAACGTCAAGTTTCTTTTTTTTTTTTGTTGATTTTGATCCTATGCATGCATTACATGTGTCTTTATTTTTCTTTGCCCCCTGTAATTCTATGTTCTTCTATTATACCTCCGTAATGAAGTGCCATTGGATGTCCTGAAAATCATGTTATTGACAATATTATGGTGTATATCATTTCAGTAGGTTATATGTTTACTTCGGTTTGTTGACTCAGTGCTATGTCAGATGCTGCAATACATCATATACATACTTGTGGATTTGCTATTTGTTTGAAAGGAGACTTTTTATTTTCCCCACTTAGATTGATGTTTGGGTAATTTGTCATCCTTTACTCATCTGATGATTTTGCAGCTAAGTATCTTATATTTGAAGAAGGGCTAGATTCAAGTACTACTCAAATGTTCAATCACAATTATGTGCAAGATCATGAGTTTCAATATATGTATTTGCTTTTTCAAGTACTACTTTTTCGTGGTCGATTTCATTTTACTTTTCATTCCATGTTGGAAAGAAGTGGGCCTTTTTTTGCATTTCTTGAAGTAGTTTATCACTAGTCCATTATTAGATTCACACTGGTATTTTCATCATAGTCTAATGCACTGAAGGTCTTGGTATAGTATTGTCTGAGAAAGCGATCCAAAGGTGTACATCCACTTTTGAATATTTTGTACTTTAAGAATTATTTTTTTTCCTTCTCCAGACCCCGCAGTGCGGGAGCCTACGGCACTGGGTACGCCCTTTTAAGAATTATTTTTTTTCCATAGTATATCCGTCTTCATCTGATGTGAACTTATTTGATGCCAGGTTGCAAGAATATGGTCGGTTGCAATAGGGAAGAGGCCTTGAGGGCCAGGGAATTTGCTATAAAGAAGATGGAAAATAAAGATTTTGTTGGCGCCCAGAAGATTGTGCTTAAGGCTCAAAAGCTTTATCCAGAGCTTGAAAATGTGTCTCAGCTGTCAACCATCTGCAGTGTGCACCGTGCAGCAGAATTAAGGGTGAATGGAGAGATGGACTTCTATGGAGTCCTTCAAGTGGAGGAAGGAGCTGATCAAGCCTTGATAAAGAAGCAGTACCGCAAGCTTGCAATTTCACTTCACCCTGATAAAAACTGTTTTGCGGGTGCTGAGGCAGCGTTCAAGTTAATTGCTGAAGCTTATTCTGTACTATGTGATACTGCAAAGCGAAATGATTATGACCTGAAGAGGAGGAATGGATTCAGACATGTGCCAAAGCCAGCCAAACATCAGCCATCAAAGAGGACTGGTTCACATGAACAGAGCATGGCTGGATCTAGAGAAACATTTTGGACTATATGCTCAAATTGTAATATCCAATACCAGTATTACAGCAATATCCTGAACACCATGGTCCGCTGTCTGAACTGTAAAAAGAATTTTTTTGCATACAAGCTGAATCAACAGCCCAAGGCCACTTCATCAAGTGTACCCAACAGCTCCCATGCTCCTTCAAACATGTTTGGGAATAAACAGCGTGACACTCCCAATCAACAAGGTCAGCCTTTGAAGTCTTCATCTGTAGGTAGAGGCACCGATGTGACGCCAAATGGTTCCTCCCAAGATCCTGCACACATGTTTCGAACTCAACAGTGTGACACTTGCAATCAACAAGGCCACCCTTTGAAGCCTTCATCTGTAGGTAGAGGCACTGATACGAAGCCAAATGGTTCCCAAGACCCTTCGCACATGTTTCAAAATCAACAGCATGGCATTTACAGTCAGAATGGTCATCCTGTGAAGCCTTCTGCAGGCAGAGATACAGATGCAAAGCTGAGGATGAATGTGGCCCAGCGTGATGAATACATGAAAGGGAAAGCTAACGACCCAGAGGTGTTGAGGGGGAAATTCCAATTTTCAACGCTTAATCAAGATAAATCTTCTGTCCCTATGGGAAATGGGGATATGCAAGGAAGGCCGCCAATTTCAGATCCTGCTGATCCAAACATTGTCAACACACAGAAATCAGTTCAGGAAGATGCGTCTGCAGTGCCTGATACTATAGATCTGCCTGGTTCTGCAAAGCCTTCTACTGCAGGTGGGAAAATAGATGGAGATGCAAGGATACATGTTGCAGGTAGTAGATTGATGCCAGATCCTGTTGATCTAAATATTACTGGCAGAAGGAATTTGCATAGACAAGATGCATCTACAGTGCCTACTGGTGCTGGATCCTCTGGTGCCCGAAGCTCACTTAAGAGGAAGATGTATGTTGATGGCAATGTTTGCCTGGGCACCGATACCGACAAGAGGCCAAGGAAGGATAATTTTCCATCTGATGTTGACATGACTTCTGAACAAGCATGTGATAATGGTGTCACTAATGCTGGCATACAATCAGATCCGCCTCATGTGTCCGGCGGCAATGTTGGCACCCAACAAAAGGCAAAAGTTGCTGATATAAGTAATCATCAGGTAAATATCAAGGAGAAAGCTACTGAAACTGATAGTGATCAGGACAATATCATGGAAGAAGCTCCTCAAACTGTTAGCGAAAAGAAGCCTTCCTACACTGAGCAGGTCTCCCTCCCTGATCCAGATTTCTTCAGTTTTGAGAAGATCAGGGATATCAATGTGTTTGAAGTTGGTCAGATATGGGCCCTCTATGATAACCTTGATGGCATGCCAAGATATTATGCTCGTATAAAGCATTTTGATGCCTCCAACTTCAAAGTACATTTAACTTGGCTGGTGTATGCCGCGATGGATGGAGACGAGCAGAACTGGACTGATGAAGAACTGCCTACTGCTTGTGGAAACTTTCGCCTTGGGAAAGAAACTGACATATCAGAAAACAAGGAAATGTTTTCTCACATTGCCTCTTGGTCAAAAGGTAAAAAAAGGAATTCATATGTCATATATCCTAACAAGGGTGAGGTGTGGGCTCTTTTCAAGGGGTGGAGCATGGATTGGAGCTTAGATGCAGATACTCATAAATCATTTGAGTATGAGGTTGTGGAAGTCGTGTCAAGTATGTCAGCCAATGGTGACGCCACTGTTATCCCACTTGTCAGGATTGAGGGATTCGTTAGTTTATTTGCAGCAGCTAAGGACAAATCCTCATTTGTGATACCATCAAGTGAGCTGCTCCGATTTTCTCACTGCATCCCTTTTTATAAGACAACAGGAAATGAAAAGGTTGGTGTTCCAAGAGGATTTCTGGAACTGGACACTGCAGGTCTCCCTGCTGACCTGGATGGAGCATTTTCTTCTGTTACTCTTGACTCTTACATGTCTCTCAGCAAGACAGAAAGGAGCACATCTGTTAATATTAATGTGACCACTGAAAATACAAGTTGTAGAATGGATCTGGGAGGTGATCAAATTGCTCAAAAGGAGAATCACCCTGAAGAGCATATTGGCCACCCAATGTATACAGACAATCCTAAAGATATGTGCCCGGAACAAAATACACCCTTAAAGAAAACTGCTGGTGATGCCAATGAATTTAATGATTGCTCTCTTCAAGGCAACCTCTCGCACAACATATACACATATCCTGATTCTGATTTCCACAAATTTGAAGAAAGTCGCTCCTGTGAGAAGTTTGAGCGTGGACAAATATGGGCCTTGTACAATGATATTGATAAACTCCCCAAGTTCTATGCCTGGATAAAGAAAGTCAGGGAAGAACCTTTTAGAGTTGAGGTGATCTGGCTTGAGTCTTGCCCTAAACAAGATCAGGAGAAACAGTGGTTGGAGCAGGACATACCCATCAGCTGTGGCACATTCAAAATCCTAAAATGGAAAGCTGAGTATGACACAAGCGATACCTTCTCTCATCGTGTATATGTCAGAGAAACCGGCAAAAAGCGGGAGTTTGAAATCCTCCCAGAGGTTGGCGATATCTGGGCTGTCTACATGAACTGGGCACCTGACTGGGTTCCATGCAGTGTTGATGACTGTGAGTTTGCTATCTGCGAGGTCGTCGAGTGCACTGAAGATAGCACAAAGCTGACCTTCCTGGCCCAAGTCAGCGGCTACCGATCCGTGTTCAAGCCTGACAAGCAAAGGGGAGTGCTGGAGGTACATGCCGCGGAGAGGCTGAGGTTCTCTCACCAGATACCCTACTTCCGCCTGACAGGAGAGGGAGGCGGCCGGCTCCATGGCTTCTACGAGCTTGACCCTGCTTCCGTCCCCGACGCCTTCCTGTATGGGGGCACGTGATGATGACGACTAGCAGATGCTGAATCAGATCTCTTAGATGATCAAACCAAACCCGGATTCTGGTTAGTTATCATTATGTCTCATCAAGCGTTAGGCTGTCAGTTTATTTGGTGTACATATATGGCGGTTAGCTTAGTCTACATATATGGAGGTGCCTGGGGGTGGGGTGCCATTTCGTACCAGTGCCTGTGGAAAAGGTCTCAGGTGCTGTTGTGCTGCTTACAGCGCATTGCTGCCTGTTGAGTTAGTTTTGGTTTACCAGGGTCCAGACAATGTCTTATACGCGACTATGTTTATGTTAACTTGTTATATGCTGGTGTGGATCTGTATGTAGCGCCTCATCGCTGCACCGTGGACCGTGGTTTTACTATGAAAAATGTTGGATCTGAAACCTGGACAGTTCAAGTTAATATTAATATACTACTATACATACATGGAGTTGTCTGTAATGTCAGGACAGTTAGCCTTTGAAGGCTCTCTGTGTCTCTGTTATATCATGCACTGGTGAGTGACTATCTTATGTTACCTAGGTAGAAATTTACATTCGCTCCACAGGATGGTTTTCTATATAGCTTATGCCATTTTGGTTTGGAAATCCAGGCAATGCTCGTTCTCCTCCGGGGCTGCGTAGGATCCATCTCGTTTAGTGGAGCGCTGAACCTCTGCTTCCCAGTTACGACCATACCTGAGGTCAAATCAACGAAGCGAGATGGAGCACAGCGTCATGTACGGTAAGAGCAGGCACGAATATGATTTTGGTCAAGAGGATCACGATCATACTAATACGGGAAGATTCGGTCATAAGAAGACTTGATTTGTTGGGCCGGGACGGACATAGCTACGAACTAGTTTATATTGTTTTGTTCAAGAGGATACATGAAAGATTGGTCACGGGAGGACTCAATGCCTAAGCCCCATTCCGGGAGGTCACAGCTTGTCAACCTTGCTGGACGAATGTCCTTGCTGGACCATTTTTACTATTTAGGTTGTTCGACATAGGATATCGATTTGGATGAGTGCTTTTATACTTAAAAAAAATGGTTGCATATGTTTTCATGAGGTATGCACTTGGATGAATGTTTTTTAAACAAGAGTGTTTTAAATAGTACTCTGTCTAGAGTAATAGTTTGGTGGTTGTGTAGACTACATGCCTTTCTATCTAAGGCTGCTTGGCATCAGCGGCGAATCTAGGATTTTAAGCCACGATATGCCTATAAAAAAATTCATACATAATTCGATAAATCCATTTACTAATTCGGTAACAAGGTTTAAATTCATGGACTAAGTGAAAACCATATCCACTAAATACAATATAAATAGTTTAAAAAGCCAGACAGATAATTAAAATATATGTATAATAGAGTAACAAAAACTTACAATGTTATTGTGCTGATGTGTTTATTCGACGCTTTCGAAGAGACATAAATGTCTCAATTATATCATCTTCATCAACTTTAAAGAAAATATCTCGCTCAATGGAAATGACGAGACAATCATCCAAAAGACTATCCTCATCTTATTCCGAGTTTTTGTTTTCACTAAAACCAGTGCAAAAGATACCCTTTCAACACTCGTGGTTGTCACGGGTAGAAACAATACCAAGTTGAGAAGCTCATAGACCGTATCATACTTTATGCTTCTTTGTTTGAACAAGCTCAACTGAGAGATCAACAATATTTGTTAGACCTTTGAATCTATCATCCTGGCATTCAATATAATTATCTAGTTGCAATTCAAGTCTGAGCAAATTATTATTTGGGAAGTCCTTTGGGTAGAACTCAGCTAGTCTGCGTATCCTAGCACAATACCTTTTTATCTAATGCTGCTTGGCATTTTGCTCTATTATAGGAGCCGCAATTTCCAATGTACTAAGGCGTATTTCATCCAACTTATGAAAAATGACTTTGCAAAAAAAAAAAACTAAATAGGTCAAACATAAAGTTGTTCTTTTCCAAAGTCGCTCCCTTCATGTAATACAATTTTCGCAACACCTTATACCCTGCTTTTCCAAGTGGGTGGAAATAGGAAAAAACGTTCGACAACTATTTCAAGAGAGATAGAGAGGAGTTAAGTTATAATTTTTGCCCAACATATAACTCGTAACAATTTTTTCACAATTTATAGATCATACTAGATTTTTTTTCACAGCTCACAGCTTAACAAACAGACCCTGGCTCCATAAAAAAAGATGCACATATCCTTTTCGATAAGCAAACTAATCTCAAAATTAACTAAAAATTAATATTTATCAAGTAATTATTATTGGATAATTATACAATATATCTTTAAAATAAATATTTTATAGATACAAGGATGCTACTCATAATATAGTTAAACTTTAAAATTGATTGTCTTCCCCAAAAATGAGATTTACACGTTCTTTATGATGTACTTCCTCTATCCTAAATTGTAAGTCGTTTGACTTTTTTGATCTCAGTACCGCTTATATTATTCAAAAAATTTGTACGAATATAGTAAAGTTTAAGACATTCTTGAAGTGGTTTGATAAATAAAACAAGCCATGACAAAAGAAATGATATTTTGTATAAATTTTTAAATAAGACGAGTGGTCAAACTTTAGGTTAAAAAGTCAAACGACTTACAACTTGGGATGGAGGAAGTAGCTAGTATTAGAAAATTTTGGATTTCAGTTACGCATGACAACAAAGTTGGATAGAAAACCAACTTCATTTCTAAATGAATGATTATCATGACATAGTGTTAGTGTATATATATAATTAGTTTTTATTTTAAACAAAATAAAATTAGTCAACTATTATCATTCTATCCATTCTCAACCATCAACCAAACAAAAAATTAGCTATTTTTGTTTCTTTTGACACTACCTGCTATTATCTCACGCGCACTTGATGTCAAATTCTGTAAGTCTTAACCAACGTATATTAGAAAACCAGTAAACCACCTTCTCACTCTCCTTCCTCGCTCACTGACGCCGCCGCAAAACCCTCCCCTCGCCCGCCGCTGCCGGACCCCCCTCGCCGGCTCCGCTGCTGCCATAGCTCCGGCCACCGTAAGTCTGCCCCACGAAGCTGAGGCGATCGCCAGTAACACACGCCGGTGAGTCACCCTACACACCCGTGGCCATTCCGTACCATTTCTCCCTCTCCGTTACTTCCCGTGGGCGTGGTCCGGGCTGATGGTGTGGCGAGTGGGGTCCCGTCGCCGCCGCTCACGCCCAGTGCACCCGGCGGTAAGCACCACCGTTCGTCTCGTACCTTCGATCCGCTCCAGCTGCACTCAAAGCTACCGCAATTTGGGTGGCGCCGCCTAGCCTACTAAAGCGGCCGGTGGGGAATGTAAATTAGTCGTGGCTGTAGGGTGCTTGCTCAAAGGGGGCTAAATTTGTTGCCTTGGAGCGAAATTGTTGCGTGGCGTTCCCAATTTCTGGCGTTTCTGGCTTGCGCAGGGCTATAGGACCTGCATTGTTGTCTCCGTCTGAACTCTGAATCCTACTGAAGAGAGGGTGCTACTGCGGTACCGATCATAGTACTGTATTGCTGTGTGGTGGAAAGATCAGCTATCTGTGTAGAAGGTTCAGTCATTTTTTCTAATTGCATTTGCTGTATGTGACTAAATAGCTTAGATTGGAAGATCATTAGTAGCATATGTTTATATGTATAAAGGGATGCATTTTTCCACTATCATTTTTGCTAACTGGAATTGCTGTATTTGACAATAAGTAGCTTAGATTGGAAGGTCATCAGTAGCATATGTTTATCTGCATAAAGGGATGCATTTCCCACTATCATTTTTGCTAACTGGAATTTCTCTATTTGACGTAGGTAGCTTAGACTGTTTCCACTATCATTTTGCTAACTGGAGAACAGAGAACTTGAGGTAACTAACTGGAATTTCTCTATTCTACTTATGCAAGTACTGAATTGTTTCTTTATTTTCACTATCATCATATAAATATAGAGTACTTGATTGTTTCCACTGTCATTAGATAGTGGAAAAATAGAGATTGTATAAAGATATTGTTTCTCTTTTATACAGGTATACTACCTGTATAGAAGGAATTCTAAGCTACTTGTGTTAAATTGTTACCAGTAGCTTAAATTGTTTCCACTATCATTTTTGTAGCACTACCTAAACATCATCAGATATGGTACCTGTATAGAGGATGCATAGAGTACTGAACACAGATGGCTGAATTGCATAAAAGAGAAATTCTCTAGATACAATAGAGAATAGAGTACTGAATTGTTTCCACTATCATCAGATAAACATAGGTAGCTTAGAATAGACAAGAGATTGTTTTCCACTATCATGTAGAGTAGCATCTAGCATATGTATATATGAGTTTGTTCCTGTAACAAACTCTTCTCTATTCTATGGAATGGGCACAATCTCTTGCCAAACATTCAAAAATAAAAACGAGGAAGCTTCCTTTTAATCCAGTTGTGAATTTGTATGATTGAACAGAGACAGTGATTGCAAAACAGTGGTGATGGCTTCCACATGCAAACAGAAAGCATTTTATTATGGGGAGTACTTAGATAAAGCTGATAAGAGTTCTGCTTCCCTGATTTAAGATACTGACATATTGCTTCTTTGTTTTCATTTTGTCCTCATTGTCTTTTATGCTTATCTAGGGATCAAATTTAGGATATTCTTTGTTGTGATTGGTCTATATCTACTTTTCTAACTTTTGCAGGCCTATTCTTTACCTTGTGATAGAACTATTCCTGTCTGAATCTGTGTCCAGGGATGCCTGATTACTTGATTAGCAAAGAACAAGTGAATGGTTCAGATGCACTGTGTTGGTAGTTCTGGTCAGAAACAAACTTGGACCACATCCTCACGAGAGACAAGAAATTGTGAGGGCACTTGTAGACTGTCAGTATGCACTTGTGATACCTAGAGTCCAACACCTGAATTGCTTATCATATGCTATTGCAGTATTTCATAGGTCTGTTGTATCATGTTAAAGTCTATCATTAGTAACACCCCCCCCCCCCCCAACACACACAAAACTCTACCATTAGTGAACTTGAATTTACTTGATCATAATAAATTATTCATCTATCCTGAATTCTTGATGCACAGATATGGTTAGGTTAACAGGCTTTCACACTAGCATCATACTTGTTCTGTTGTCAACGAAACACTGCAATTTTTTGGCCTACTAATACTTTGAAACACTTGCTCAGTTTCTTAATTTTTTTGTCATTTTTTTTGTCACTGACATATCAGATCCTCTGTATATGTGCAGGACCTTTCTGTGTATAATTTTGTTTCATGAAGTGGTCCTGCTTTTAAGATACTTGGCTCTTAAAACACACGCTGATTAGAACATACTAATGTCAGGCTGGTGGCAACACATATCAGGGCAAATTTGACATATTTGGTATGATGGAATGTAACAGAGAAGAGGGTTTAAGGGCAGGACGAATTGCTTTAACAAAGCTTAAAAAGAGAGACTTTAGGGGTGCCCAAAGGATTGCACTCAAAGCTCAAAGGCTTTATCCAGAGCTTGAGAACTTGTCCCAGCTGTTAGCTGTCTGTGACATGCATTGTGCAGCAGAGGCAGAGATCAATGGAGTCTTGGACTTGTATGGTATTCTTCAAGTGGAAGCAACAGCGAATGACGAGGTCATAACAAAGCAATACTGCAAACTTTCCTGTTTGCTCCATCCTGACAAAAATACTCTTCCTGGTGCTAAAGCTGCTTTCAAGTTGGTTTGCATATCTCATAAAATATTGTGTGATCATATTATGCGTTGTCTGTATGACATCAAAACACAGCATGTTTTCAGAAAAGTGGCACAGAAGGATACGCATCTATCAGACAGTACTCATGCAAACAAAGGTGATGCAATAGGACACAGGGTCCCATCTGAGCTTATATTGGTGTTCTGGACCATATGTCCACATTGTCAGAAGCAATTTCTATTCTACCGAAAGAATATTTTTGTCCGCTGTGATGACTGTGGTAAAACTTTTTTTGCAATCAAGCTGCATGAGGAGTCTGTGCCCTTGAGATTCTTACCACCTGCACCTTATAATGCTCAAATGTCACCAGAGATGTTATTATCATGTCACCCAAATCAAAGGCTTGACTGCACAAAGCTTAAAAGTACAGTGGGGGACATGGATTCCAGAGCAACGAGTGCCACACAATCAGATGAACATGTAAAATGGAATGGCAGGTCATGTGATGATGGAGAAGGAAACTTCTCAGAGATAGAAGACGAGGCAGTCCAATTATTGGCAATGGACGAAATCAATTCTCCTGTAGCTGCTGTAGATAAGGATACAACTGAAAGCATGACACTGGAGCCAAACTTGAGTAGAGAAGATGCATGTGCATTGTCAGATGCAAATGCTGCAGGATCATGTAGTCCTCAGAGATTTGACAAGAGAAAGCAAGATGATGGCACAGGCAGTAGCCACAACATGTACTCCTGTAACAATAAGAGGCAGAGGATATTTGATTCAGTTTCCAAGGCAAGGTTAAATGATGATACAACGTGTAATGAGGATGCTGCTAGTTCTGAGAATCAATCTTCTGATCATTGCCCCAGCAAATTTGACAACGAAGAGGAAAGAAATACAGTGCATGAGGAATGTCAGCAAATTTACAGGAAACATATTTCTATGCAGAGGTCAGCTGGCAATTCTATGATTGCCTGTGCTTGTCCTGATATCTTTAATTTTGAGACCTACAGGGATGCCAATCGGTTTGCAGTTGGTCAGATCTGGGCCCTTTACGATAAATTTGATGTCATGCCAAGATTTTATGCTCGAATAATGCATTTTAGTGCTCACAGTGGAAAAATTCATTTGGCTTGGCTGGACCACGAGGCAACTAATAAAGAAGAGGAGAATTGGGCTAACCAAAAACTTCCCATTGCTTGTGGAACCTTTCGCTTACGGACAACAGTAGATATATCCCAAGACAGGTTCATGTTTTCTCACATTGTTGCATGGACAAAGGTTAAGAAAAGAAACTCGTATGACATATATCCTAACAAGGGTGAGGTATGGGCTCTTTACAAGGGATGGAGCAAGCAATGGAGCTCAGATATAGATAGCCATAGATCATGTGAGTATGAGGTTGTGGAAGTCCTATCTAACATGTCAGCTAATGATGGTGCCACAGTTATCCCACTAGTCAAGATTAAGGATTTTGTTAGTTTATTCGCAAGATCTAAGGGCATGTCCTCGTATTTTATACCATCGAGTGAGCTACTTAGGTTTTCTCACAGCATTTCCTTTTATAGGACAAATGGAAATGAGAAAATGGGTGTCCCAAGAGACTTTCTGGAACTTGACACTGCATGTCTCCCATCTGACCTGGATGCAGCATTTTCTTCTGTCACTCTTATGTCTTACATGTTTCTCGGCAACATGAGAGGTTGTGTGTTCGCTGATTTCACCACTGAGAGTGCAGATAATAAAATGGATTATGGAGACGAGATGATTGTTCAAAAGGAGAATCCCTTATTAGAACAAAATGATTGCCACTCAATTTCTACAGATGAAACTGATGATATTTCGTCTGAACAAAATACATCAGAGCTCAAAAAGGCCCATGATGCAAATGAACTTGGTAGAGAAGATATATCTACAGTGCCAAATGCTTTAGGGTCATGCAATCTTCAGATGTTAGGCAAGAGGAAGAATGATGATTGTGCTGACAGTGGCCGCAGGAGGGACTCTTGTATCAATAAGAGGCAAAGTAAGGACAATTCACTTTCTGATGCTAATTCCACTGCTGATAAAACGTACAATGATGATGTTGCTATTGCTAACTTTCAAGCTGCCAAACATGTTTCTGACACCATGGACGGCCAAGGTGAAGGAAGTGCAACACATGAAGGTAGTCAGCAAAAGTACGAGGAAGCTACAGATATTGCTAATCAGACGCATGGCAATCCTGGGTTTGCCTATGATTGCACTGTTAGCATCCGCAGCAGGGACTCTTGTAACAATGACAGGCAAAGGAAGGACAATTCACTTGCTGACGCTAATTCAAATGATAATAAAGTGTGTAGTGACAATGTTGCTGGCAATGAGAATCAAGCTGTTGAACCTGTTCCCAGAACATTGGACTGCCAAGATGAAGGAAATGCAACACAAGAAGGCAGTCCGCAAAAGTACACGAAGGAAGGAACGAATATTGCTAATCAGACGCATTGTAATCCTGTGATTAACTATAAGTGTTCAGATTTCTTTGACTTCGGAACATTAAGAAAACCTAACAGGATAGCAGTTAATCAAATCTGGGCAATTTATGATGATCATGATTGCATGCCAAGAAATTATGCTCAGATAAATCACGTCGATGCTTCCAACAATAATGTTCAGTTGACTTGGCTGGAACATAACACAATAAATTTACAAGAGACCAAATGGACTCATAAAGAGTTGCCTGTTGCATGTGGAAATTTCTGCTTAGGAGAGACATTTGTACTACAAGACCCATCCATGTACTTATCTCATAAAGTTTCATGGGTAGCAGGAAAAAATAAGACTTCATTTGAAATTCATCCTAAGAAAGGTGAGATCTGGGCTCTTTACAAAGAATCAAGTTTTCTGCAGAGCCGAGACACTGGTAATCATCAATCTGTTGACTTTGATGTTGTGGAAGTTTGTAAAGACTCAATGAGTGTTGGTATTATTGTTTTTCCATTGGTCAAAATTGAAGGCTTTGCGAGCCTATTTGCGGAGCCCAAGGATAAAACCCATATTTTGATACCATGGAGTCAGCTACATCGATTTTCACACAGTATACCTTATTATAAAACAAATGGAAGTGAAAAGGTAGGTGTAGAAGGGTTACTGGAACTGGATACTGGTGCTTTTCCTTGTGACTTAGCCACAGTGTTTCCTTCCATTACTCTAGATTCTTTCATCGATCTCAACAAGGAAAAAGGCACTGAGTTTGTTGATATTACATGTCCTGCTCCTGAATTCTACAATTTCGAAAAAGACCGCTCGAGAGAGAAGTTTGAGCATGGGCAAATTTGGGCGCTTTACAGCAGTACGGATACTTTTCCCAACCTCTATGGTTGGATAAACAAAGTTGAGAAGGAACCATTCAATGTACATTTTACCTGGCTCAAGGCTTGCCCTCAGGGGGTAGATAAGCATTGGTTGGAACATGACATCCCTGTGGGCTGTGGTAAATTTGTGATCCGGAATTCAACAACTGAGCATTGTGAAACCTGTGCTTTCTCCCATTTAGTGGTAAGCAGGTGGGAAATTGGTACAAAGCGGCAGGTCCATATTCTTCCAAAGGTAGGTGAGGTCTGGGCCATTTACAAGAACTGGGCACCCGACTGGGCTCCTTCCAGTAAAGATTGTCCTGCCAAGTATGCCATTGGCGAGATCAAGATGTGTACTGAAACTACCACTCTGTTTGCTTTCCTGACCAAAGTAGATGGCCACCTCTCTGTGTTCAAGCCTGATCTGCAGAAAGAAGCACTGGAGGTACCAAGGAAAGAGAACCTGAGGTTTTCTCATCGGATACCATCATTCTGCCTGACAAAAGAGAATGGTGGCAAGCTCTGTGGCTTCTATGAGCTTGACCCTGTTGCTATTCCCGACCTTCTTTAGGAAGGATCTTCCCTGAATCGCTGCTGTTTGATGCCTGACTTGTCTCAAGACTGTAAGGCCAAATGTGTCAACTTCTAGGGTGTTCTGCTTAGCTTAACCTATTAATGTATCCAGAACCATGCTATCTTCTGTTGATATGTATCCTCCTCTGTGGTAGACATGCTTTGTCCAAAGTAAACTGAATATGTCGCTAGTACTGGTATGTACTTTTTATCAGGTCCTCAGTATTTGTGTCAAGGTGGTTATTTGGGGTTGTTGCCGGTTGTTTCTTTTAACCCTTCTTTTCTGTATTTGATTCTACGTCTGGGTTTCATAGGTTCTCTGTAGTTTCTCTCCTGTCATTTGGATTGTTTTTTGCGAATGCCAAATAGTAATGCTGTTGTGAAATTATGCTTTAATATATTTCCGCTCAGAAATATCTGGCATTTTTGGGTGCCGGATACTTTATGTGGCTGTGTAGACTACAATCCTGTAGCTAAACTATAGTAACTATATTATGATTTTTCAGAACTCAGGGAAACATGATCAACATGTTGACAAGTAAACAGTGTTTTATCAGCCGCAATTTCCAATGTACTAAGGCGTGAGGCGTGTTTCATTCCACTTCTGAAAAGTGACTTTGCAAAAAAAAAAACTAAATAGGTCAAACATAAACTGTTTTTTTTTCAAAAGTCGCTGCCTTCATGTAGTACGATTTTTGGAACATCTTATACCCTGCTTTCCCATGTGGGTGGACACGGCAAAACATTCCAAACAACTATTTCTTTTCAACCACTAACTTATAACTTTTGCACAACATATAATATAACTCATAACAATTTTTTTCACAGTTTATAGATCGTACTAGCTTTCTTTTCACAGTTCACAGTTAACCAAACAGATCCCAACTCCATCAAAAAAGATGCACATATCCTTTCCGAGAAACAAACTAATCTCAATTTTAACTAAATATATAATAAAAACTATTAATATTATGATACCAGATAATTATTATTGGACAACTATAAAATATATCTTTACAATAGACATATTTATATAAAAGGATGTTATTCATAAATATAGTTAACCTTATAATTGATTGGATTCCTGAAAAAAAAAAGAGATTTAGACTTTCTTTTGTATGTAACGAGTATTAGAAACTTTTGGATTTCATTGTCTTTTTCAAGGAAAAAGTGTACATGCATGAGCGTGACCACAAAGTTGGATAGAAAACCAGCTCCATTTCTAAATTAATGATTATCATGACATAGTGTTAGTGTATACCTATTAGTGCATATATAATTAGTTGTTATTATAAAATTAGTCAACTATTATCATTCAACCAATTAAAATAGCTTGTTCTATTTATCCAACCAACACTATCAGCTATTATCTCAAATACTGAAAGAGATATGAATTGAGCCCCTTATTCAGCAAGGCATGCGTGCTTGATGTCAAATTCTAAAAATTCCAAAATAAAAAATATCTAAAAGTTCTCATACCAAATACACCCTTCAACTCAACCAACGTTTTTTTTTCTCAACCAACGTTTTAGGAAGCCATCAAAGCCGCCTTCTGACTCGCCCACTGACACTGCGCGAAGAAAACCCTCCCCTCGCCGGCCGCTGCCGGGGTGCCGGCTCCCACTCGCCAGCTCGCCGCTGGAATAGCTCCCGCGGCCACCGCAGGTCTGCCCCCCGCAGCTGAGGCGATCGCCGATAACACGCAGGTGAGCCCCCCTACACACTCGTGGCCATTCCGTACCATTTTCCCCTCTCCGTTGCTTCTTGCATTTTGGTTGTCTCCGCCTAGCACCCGCATTGGGGTAATGGGGTTGGGGGAAACTCTGCAGTCGCGGCTGTAGAATGCTCGAAAGGACAAACTCTGTTGCCCTGAGACGAAATTGTCCGCCGTTTCTTGGATTGTTGGATTGTTTCTGTCTAGCTGATAGTCAGTGCCTCTGTCTGAATCCTTCTGAAAGGGAGGGTGCTACTATAGTGCAGTTGATTATAGAGCTGCGGTGTTTTTTTTTTGTTGGTAAAGATCAGCTGGAATTTGTGCTAACTGGAATTGCATAAATTTGGTACTTTCATTTTTGCTAACTGGAATTGCTACAAAATTATACAGTAGCTTAGATGAAGCTCAATAGCTCACCACTGCATATGCATATATGCTGCTTTATTGTTTGGAGATGATTGGTCACAAGTTTATTTTTTAAAAGATCTCCAAAGACCAAAGGGGTGGGTGCCTTCCTTTACCCAGGTGTGCAT
The DNA here is from genome assembly GCA_023333625.1 of Bothriochloa decipiens. Classification (NCBI taxonomy): domain Eukaryota; kingdom Viridiplantae; phylum Streptophyta; class Magnoliopsida; order Poales; family Poaceae; genus Bothriochloa; species Bothriochloa decipiens. Next base: position 41,928,453 of record CM041633.1, on the reverse strand, counting down.
TTATGCTACTGAACAGGGGAGGGGTTGTGATAGCAAAACAGTAGTGATAATGACTCCCACAAGCAAACTGAACACATTTTCACTGGAGGGAGGGTACTTAGTGTCGGGTACCTGGATAAGAGGAACCCTAAACCCTCGATCTCCAGGAGAAAAAATTCAAGGTCAACTGCCATGAATCCCTCAAAAAGCCCACGGCTGTTCCTAAGCAAAAGACAAAAGCCAAATACTGGGCTGTCGAGTGGTACTAGGCCGACCCACGAACAGGACGAACTGGCCCGTATTCATATCACTCGACGGGGGGCCACGAGTGACGGAAGTCCGGCCGAGCGGACGACCCCCCCCCCCCGGAGTGACAGACGTCCACCCATGCGGACGACCCCCCATCAAAGTGACAGAGCGCAGCACGGACGGACGACCCTCTGTCGAATGCCGTGTCCCTCTGTCGAATGCCGTGTCCCTCTGTCGAATGTCGTGTCCCCTCTGTCCACCTACTCTCTGTACGGGAATTAGAGCATTCAATGCGTCCGCCAACCCCCGCCTAACCACATGGCTACAGCGCAGATACAGTGACCAGGTACAGCGGTCAAATCCACCTTTTACCGCCCATATCCAGAGTATCACCGGTTCGTACTACACTGTAACGCCGTACTGAGCACTGCACACCGTCAAGCGCCCCCTTGAAGCGCATTTACCAACATCCGTACCCTATTTCCCGGGGCTTGGCCTTATCCATTCAGGCCTCGACCCCCTCGACCACCCCTCGAGTCAGATCCCGACGCCCCCGGTCAGCTCTCCAACAACTCCTGACGCGACGTCAACAGGGACTCGCACTCCCTCCACAAGAGCTCCGG
>CM041633.1:41905309-41927592 GCA_023333625.1 Bothriochloa decipiens | reverse complement strand
TTCCTGTACACTCGAGCCTCCCCTTCACCTATAAAAGGGGACGCCAGAGGCTAGTTTGGGACCATCGAACAAGCATCGGACAACACTTAGAGAAATCCGAGCACTCTAGCAGCAGGGCCTAGGCATAACACTTCTAGACTTAGGCCTTGCTCGCCACCCCGAGTTCGTATACGCTCGCTTGTATCCCCTGTACAAGCACTTCGGTGCAAGATAATACAATCTCTCCCCCCCGCTGGACGTATGGCCTTCTTTGCCCTAACCAGGATAAAAATCGTGTGTTCTTCTTGCATCACCATCCGGATTAGGGAGCACACAGTACATATTTACTCGTCGGCTTAGGGCCCCCTAGGTCCGAACACCGACAGTTAGCGCGCCAGGTAGGGGAATCTGCGTGTCACAACCGCTTCCCGCCATTCTCCGGATGGAGACTCCGTACCATCGCTTCCGTTCGCTACGGTGATCTGGTTCGGGAGCTTGGAGTTCATGTCGCTAGGCCACGGCCAAGACATGGTCCTGCTCTCGATCGGAGATCCGAGCGAAAGCAGTCCTGGGTCCCTGCAACGGGCCCCTCACTAGTCTCGTCACCACGCTTCCACACCCAGGAGGAGGCGTGGCCGGCGCAACCACCATTTCCGCTCTGAGTTGACATCTCTCGGCTTCCCCGCTCCTAGCGAAGGATGCAGGGTCCCTGGTTGGGAAACTGGCAGACCTGCGCCTGGGACCAGAGGAGGAGTTGGGAGGTCTCGATGGCGACCTGGACTTCGTCTTCACGATGCGTTCGCCGAGGGGGTCGGGTGTCACCCCTTCGGCGGGCGCGGCCTCAGCGCCACCCGATCTGTTGCTGCACGGGATGTACGGGACTCGCTGCCCATTCCCGTTCGGTCTGGACAACACCGCCAGGACGTACTCCGCCGCTGTACGCTCCAGTCTCGGCGCTTACGAAGACAGTCCCGGGCACCTCCAGCGTACCACTCTGGATTTGGAGGCACCCGCGTCGGTCTCAGAGTGCCCAGGGCCATCGAGGGACCCCGACACGAGACACTACACCCTTGGTACGCTCCGACGACAGCTGGAGGAGGAGTGGCACGGGCAGCTCCCCATCTTCTACTCCGGCAGTCCCGACTCTGACTCTGTAAACTACGAGCCCACGCACGAGTGCTTCCACATCGACGGAGCCCCACGGCCACGGCCGCAGCTGCGGCCACAGAGGGAGGCGCCATCGTCGCGGCGGATCGGGAGGAGCAGCCACCAGCTGCGTCGAACGACGCGCGGTTGCCTCAGGACGCTCAGGACGCCCAGCTCGCGCAAGTTCGGGAAATGCGAGCCAAGCTCGACGAGGACCGGGAGCGTCTGTGCCAGTTCAAGCGAACCCTCGAGCAGGGCGCGGATATCCGCCTGGTGGAAGGGCTCGAGCCAGAGCCTGAGAAGTCCACCGGCAAATCGTCGGGGGGGGGGTGCGGTCGAACGCCCCATCTTCAACCGCACCAGCCAGAACGTCGTCGCAACAACCTTGCTTCTTCGCAACATGCCGGCCCCCTCAAACCCAGAAGCCCGTCGCATCCAGCAGGAGGTTCAGGGCCTCCTCGAGGTAGATTCCGCACAGCAGGCCGAAAGCTCGGCCTTGAGACGTCGAGGGGCGGTTTCGGAGCAACCCCCTGAACCCTCCCGACACGAGAGGGAGGGCTAAGTCCATCAAGCGGATGCCCCCCGACCAAAGAAGGTGATCCCCATCCGTGAATGCATCCACGACGACTGCGAGCCTCGAGACGCACGCCACGACATCAACGAGAACCGCAGACGCAAGAGCGGTAATGCCGAGGCGCGAGGCTACAGCGCACATAGAGGCGGGCGTTACGACAGCGATGAGGACCGACACCGGTTCCCCGAGCCGCCGGGCCCTCGAGTCTTTAGCAGGACAATTTGGAGGACGCGCTGCCGAATCCCTTTCGTCCCTCCACGAGCCTCGTGAAGTACAACGGCGAGACCAAGCCCGAGCTATGGCTAGCTGACTTCAGGTTGGCATGCCAGTTGGGCGGGGTGTGCAACGACCACGCCATCATCCGGCAACTCCCCCTGTTCCTATCGGACACCGCTCGAAGGTGGCTCGAGGAGCTTCCCCCCGATCAGATCCGTGACTAGACCGACCTCGTCAGGGTGTTCGAGGGGAACTTCAGGGGAACCTACGTGCGCCCCGGCAACAAGTGGAATCTCCAGAGCTGCAAATAGAAGCCCGGGGAGTCTCTTCGTGATTTCACTTGACGCTTCTCCAAGCAACGCACCGAGCTTCCCTATATCCCCAACGACGATGTGACCCTGGCATTCATTGCCGGGACCACCTGCAAGGAGCTGGTACGGGAGCTGGGGCGCAACCCCCCAAAGACCACCGGCGAATTGACGGACATCGTCGCCAATTACGTCGCTGGCGAGGAGGCTGTCAGCGCCTTCTTCGACGACGACCAGGGCAAGGGGGAGGCCAAGCAAGGCAATATCGAACGCTCAAATTGGGGTGCCAAGAAGAACAACAAATAGAAGAAGAAAAACCAGCAGGGCAAGCGAGAAGCCGCCCCCGACGATCTCGTGGCCACCGCCGAGCGCAAGAAGCCTCGAGGCCCTCTCGAGAAGGGCCTCTTTGACAAAATGCTAAAGAAGCCGTGCCCCTATCACAAGGGTCCTGCCAACCACAACCTCGAGGACTATCGAATGCTCAGGAAGTACTTCGAGAGCTTGGGCCTCGGGAAGGATGACAAGGAGGATCCCAAGGATAAGGGCGGCGACAGGGAGGACGGCTTCCCCGAGGTCTACGACTGCTGCATGATCTACGGAGGGCCCTTGACTCGGCTTTCCCCACGCCAGTGTAAGAGGGAGCATCGAGAGGTCTTCTCTGTGTGGGTTGCGACTCCCCACTACCTTGACTGGTCCGATACGGCCATCACGTTCGACCGTATGACCACCCGGACCACGTCCCCAAGCCAGGGGTGTACCCGCTCGTCGTCGACCCTATCATCGTCAACACCCACCTCTCCAAGGTACTCATGGATGGAGGTAGCAGCCTCAATGTCATTTATGCAGAGACCCTCGACCTCCTAGGAATCCCGAGGACGAAACTCCAACCTAGCGTCGGGGGCTTCCACGGAGTCGTTCCGGGGAAGAAGGCTCTTCCCATCGGCCGCATCGACCTACCCGTCTGCTTCGGCACTTCTGCCAACTTCAGGGAGGAGACGCTCACCTTCGAGGTGGTCGGGTTCCACGACACGTACCACGCCATCATCGGCTGACCTGGCTACGCCAAGTTCATGGCGGTCCCTAACTACACCTACCTCAAGCTCAAGATGTCGGGACCCAAAGGCGTCATCACCGTTGGCCCCTCCTTTGAGCACGCATACGACTGCGACGTCGAGTGTGTCGAGAATGGGGAGGCCGTCGAGGAGTCCACGATGCTGACGGCCACCTCGAGAATCTTGCTGCCGAGGTCCCTAACCCTAAGCGCCACGCCGGCAGCTTCGAGCCAGAGAAGACACCAAGAAGGTCCTCCTCGATCCCAGCAGCTCCGACGGGAAGGCGCTGACGATCAGTGCTACCCTCTATGACAAATAGGAAGCAGTGCTCGTCAACTTTCTTTGCGCAAACGCCGATATGTTTGCGTGGAGTCCCTTGGATATGCCGGGCATACCGAGGGAAGTCGCCGAGCATGCCTTGGAGATCCGGGCCGGGTCCATGCCGGTGAAGCAACGCTTGTGCCACTTCGACAAGGAGAAGCGCAAGATCATCGAGGAGGAGATTCACAAGCTTTTGGAGGCCGGATTCATCAAGGAGGTTCATCATCCTGAGTGGTTAGCTAATCCTGTACTAGTTAAGAAAAAGAATGGGAAATATAGGATGTGTGTAGACTATACCAGTTTGAATAAAGCATGTCCTAAAGTTCCTTTTCCTTTACCACGTATTGATCAAATCGTTGATTCTACTGCGGATGTGAAACTCTTTATTTTCTCGACGTTTATTCCGGCTATCACCAAATCAAGATGAAGGAGTCTGACCAGCTCGCGACTTCCTTTATCACCCCTTTTGACATGTACTACTACGTCACCATGCCCTTCGGCCTTCGAAACGCCGGGGCGACGTACCAACGATGCATGCTTCATGTTTTTGGCAAACACATAGGGTCGACGGTCGAGGCCTACGTCAATGACATCGTGGTCAAATCCAAGAAAGCCGACGGCCTCGTCGATGACCTCAAGGTCGCTTTCGAGTGCCTCAGGGCAAAGAACATCAAGCTCAACCCAGAGAAGTGTGTCTTCGGCGTTCCTCGAGGCATGCTCTTAGGGTTCGTAGTATCTCGGCGTGGCATCGAGGCTAACCCTGAGAAGGTCTCAGCGATCACCAGGATGGCCCCGATCAGAGATCTCAAGGGCGTTCAGAAGGTCACGGGCTGCCTCGCAGCCCTCAGTCGCTTCATCTCGCGTCTCAGGGAGAAAGCACTGCCTCTGTACCGCCTCTTGAAGAAATCAGAGCATTTCACCTGGACCTTCGAGGCTGAGGAGGCCCTCACCAAGCTCAAAGCCATACTAACCTCGCCTCCGGTCCTCGTACCCCCCAACCCAGCTAAGCCCCTCTTGCTTTATGTCGCCGTGACTACCCAGGTGGTCAGTGTGGCCATAGTGGTCGAGAGGGAAGAAGAAGGGCACGCATTGCCCGTCCAGCGGCCCGTGTACTTCATCAGTGAGGTACTCTCGGAGACCAAAATCCGCTACCCGCAGATCCAAAAGCTACTCTACGCCATCGTCCTCACGCGACGCAAGCTCCAACACTACTTCCTCAGCCACCCGGTGACTGTGGTCTCGTCTTTCCCTCTCGGGGAGATAGTCCAGAACCAGGAAGCCACGGGGAGAATCGCCAAGTGGGCGGTCGAGCTCATGGGCGAGGCCCTCACCTACGCGCCACAGAAGGCCATCAAGTCCCAGGTGTTAGCAGACTTCATCGCCGAATGGGCCGACACTCAAGTTCCCCCAGCACAGATTCAATTGTTTGGCGTACGGAGCCCCCAGTCAACTGTCCCTGAGAAGAATGGAGCTCTGAAGAGAAATTGTGGCCATTCAATTCCGTGATACTCTGATGTTTGTAAGTGTTAATATAAATATGTTTTCGCTATATATTATAATACATTGTTTTTCTGATATATCCATTTTTGTTGTATGTGTGGACTTTCTGGGCGCACATATGACGACCTCTGGTCTTCCTTTGGGAACCATGGTGTTATACGGCGTATCGCCCGACGGGTCAAGACCTACGTCCTCTACGGCGACGACAAGGAGCTTTATCGACGGAGCCCCACCGGGGTCCTTCAGCGCTGCATCACCATCGAGGAGGGAAGGAAGCTGCTCAAGGACCTACACTCGGGGGCTTGCAGCCACCATGCTGCTCCAAGGACCCTTGTCGGAAACGCCTTCAGGCAAGGCTTTTACTGGCCGACCGCAGTCTCCGACACCATCAGCCTAGTCCGCTCATGTGAGGGGTGCCAATTCTGCACCAAGAAAACGCACCTCTCCGCTCACGCTCTACAGATGATCCCCATCACGTGGCCCTTTGCGGTGTGGGGGCTCGATCTCGTCGGGCCCTAGAAGAAGACAACCGGGGGCTACACCCACCTGCTTGTAGCCGTCGACAAGTTCACCAAGTGGATCGAGGCTCGGCCCATCACCAACATCCGGTCCGAACAGGCGGTTCAATTCTTCACCGACATCATCCACCGCTTCGGGGTCCCCAACGTCATCATCATCGACAACGGCACGCAGTTCACCGGCAAGAAGTTCCTAGACTTCTGCGACCGTCATCACATTCGTGTGAATTGGTCCGTAGTCACCCACCCTCGAACTAACGGCCAGGTCGAGCGTGCCAATGGCATGATTCTCCAGGGGCTCAACCAAAGGATCTTCAATCCACTCATTCCCTCCCTCGAGGGGCAAGCGTACGCGCCGAAAACTTTGTGAACGGCCAACTCAGGCAGAGCAAGAAATAGAACATTGAATATAAAACATATATAAAAGGGGAACACGCATGTTTTCTCAGAACCCGACGTTCTCCTTCTCCTGCGCTTCGATGCCCTACTTTTAATTAGTCAAAAACGCCTCAAATCCCTAAGGTTCGAGGGTCGTTGAGCCGGGAACTCACCTATGCCTCTGCGCTACGGTACCTCCACTCACTCCCCCCTCGAGGGACTCGAGCACGCGTCGAAAACTTGGTAAAAGTGGGAGTCAAACAAAGGGAGATAAGAAACTCGAGCTAATAAATACCCAAAAGCATCCGGTATGATGCACATCAATTTTAAGGCTCTCAGGGCCACGATATCACCAAGTCACAAATCCAACCTATTACATGGACCCCTGTCCAGATTTGGCTCACAGGCCCTCTTCCCCATCAACGTCGGGAGGGACAACCTCAGGCTCGAAGAGCTTCGCCAACTCGGCGCCTCGATCAAGGCCAGATGCGTCTCATGATTCTCGTCCTCAGTCTTGTTGGGGTCGGAGATGAAGCCTTGGGAGACAATCGCCATGTCATACGTGAAGCCTGAGCAGACGACCGCCATCGCCCTCTTCACGCCATGATGGAGTGCGTCGCGAATCTGCTCCCGCACGGCACGGCCGAGGACGTGCATCCACCGGAGATAGGGGTCCCCATGCACGTCACGCTCAACCTCCGCCTCAGGGTCGACCCCAGACCGTCGCAGACCGAGTCAATGGCTCCTCAGAGCTTATCGGTCAGCGTTGCCTCCGCCCAGTAGAGGTCTTGGAGCGCCTTGGCATCTTTCTGGGACTGAAGCCTCTATTCGTCGAGGTCTGAAATATAAGACAAGGGTCAGCCACGACAAGCAGGATGGCAAAAGCAAAAATTCAAAGGCTAAAGAAGAAGACTCACCAGTGACATGGGTATCAAGGGCCGTGTACCTGTCCTTTAGCTCGGTGTACTCCTTCTTGGCCACCTCTAGGGCATGGGCAGCCTCCGTCTCCTTCACCCTCAGGTCCTCGATAGCCCTACCGGCAAGCGCGATGGCCTCCTCTTTCTCCAGGAGGGTCCCCTTCAACGACGCAACCTCAGCGGTCAAGGACTGCACATGGAGGTTCACCTGCCCAATCATGACGTCGAGGGAGTCGCGCTGACGGGAAGCTTCGGCAAAAGTCGCCTCAAGCTCCTGGACGCGCGACGCCGACACCTCGAGTTCCCCCTCGAGCTTCTTGACCCGCCTTCTAGCCTTCTGCGCCTCCTCCCAGGCCTTGGTGGCGTCCTCCTTGGCCTGGGTCGCCTCCCCAGGGGCCGCGGCCGCATCTTCCTTGGCCTTCCTCGCCTCTTCCCAAGCCTTGGCCAGGTCTTCCTTTGCCTGCGTCGCCTCTGCCTTGGCCGCCTCGAGCTGGTCCTGCAGCAACGGGACCCTCCCCCATCCGCCCTTGGTCATGTGAATGAACCGGGACTTGATCTGGGAGCGTCTCCTCAAGTCGTGGGCATAGAAAACACCAGGGTAAGCATCAAGCGAAAAGCGAATCAACTCAATGATTTGGTAAAAGAAGATCGTATACCGCGAAGGCCCTCGAGAGGTCTTCGCTGGCGACGTTGACAGCCATCGTCATGGCGTGCTGTATCCAGGCCCGGAACTCCTCGACGTGCTCCCAGCGCACGACCTCCGTCGGGTCATTCATCTCGAACATGACCGCGTCGGGGTCCGCCAGTTCCCGGAATTGGAGGGCCTCTCGACCCAGTAAGGGACGTCCGCCTCGACCCTCTCCTGCACGTCCGCCGCGATGTTGTCCACCATTTCCTGCGAGCCGCCGTGACGAGCCATGCGAGTGGCAAGCATGGGGAACGGAACCTCGGCCTCTGATCCGGCCCCGAGGACTCGGCCTCTCCCAACTGCTTCCCCCGGAGAAGTAGCCAGGGGCGTATGCGCTAGGGCCATACAAGAAACTCCTGGCGGCGGACGACCCGGATGGTGGCGGTCGAGGCATCACTGCCAACGCCACCACTCCGGGCGCCGAGGCCCCCTCTGGGATCGGGTGCCCAATGGGTTGGGCGACCCTCACCCGCGTCGGGACGCGTTCCTCCGTCGGTACCTCCGAGCGCCGCGGGGACGTTAACCCCGGCAGCCGGGCGTCTCCGCGCCCCGCGTCCAGCAGGACCTCCTCCTCCTCCCGCCGATGCGGCGAGGATAGACTTACGGTGGCCGCCTCCTCCTGTTGTAGCCGCAGCGGGCTCGAGGCCGCTCGCGCCTCCTGTGACCCACCCTGTTGAGGGTGCCGCGACTCCCTGCTGCCGCTGATGCAGCTCTGATGGCCGCTGTTGTTGCTGTTGTTATTGCTGCTGCCACGGCGGCGAACCCGAGGCCTGCCGCTCATCCTCTTGCCGCTTTTACAGCCGCTCCTGCTTCTGCTGCTCCTCTAGCTCGTGCAGCCCTGGGGCCACGCTGGCCACGGCTACTGCGGAGGGGGTGTGACCCCCACTTCCTGGGGGCGGTCCGTCGCTCCCTCCGCGTCACGGGCAGAGGAATCCGCCCCCTCGTCCTTGATGGTGATCAGGGCCTCCTCCGTCGACCCTGGCACCCGGCCGCTGGCTACGCCTTCGAGCCCAGTGGTGCCGGGAGGCACTTCGGTCCGCTCCCGGTCTTGGGCAGTGTCCCCACCCGCCACGGTCCCCGGGGCGCTCGAGCCTGCAACGGCAGCAATGCCCGTCAGCCTGCCCCGAGCCATAGCAGCGCGGGCCTTCACAACCCAGGCAATCACCGCCGCCGACCGAGATATTGAAGTAGCACCTGGTGTTGACGCCGCCGTCCTTGCCGCGGCATCGATCTTGAGCCGCTTGGCGAGGGAGGGAGCCGCCGCCTCTGGCGCGCGCTTGACCCTGAAGCATATATGAGTGAGAGACATTGAGGATCCCATAAAACGTCAAAGAAGGGAAAAGAAGCCACAAGGCGCCGAAAACTTACCCCACCGGGATGAGGGGCGCCCTCTTGGCCGCCTTCGAACTACTCGGGGGCTTCCAAGCCCCCTCCCCGACGGACCCTTGTCGGATCCGGAGCCGCTTGGGGCCGCGACCAACGACGTTCCCGGCGCCCTTTGCTCCTCCGAGGGTGACCGACCCCGGGTCCGCGCGCCATGAATCGAAGTTCTGGTACGGGGCGGCGACGTGCTCGACTTGCCCCGCGACGAAGACGGTGGAGTTCCCCCGCGCGTACGCCACGACGTCGACCCCCTTGGCTCGAGGGGTCGGTCATCCTCTCCTCCCTGGGCTGCTCCGGGGCCCTCGCCTCTCGGCCCTTGATGGGCGCCGAGGCCACCCTCGAGGCCTGAGAAGATGACCACGCCCCGACAGTTCCCAGCGTAGAGGAGGCATTAGCTCGTGCCATTCGGGGCACCAAGGCGTCGAGACGCACCTGCACCCCTTGCGCCTCTGCTTCGCCCGGCGTCGATCGCACGCTAGGTGCTCGAGGCTTTGTTTTTTTTCTTCTTCTCCTCATCCTTGCTCTTCTTCTGTTGCTGGGCAGTGAAGCGTCTTGCCCGCCGACCGGGATCTTCCTTTACCGGGATCCCGGCATTCAGCCCCTGCTCCTGGAGAGTCCTCAACGCGTCGAGGAGGGGGTTTAGCCTCGCCTGGAGATCTCTCGCCACGCCGTGTGGCCAGTGCTCCGGGTGCGCCGCGATGGTGCGTCCGATGTAATGCGGCAGCCAACCCTCGTCGTTCCGGACGTAGAACCACCAGGCGTGCCATCCGCCGTGGTTGGATATCAACCCCGTCGGGATGAACAGCTCCACCAGCTTCAAGGACAAGTTGCAGCAGCCGGCACGAACGACGCTTCTCCTCCCCTGCGATACCGGCTTGGTGAAGAGCTCCCCCTTGAAGAGATGGAGCCACAATTCCCAATGCGGCTCCATCCCCAGGTATCCCTCGCAGACGGCTGCAAAGATTTCCGTGGTGGAGATGGCGTTGGGGGAGAAGTGTTGGAGCTCGACCTCGTAGTGGTTGGTAACACCCGCATGAATCGGCTCGGAGGCGACCCGAGCCCCATCCGGTGGTACTTGACGAAGCTCACCACATACCCCTTTGGCGGGTTCGGCTCCAGGTCCTCCCTCGGCGGCACCATCCACTCCGGCTGGTCGGCCGAGACGGCGGGGCAAAGAAGCCCGTCATCTACCAGCTCCCCGAGCTCCCACTCTATCACAGCCGACGGGAGCCAATCCTCTAGAGGAAGAAGCTCTGGCGCCATGTCGACACCACGGATCTGCTCGGCGGATGGACGGGAGGGAAGATTTCCAATCTCTCTCTCTCTTTCTCTCTTGCGCTAACAAATAGGGCGACTATGCTCTCCGGCGGCGACGGCGATGAAAGCTGGAAGGCAAGATGGGGAACGGACGAAGCCCTACCCCCCCAAATTTATAGGCAGGCCGAAGAGCAACGGGCGGATCCGACTGGCAGACAAGTAAAATCTCGCATTTATTGCACCTACCTAACCAATCCCTCGATTCCCGGGAATAAGAACACGCGTCGACCGCGCGGGCTCTAGCCGTTGCATGGGTCCACCACGACCGTGCCACTCTAACTTTCGCCTAAAAAGACGCGCCCGACGGACAGAAGGAGTCATCCACGGAAGGAGCCTTCCACGAGAAGGAAAAGCAGGCCCAGGCCCCACGAAAAATCTCGAGGGAGCGGAGGCTGGCCCTTGGTCAGGGTTCGACAGCCTCCCTCGAGTACCTGAGTCAGGGATGACCAAGGGGGAGCCGACACGAGTCCCTTGCTTGAGAACGAACTCTCGAGGCCCCCTCAGACATTTTCAAGGCAAAACGAAAAGACAATTATGGAATCCCCTCGGAGGGAGGCATCGAGCCACCGAACCCTATTGAACGGGATCGGGATCTGTAGACCATTTGTTTGTTTCAATAAGAGCGCCCCCGCAGCCACAAGTCGACTCCTATCGAACAGGGCACGAGCTCTTGCTTGAATTTCCCGATAACAGCTCACCCGAGGACGTCGGAGCTCGCCCAAATGAGGGTAGCACGACGCTTCTCACCCCTCCTCCTGACGAAAGGGAGCGTGAGGGTCGAAAGAAAAAGACGGCTTGTTCCTGATCGACCTCGATGAAAGAGGCTTGGGGGTTCGCTCGCAACCGGATGGCCTCGACGAAAGAGGGGCTCGACCACTTGAGCACCCCTCGACAAGAAAGGCATAAAGCCCTCAGGAGAGTATTCTACTCCCCGAGGGCTCGGGGGCTACCCCCGAAGGGTACGCTCGCGCGCACCCTTCAGAGAACGACAGACGCTACGACCCTAGTTCATGAGTCTCCGCGTGAGCCAGCACTCGCGCAGAGACTCGGGGGCTACTATCGGGTACCTGGATAAGGGGGTACCCTAAACCCTCAATCTCCAGGAGAAACAATCCAAGTCAACTGGCATGAATCCCTCAAAAAGCCCACAGCCGTTCCTAAGCAAAAGACAAAAGCCAAACAGTGGGTCGTCAAGTGGTACTAGGCCGACCCACGAACGGGACGAACTGGCCCGTATTCATATCACTCGACGGGGGGCCTCGAGTGACGGAAGTCCGCTTGAGCGGACGACCCCCCTGAGTGACGGACGTCTGCCCATAAGGACGACCCCCGTCGAAGTGACAGAGCGCAGCACGGACGGACGACCCCCCATCGAATGCCGTGTCCCCTCGGTCCACCTACTCTCTGTACGGGAATCAGAGCATTCAATGCGTCTGCCAACCCCCGCCTAACCACATGGCTACAACGCGGATACAGTGACCAGGTACAACGGTCAAATCCACCTTTTACCGCCCATACCTGGAGTATCAACGGTTCGTACTACACTGTAGCGCCATACTGAGCACTGCACACCATCAAGCGCCCCCTCGAAGCGCATTTACCAACATCCGTACCGTATTTCCCGGGGCTTGGCCTTATCCATTCAGGCCTCGACCCCCTCGACCACCCCTCGAGTCAAATCCCGACGCCCTCGGTCAGCTCTCCAACAACTCCCGACGCGATGTCAACAGGGACTCGCACTCCCTCCACAAATGCTCCGGTCTTTCACTGACCATCACCGGCATCACCATGACGCACCCGAAGTACAACCACCATCTCCAAGCACGTCGCTACAGGGCAGGCCATGCCCGGTGCACGCCTCTACAGCGACTATGACACGATTGGCATCACCCCCTTGACGTCATCCCCTACGACAGCCCTAGGGTTCCTGTACACCTGAGCCTCCCCTTCGCCTATAAAAGGGAACGCCAAGGGCTAGTTTGGGACCATCGAAGAAGCATCGGACAACAATTAGAGAAATTCGAGCACTCTAGCAGCAGAGCCTAGACATAACACTTCTAGACTTAGGCCTTGCTCGTCACCCCGAGTTCGTATACGCTCGCTTGTATCCCCCTGTACAAGCACTTCGGTGCAAGATAATACAATCTCTCCTCCCGCTGGACGTAGGGCCTTCTTTGCCCGAACCAGGATAAAAATCGTGTGTTCTTCTTGCATCACCATCCGCATTAGGGAGCACGCAGTACACATTTACTCGTCGGCTTAGGGCCCCCTAGGTCCGAACACCGACACTTAGCAATGTTTAGAAGCCATCCGATTAATCATGATTAATCATCCGAATCGTCCCTTGGTGTTCAATTTGAGGGTACCGACGCGATTAGCTCTACTAATCACGATTAATCTTATTGGTGCAACTCAGGGTGGACGTAACTTGCCTAGGGGTGATGCTGCTTTTGCTGCCCCTGTGAGGCATACTTATATGCTAGGAACAGGAAGCATCCACAAAGGATTTTCTAGGGTCAAAATTAATGATGGAAAATCTTGCTTGTTTTGGGATGACTTATGGGGAGATGACACTATTGCCCATAAATACAGCAAAGAAAAGACAGATTTCTTTTCAGAAGGGACTCTCTCAGACTCCACTGCATGGCCTTTTCCACTCCATTACTTTGCTCCTTTATTTCAATTTGCTTGTCCTCGTTGTATTTTACGCTTATCTGATGATCAAATTTAGGATCTGTTGATGAAATTTAGGATCTCTGTTTGTTGAGATTGGTGATTGGTCTAATAATACTCTGGTATCTAGGTTTTATTGGACACTGCAACTATTCCTGTTTAAATTTAAGCCTGATTACTTAATTAGCAAAGTAATGGTGAATGACTGAAAAGTTGTTTTGCAGTAGTTTTGATCACAAACAAACTTGGATCACATCATTTTTGCTCTGGAACGAAATTCTTGCGTGGCGTTCCTAATTTCTGGCGTTTCTCCAAATGTTTTTTTTATGAAAAGGGGAATGTAGTCGTGGTTGTAAAATGCTCAATGGGGCTAAATTTCTTGCCTCGGAACGAATTTTTTTTGTTCCTAATTTCTGGCATTTCTCCAAATGTTTCTGCAAGGATATAGTACCTGCAGTGTTATAGTACTATACTGCTATGGTTTGATGGAAATATCAGATATATGTGTAGAGGGATGGGATGCATTTTCCACTATCATTTTCCCTAACTGGAATTGTTGTGTTTGACATAAGTAATTTAGATTGGAAGATCATAAGTAGCATATGTTTATCTGTATAAAGGGATGCATTTTCCACTATCATTTTTGCTAACTCGAATTGCTCTATTTGACATAAGTAGAAGTACTCCCCATTTAAGTACTCCCCAGAAAGGTCACCTTCCTGGCCCAAGTCAGCGGCCGCCAAACCGTGTTCAAGCCTGACAAGCAAAGGGGAATGCTGGAGGTACCTGCCGAGGAGATGCTCAGGTTCTCCCACCAGATACCCTATTTCTGCCTGACAGCAGAGGGAGGCGGCAATAAGGGCGGCCCTGGTGCAAGCGGTAGAGCTTTACCGCCTGTGACCAAGAGGTCCAGGGTTCAAGCCCCAGCCTCTGCACATTTGTGCAGGGATGGCTGCTAGCTATTTTCCCTTCTCCAGACCCCGCAGTGCGGGAGTCTATGGCACTGGGTACGCCTTCTAGCAGAGGGAGGCGGCAGGCTCCGTGGCTTCTACGAGCTTGACCCTGCTTCTGTCCCTGACGCCTTCTTGTATGGCAGATGCTGAAGCAGATTTCTTAGAACCAAACCTTGATCCTGGTTAGCATTTCTGGTTAGAATTATGTCTCAAGTGTTAGGCTGTCAGTTTATTCGGTGTACATATATGGCGGTTAGCTTAGTCTACATATATGGAGGTGCCATTTCGTACCAGTGCCTGTGGAAAAGGTCTCAGGTGCTGTTGTGCTGCTTACCGCGCAATGCTACCTGTTAAGTTAGTTCTGCTTTACCAGGGTCCAGACAATGTTCAACGTTAACTTGTTATATGCTAGTATGGAGCCGTATGTCACGCCTCATCACTGTACCCTGGACCGTGGTTTTTACTATGCAATCTTGGATCTGAAACCTGGGCAGTTCAAGTTAATATTAGTACTATACATTGAGTTGTCTGTAATGCCAGGACAATCAGAAATATGCCTTTGAATGCTGTCTGTGTCTATTGTAGCATGCACTAGATAGAAATTTGCATTCGCTCCACAGGACGGTTTGCTGCCGGTGTTGGCTCTGCTTGCTGAAACGAAATAAAAAATGTTTCCCAATTGTTTCAAGAGATAGAGAGAGGAGATATGTTTCATAGTTATTTCAACCAAATATCTTGCAACCTTACGTAACATATAACTCACAACAGTTTTTTCACAACTTACATTTTGTAATAGTTTTTTACATCTTACAGCTTAACCAAACATCCCAACTCCATCGGAAAAAGATGGATATATCGTTTTTCGAGAAAAACCGATCTCAAACTTAACTAAATATATAATAAAAGCTATTAATATTTACAATACGAGGTTTTTATTTATAAATATATATAGTTAACTTTAAAATTGGTTGGCTTCTCTAAAAAGTGAGATTTACACTTTCTTTAGGATGGAAGGAGCTAGTATTGGAAAATTTAGGATTCTAATATCTTTTTTTGCTAGGAAAAAAGGGTAATGCATGACCACAAAGTTGGATAGAAAAACAATTTTATTTTATTTCTCAAAAAATTAATGATTATCATCATGACATAGTGTTAGTGTGTACTGCACTGAACCGCCCTCAAGCAAAGCCGCCTTTTCACTCGCTCACTGACGACACGGCGCCGCAAAAGCCTCCCCTCGCCGGCCGCTGCTGCCGGCTCCCTCGCCAGCTCGCCGCTGTCGTAGCTCCGGCGGCCACCGCAGGTCTGCCCACCCACAGCGGAGGCGATGGCCAGTAAAACGCCGGTGAGTGACCCTACACAGCCGTACCCTTTCCCCCTCTCCGTTACACTTCTTTCTGTCTGGGATGATGGATGTGCGTCGGCGGGTCGCTCGTCGCCCCCGGTAGGCACGACCTTTACGCCGCTCACCCCCAATGCACCCCAGCGCCCAGGTTACTACCGTTCGTCTCGTACCTTGGATTCGCATTTTGGTTGGCGGCGGTGGGGAATGCAATTAATCGTGGCTGTAGGATGCTTGCTCAAAAGGGGCTTAATTTGTTGCCTTGGAAAGAAATTATTGCGTGGAGTTCCTAATTTCTGGATTTTCTCGTTTGCGCAGGGCTGTAGGACCTGCATTGTTGTCTCCGTCTGAATAATCATACTGAAGAGAGGGTGCTATTGCGGTACTGATCATAGTACTGTATTGCTGTGTTGTGGAAAGATCAGCTCTGTATATAAGGTTCAGTTTCCCACTGTCATTTTTCCTAACTGGATTTGCTGTATGTGACAACAAGTAGCTTAGATTGGAAGATCATTAGTAGCATCTGTTTATGAGTTTATCTGTATAGAGGGATGCATTTTCCACCATATTTTTTTGCTAATTGGAATTTCTCTATTTGACATAGGTAGCTTAGACTGGAAGATCATCAGTGCTCTGTTTCAGTTTCAGATTGTTTATCTGATAGAGAAATTGTTTCCACTATCATTTTGCTAACTGGAGAGTAGAGAACTTGAGGTAACTAACTGGAATTTCTCTATTTAACATACGCAATAATGCAAGTACTGAATTGTTTCTTTATTTTAACTATCATCTGATAAACAGAGTACTGAATTGTTTCCACTATCACCAGATAGTGGGAAAATAGAGATTGTATAAAAGATATTGTTTCTCTTTTATACAGGTATATGCTACCAATATAGAGGGAATTCTAAGCTCCCTGTGTTGAATTGATACCAGTAGCTTAAATTGTTTCTACCATCATTTGTGCACTTTCTGTGGATCATCAGATATGGTGCCTGTATAGAGGATGCATAGAGTACTGAACACAGATAGCTGAGTTGTATAAAAGAGAAATTCTCTACAAACAATAGAGAATAGAGTACTGAATTTTGTTTCAACTATCATCAGATAAACATAGATAGCTTAGAATAGACAATAGATTGTTTTCCACTATCATATAGAGTAGCATCTAGCATATGTATATATGAGTTTGTTCGTATAACAACCTCTTCTATATTCTATGGAATGGGCACAATCTCTTGCCAATTCGTTCAAAACTAAAAACAAGGAAGCTTCCTTTTTGTTCCAGGTGTGAATTTGTGTGATTGAACAGAGATTGCAAAACAGTGGCGATGACTTCCACATGCAAACAGAAAGCATTTTTTTTTCTAGGGACTACTTAGATAAAGCTGATAATACTTCTGCTTCCCTCATTTGAGATCCTGACATATTGCTTCTTTATTTTCATTTTGTCCTCATTGTCTTTTATGCTTATCTAGGAATCAAATTTACGATCTTCTTTGTTGAGATTGGTCTATATCTATTTTTCTAGCTTTTGCAGGCCTATTCTTTACCTTGCAATACAACTATTCATGTCTGAATCTGTGTCCAGGGATGCCTACATGATTAGCAAAGAACTAGTGAATGGCTCAGTTGCACTGTGTAGGTAGATCTGGTCACAAACAAACTTGGACCACATCCTCGCGAGAGACAACAAATTGTGAGGGAACTTGTACATTGTCCGTATGCACTTGTGATATCAAGGGTCCAACACCTGAATTGCTTATCATACGCCATTGCAGTATTTCATAGGTCTGTTGTGTCTTGTTAAACTCTACAATTAGTGAACTTGAATTTACTTTATCATAATAAATTATTCATCTATCCTGAATTCTTGATGCACAAATATGGTTAGATTAACTTGCTTCCACACTTGCATAATACTTGTTGTGTTGTCGACAAAACATTGCAATTGTTTGGCCTGCTAGTATTTTGCCAGACTTACTCAAACTTTTTTTGCCAGAGCACTTTCCTTTTTTGTCACTGACCTCTGTATATGTGCAGGACCTGTACGTGTATAATTTTGTTTCATAAAGTGGTCCAAGACATCTCTACTGCTTTTAAGATACTTGGCCGTTAAAACACATGCTGATTATAACATACTAATGTCAGGCTGGTGGCAACACATATCAGGAAAAATTTGACATATTTGGTATGATGGAATGTAACAGAGAAGAGGGTTTAAGGGCAAGACGAATTGCTTTAGCAAAGCTAAAAAATAAAGACTTTAGGGGTGCCCAAAGGATTGCACTCAAAGCTAAAAGACTTTATCCAGAGCTTGAAAACTTGTCCCAGCTGTTAGCTGTCTGTGAGGTGCATTGTGCAGCAGAGGCAGATATCAACGGAGACTTGGACTGGTATGGTATTCTTCAAGTGGAAGCAACAGTGAATGATGAGGTCATAACAAAGCAATACTGCAAACTTTCCTGTTTGCTCCATCCCAAACAAAATACTCTTCCTGGTGCTGAAGCTGCTTTCAAGTTGATTTGCATAGCTCATAAAATATTGTGTGATCATATGCATTTTCTGCATGACATCAAAACACAGCATGCTTTCAGAAAAGTGGCAAAGAAGGCTACACATCTATCAGACAGTACTCATGCAAACAAAGGTGATGCAATAGGACATAGGGTCCTATCTGAGCTTATATTGGTGTTCCGGATCATATGCCCACATTGTCAGAAGCAATTTCTATTCTACCGAAAGAATATTTTGTCCGCTGTGATGACTGTGGTAAATTTTTTTTTGCATTCAAGCTGCATGAAGAGGCTGTGCCCTTGAGATTCCTACCACCTGCACCTTATAATGCTCAGGTGTCACCAGTGATGTTATTATCATGTCATCCAAATCGGCTTGACTGCACAAAGCTTCAAAGTACAGTGGGGGACATGGATCCCAGAGCAAAGAATGCCACACAATCAGATGAACTTGTAAAATGGAATGGCAGGTCATGTGATGATGGTGAAGGAAACTTCTCAGACATAGAAGATGAGGCAGTTCAATTATTGGCAATGGACCAAAGCAATTCTCCTATAGCTGCTGTAGATAAGGATACAACTGAAAGCATAACATTGGAGCCAAACTTGAGTAGAGAAGATGCATGTGCACTGTCAAATGCAAATGCTGCAGGATCATGCAGTCCTCAAGATGATGGCACAGGAAGTAGCCACAACATGGACTCCTGTAACAATAAGAAGCAGAGGATATATGATTCAGTTTCCAAGGCAAGGTCAAATGATGATACAATGTGTACTGAGAATGCTGCTAGTTCTGAGAATCAATCTTCTGATCATTGCCCCAGCAAATTTGACAACGAAGAGGAAGGAAATACAGTGCATGAGGAATGTCAGCAAATTTACAGGAAACATATTTCTATGCAGAGGTCAGCTGGCAATTCTATGATTGCCTGTGCTTGTCCTGATATCTTTAATTTTGAGACCTACAGGGATGCCAATCGGTTTGCAGTTGGTCAGATCTGGGCCCTTTACGATAAATTTGATGTCATGCCAAGATTTTATGCTCGAATAATGCATTTTAGTGCTCACAGTGGAAAAATTCATTTGGCTTGGCTGGACCACGAGGCAACTAATAAAGAAGAGGAAAATTGGGCTAACCAAAAACTTCCCATTGCTTGTGGAACCTTGCGCTTACGGACAACAGTAGATATATCCCAAGACAGGTTCATGTTTTCTCACATTGTTGCATGGACAAAGGTTAAGAAAAGAAACTCGTATGACATATATCCTAACAAGGGTGAGGTATGGGCTCTTTACAAGGGATGGAGCAAGCAATGGAGCTCAGATATAGATAGCCATAGATCATGTGAGTATGAGGTTGTGGAAGTCCTATCTAACATGTCAGCTAATGATGGTGCCGCAGTTATCCCATTAGCCAAGATTAAGGATTTTGTCAGTTTATTCGCAAAAGCTAAGGGCATGTCCTCATTTTTTATACCATCGAGTGAGCTGCTTAGGTTTTCTCATAGCATTTCCTTTTACAGGACAAATGGAAATGAGGAAATGGGTGTCCCAAGAGACTTTCTGGAACTTGACACTGCATGTCTCCCATCTGACCTGGAAGCAGCATTTTCTTCTGTCACTCTTATGTCTTACATGTTTCTTGGCAACATGACACGCTGTGTGTTCTCTGATTTGAACACTGAGAGTGCAGATAATAAAATGGATTGTGGAGATGAGCTGATTACTTCAAAGGAGAATTCCTTAGAACAAAATGTTTGCCACTCAATCTCTGCAGATGACGCCGATGATGTTTCTTCTGAACAAAATACATCAACGCAGAAAAATGCCCATGGTGCCAATGAACTTGGTGATTCCTCTCTGTCTTTGCAAAACTGCATGTCCCCCAATGATTATTCATATCCTGATCCTGAGTTCCATGATTTCGAGGAAGGGCGCTCGTTGAAGAAATTCAAACATGGACAAATATGGGCTATATACAGCGATATTGACAAATTCCCCAATTTCTATGCCTACATAAGAAAAGTTGACCCGAAACCTTTCAGGGTGCATTTGACCTGGCTTGAGGTTTGCCCTAAGTCTAAGCAGGAGAAACGGTGGTTGGAGCAGCACCTATCTATCAGCTGTGTACATTTGAAGTTCGGGACTGGAGAACCGAGTGATTCATTTAGTGTTTTCTCACATTTAGTAGATGCCAGACCAACCGGAATGAAGTGGCAGTTTGAGGTTCTTCCACAAGTTGGCCAGATCTGGGCCACTTACATGAACTGGGCACTGGGCTGGGTTCCACCCAGCGATGGTGCTTGTGAATACATAATCGGTGAGATCATCAAGCGCACTAAAGCTGGGACAAAGCTTGCTGTCCTCACTAAAGTTGGTGGCTATAGGTGTGTGTTTATACCTGACAATACAAAGGGAGTCCTGGAGATACCTGCTAGAGAGAACTTGAGGTTCTCCCACCTCATTCCCTCATTCCGCCTGACCAAATAAATGGGTGGCACCCTTCAGGGCTTGTACGAGCTTGATCCAGCTTCTCTCCCTGATGTCTTCATTTACAAGGATAACTAACGTACATGTCTACTCCTGGGAAACTAACGCCATAGCTGATTGTGTCAGTAGAATTGGAAATGAATCTCACTGCATGATTATTGTGTCTAAACATGTTCTTCCCCTATCGAAACCTTTAGGTGTACATATATTCCAGTCAGTTTAGTCTTACTGAATGCCAGAACTGAACCATACCAACATGTTAATTGGAGGGCTTCCTTGTTCTTTAATCGGCACTATATAACTATGGGCAGGGGCACGCCCTGCATTCACTGGTACTTTGTGTTAACTAAGCACTGGTGCTTGCACTCAGTAACTACTTTTTACTAGACTCCTCCCTTGTATTATATAGATTATATATGTGCTCAAAGACTAAACTGAAGTCATCTCGGTTATTGTTGTTGGACTGCAGTACTGTACCAATGTATTGTTGATCCACCTTTCAATGGAGCTGTCAATTGTGATCTGGGCATTTAATTTGGCTTGCATACGCATCTGAAGTTAGCACAAACCTTACTATCCTTCAAGTTCATTGTTGCATTATGTGTTATTAAAAGCTGACTGGGACAGGGTGTCCTGAAAGCATTTTCTGGAGAGAAATTGAGGTTCTCCCACCTCACAGGCCCTCTTTCCACCTGGCTGAAGAAAAGGGTGGCACCCTCATCCGGTGAATTGTGATTGTAGTAGCAGACTCTCAAATAGGTCTTCATATGTCAGCTTAATGTAGAGCCATCCTGTAGAGGGCCAAAAAAAAAAAAAAAAAAAAAAAAAGTAGAGGCATCCTGTCAGCTGCTATTCTGTAACTAATGGCAGGTCCTGTAGGGAGCTTAATTGTGTCCTGCTTGTCTATTTATCACCAGGCCTTCTCTTATGTCCTGTGTCTGAATCATTATTGAAAGGAACGAGATTTGGAAGAAGAAATTTGTGCTAACTGAAATAGTCTTACGTACGTTCGCAACAAAACCTGAGACTGTTCAACTTCCCGTTGCCGTTGCACGTGCGCCGCTGGCCAATGTCAATGGCCTCGGATCACCCATTTGCTCCTTAGGAGCAGTGTGTTTGTCAATCTTTGCGATCAAGATTTCCTTTTGTGTTTTATGGTGAATCGTGATAGAAGGGTTAGTGCTGCATAATTCGGCATTTGGTTGGACCATAGATCCATTGATCGATGTGAGATGCTAGGTTTATGGTGCGGCGTTCTCATGCGTGCCATTATTGTAATACTAGATTGTTAAAAGTATGAATCTTTTTTGTTTATTTCAGTTAGTGATGAAGGGCAATCCTAGGTTTATTGGGTTTTTTTTTTTGAGAGAGAGAGAGAGGAGTACACAAGATGCAATAACCAGATGCTGCAACTCGAGGGCCTGGTTGGGCCAGAATCTGGCCCAACAAATCACACCTTTACTGTTATATTGCATCTTGTGTTTGAAATTTATTGTCTCAAAAGAAATCTTGTGTTTGAAATTTGATCTCAAAAAAAATCTTGCGTTTGAAATTGAAAAAAGTTCATATTACATCACTCAACTTTTGCAAAATTAGTTGTCATGTAGATAAAAGATTACCCAAGTTGTTTTCCATGCACTCCATGGCACATTGCTTTATTTGCTACTAGTCTTACCATTTTTCTCTCCATATGCATAGACCCACCGGGTTCTTTTGTTCTCTCACAATATATCTCGGCTTTTCCTCCAAAAGTAGCTAGCCATGCCTTTTGTCTGTTGGTGCATTTGCAGTCTCTGCACGATGCTCCCACATGCTTTGGAGCCACCACTCCGGGATGGCATGGATGATTACTGTGTTTAGTGTTTGGAGGCTGAGGCTACGCGTTGGAAAGAAATGACAAGTGAGAGATAAATAAGGAAAAGCTTATTAACGTGTGCTCATGCGTTAGCACCGGCGCTCACACGCCTTCCACCTCCCACGCCCCGCTTGCTCATGCTCTCTCTCTTTCCCGC